>JAPSGF010000060.1:2002131-2129925 GCA_035772895.1 Perdix hodgsoniae | reverse complement strand
AGCACCATCTATAGGTCCCAGCTATAGGCAGAGAGATGAGTAGCATCTATAGGTCCCAGCTACAAGCATAGGGATGAGCACCATCTATAGGTCCCAGCTACCGGTGCAGGGATGAGCACCACTGATTAGCTCCAGCTACAGTCACAGGGATCAGCATCAATCTTTAGGGCCCAGCTACAGGTGCAGGGATGAGCACCATCTGTAAGGTCCCAGCTATAGGGGGAGGCACGAGCACCATCTACAGGTCCCAGCTACGAGCACAGAGATGAACACCATCAATAGGCTCCAGCCATAGGTGCAGGGATGAGCATCATCTACAGGTCCCAGCTACAGGCGCATGGATGAGCACCACCTAAAGGCTCCAGCTATAGGCAGAGGGACGAGCACGATCTATAGATCCCAGCTACAAGCACGGGGATGAGCACCAGCAATAGACAGATCCCAGCTATAGGTGCAAGAATGAGCATCATCTACGGGCTCCAGCCACAGGCACAGGGATGAGCACCATTTAGAGGTCCCACCTACAGGCACAAGGATGAGCCCAACCTATGGGTCCCAGCCATAGGTGCAGGGCTCTGCTCGCCACCAGTTGATGCACAGCTGCCAGCTGACAGCTCCTCATTACTCGTGCCATAGCTATCAATGCAATTTTCAGCAGAGCTAATAATTATTCAGCACTAATCACTACAATAGAAGAATCATAGGCAGTTATTTAGAAATGATTGTTTCCACTCAGTTATTACCTATGACAGCGAAGGGAAATCTCAAATAGTCAAACCCACATGCATATGGGAAGCTGAGTGAAAGATCAATGGGAATTTAACCAGCACTTTATGCTATTCTTCCTTTTAGAAAAAACTTGTTAAGTAATTTTTTCCTCTACTGTTCATAATCTCTTGGTGTGAAATGGAAAGGATTTTTCTCTTCCTGTCCTTAGGAAAAGGAAATCCTCTCCTCACCCTTCCTCAGAATTCCTCATAAATGCGAGCTGCAGTTATTGCGGTTCTTGCCTCTGAATCCCGTGGTTTGAACTGAGATGAAATTAACTCCGAAAGGTTTTCTCTTTCTCAAACAAACCCTGTTTTCATTAAGTCCAGAGGCAGCAGAACAGAAAGTCCCAACATCTGACTTACAGAGTGTCTTGTTACTGTCAAAAACACAATCGCTGACAACATCTGTGCTGAGGTTGTGTCAGAAACTCAAGGTGCAGACAATGTGCCATTTTTAGTTGGCTTCCCACAGCCAAGAATTGCCTCGGCTGAAAAAAAAAATAAAATAAAATGAAGCTGTTCATAGAGTGGAGAGCACAAAATAACCCTGCAAAAACACCGCTTTGCTTTGCTCCTTGAAAAACAGACAAGCAGAGAAGTGGTCGTACTGCCCATCACCAGGAGGTAGCTCAGTGGGATGACCACTCAAGGTCTACATCCCATGTAGAGCAGCTCCCACCCAACGTGCTGCCAGCAGCCCCTGCACCCCAAAATGCACCAAACTGCTCCCAAGAAAGGGCAGCTAAAAGGCTGCCAGCTCTCTGTGACACTCCTTGGGAAGCAGAAAAATTCTGATCCGTGTTCAGCTCGCTTGCATTCATTGGCTACAGCAGGCACAGCAAGACAGAGTTGATTTTGCTGTCATTGGTTTGTCTACATTATTAATTATTTACTAATAACAGTTGCAAACAAGCCCGCTGTGCTCGGGGCAGCCATTGAAGATTTCCAGCCTATGTTTGTTCTGCTAACAGCAGAGGCTGCAGGGAAAAGACTGCACAGTGCTGAGCCCCTACACACACACTGTTGCTCCCTGTGGCTGCTCAGCATCCCCAGTGCAGGGGGGTTTCCTCATCCTGAGCACCCATGGCTGTGAGATTAGCAGAAACCCTTCATTTGTGTTCACTGTGACACAAATGGCCAATTTCAGTGATGGGTGTCCTAAGTGTGTATGGGAATGGGTTGGGTTGGGCTGTAGGGCTGGGTTGTTGGGCTGAGCTGTTGGGTTGGGCTGTAGGGCTGGGTTGTTGGGTTGGGTTGTAAGTCTGGGTTGTTGGGTTGAGTTGTAGGGATGAGTTGTTGGGCTGAGCTGTTGGGTTGGATTGTAGGTTTGCATTGTAGGGCTGGGCTGTTGGGTTGGGTTGTAGAGTTGGGTTGTTGGGCTGAGTTGTAGGGCTGGGTTGTTAGGTTGGGTTGTAGGTTTGCATTGTAAGGCTGGGTTATTGGGCTGTAGGTTTGCACTGTAGGGTTGGGTTGTTGAGTTGGGCTGAGTTGTCAGACTGGGCTGTTGGGCCAGGTTGTTGGGTTGGGTGCTCTCCAAAATCTTCAGTTTAAAGAGCCCCAGCCCAGCGTCCTGCTGAAGCTTGCAGGGTTCCCCATTCCCCAGTGCTGGGTTATGTATGCTGAAGGTGGGCACAGTGATTAATGAGCTGCTTCAGCAATAAATCTGTCCTGTGCACTCGCTGTAGCTTGTTCATTGGAAATCTTTAGTTACTTCATCATAAAGAAATGAGTATTCCAGACTTCTTGTCCTAATGAACATAAAATATGAAGCATATTGTCAAACATGCTGTAGCTCTGCCTTTTACTCTACAACGTTCTTTTTAATTTTTCCTGTAGGCAGTGTTTATCACTAACAACAGAAAACTAAATTATTTAAAACCCTAATTTCATCCGATTTTTTCCCTCCTGTCTGAGCAGATTGAGATTTCTTCACTGTGTAATGGGTGGGAGGGGGATGGAGCTGGAAGCCCTTTGATTTGTGGCTCTGTGATTGTTAATCTTCTGCTGTGAGTTCTGCAAAGCATTTTGTAAGTGATGGAGGAACGCAGAGCCCAACGTCTGCTTATCGTTTCAAGCTTTTTTCAGTATTTTTTAGGAGGTCTTTTTTTCAGGAAAGGAATAAGGGAGTTGCTCATAGTCAACAGCAGACGGAATGTGAAAGAAACTCCTCTCTCCTCACAGCGTTCAGGCAAAGTCAGAGAAAAGCAGAGCAGGTACAGGCTCATTTGAAACGTTTTTGTTACCAGTCTTGATGCACTCACTAAGAACACAGACTCCCAAAGGGGGGAAAAAAGAAAGGGAAATAGATAAAAAAGGATTTCAATTGCACCAGCCTTTAATTCCCCTTGTTGTTCAGAAGCATACTTCCCACCTCATCAGCTTCTCCAAAACCTCCTTTCCTCCCCACAGAGCCCACAGCTCTGTGCACCCAGAGTGATGCTTGGCCCCATGCTGCAGCTCTGCTCCCCATCCCCAGTGCACGAAAGCCTCACCCAGGGCATCACAGAGAGGGGCTTATTTTGTGTATGCACAGTTATTACAGAGGGCTGGGGTTTAACCGATGCATTGGGTCACATCTGTAAGTGTATCCAGGGATGGATGGATGGATGGATGGATGGATGGATGGATGGATGGATAAGGACCTGCTCTGGCTCCCTTCTGTATCTCAGTGCCCAGCAAGGGGCCCAGGAATATCAGGGGATTGATGCTGCTGCAGAGGGAAGGGGCTGATGCTCAGTCCATTAAAACATTTCATTCCAGCACTGCACCAATTAGATATTCCCCATCTGAAGAGACCACGGATTAAAGCAACAGCAATGCTGAAAAAAATAACCATCTCTTTGGAGATCTGTCCACGGACCGATCTTTTTCTCTCTCAAAAGATCAAGGAACAGAGATGAAATTGGGAAAAGGAAAAAAAAAAAAAAGAAAAGGCCTCTTAGAAGTTAACTTTAGGCCCATGTGAATAATTTCTCCCTTCCTGGTCCGTGCTCCCTTCCATGCATTTTTCATGGCCAAGCCCTGGGAAGACATCCTGCCATGCACCCACCCTGCGACCAGCACCAGGAACATCCCCACGTGCTCCTCAGCCCCTGAACCTGCACTCTGTATCCGTGCAAGCACAGCAGCTCACTATTTCACTGAGATGGGAAGGGTCTGGATCAGGAAAAAGAGGCTCAGTGCATTACTTCCCCCAGCTCCAATCTCCCCTGGCTGTGCCAAGACCCCCTTCCAGCTCCTCTCTCTTTATTTGGATAAGTGGAAGGTTTAAATGAGAAAGTTTTCCTTGGCAAATGCATACTGGCAGAGGAATGGGAGCAGTTAAACACACCCGGTCCAGACAAAGGGAAAGGCTGCTCCTCATTACGAAGGCAGTTTTATTCTGTTCTGTGATTTCTGATGTTGCTCGGGCAGATTTAACCCAGAGAGAGAGAGAGAGAGCAGAAAGGGAAAACCACACAAGCACGAGGGGGCAATGCCATTTCTCCGTGCTGTGGGGGTCAACCCTGGCACCCACTGAACACCCAAACCCACCCAAACACCCAGCAGGAGCTCCAGCTCAACTCTGCAGCCAAACATCTCACTTCCAGAAGATTTTATCCTTTCTCTTTCGTGGCCTTGGACCCAGGTGTGCGAGATGCTGGGCGCTCATTGAGTATTTATGGCATTTGCCATGAACAAGAGAAAATTTACTTTCTGCTAAAGAGACTGCAGGAAAATTACCCCGAGATCGTGCAGTGAGTGCTTCATAGAAGGATCCCAGTTGGGTCTGTGTGTTGTATTGATAAGCTCCAGGCTGTATTTCATTACAGGGCATTTCTAGGGTATTTCTTAGTGGAAAACAGAAGGCAAACAGTATTTCTTAGCGGAAAAGAGAAAAGGCTGCACCTCTGCCCCTTGCAAACAACACAGAGATGTAATTCGTTAACAAATCTGAACAAAAATACAGAGCTGGAAAAACGGAGCGTGCTCAACCCTGGAGAGCAAAACAAATAGGAAGCGTTTGTTACCTAATAAAGGGACTGGGAAAGAAAGTCTTTGACGATAAGGGAGGACGATTTGCTCTCATGGGCCACTGAGCATCCAAATACATACAAGCTGTTCGCAGCAGACTGATTGCAGTTAGGCCATAATGCCATTGTACATGCTCAAAAAAAAGAAAAGAAAAAAAAAAGGGAAAAAACACACACAGAAGTACTTCAGAAACAGACCGTGGTCTATTCATTACCAGATTATTTTAGTGAAATCTAGTTCCCCCCTGCTCTTCACTGCCATGTTTTCTTTTATCTTAATTTTCCCTCTGTTTCAAGTTGAATTCCTTGATCTGCAACATCTTTAGCTTTAATTTTATTTTTTTCCCCCTTCTTACCAGTGAAATGAATTCAAATCATTTGCATTTACTGCAGAGAACACACAGCCTCATCTGTAGCCCTCAGTCTGACTGAATTGCTTTTCTGCTTCACGAGGCACATGGTGAGGCTGGAGCACATCCCCACCACTCCGTACAGCCAGAGATAATCTGGTTGGCACTTCTGTGCTCCTGTCATATTTATCACATTGATCATGTACAAAACAGATAAGCAAAATCATATTATTGGAAGCAGAGATCCGATGAATCTATGAACCAAATCCATCACTCGGCACAGAAGTAGAAGGAGCCACTTGCTCTCAACCATTTCTCAAGTCAATTCTCCTTACAAATAGCTCTCATCAGCCTAAGAATCCAGGGGAGAATGTGTCCTTCTGTCAGACATTCTTTGAAACCAGATGTGCTTTGTGCTTTTATTTATTTATTCATATATATATATATATATATATATTATATATATATATATATATATATGCATCTAGTGGTTGACAACCCTGCCCAGAGCAGGGGGGCTGGAGCTTGATCACCTTTAAGATCCCTTCCAACCTAAGCTGCTCTGGGATTCCACATATGGATGCTATGACAAACCCAACCCCTTTGGAAGCACACACCTTCATTTCTTTAATTCTTAAAAAAACAATTTATTTATTTATTTATTTATTTATTTTGAGCTTATCTTAAAGAGACCCAAAATCATCAGAGTGAATCGTGACAAAGAAAACAGGGCTGGCTTAAGCAAATGGGTAAAAGCTCAGGATAGAAGCACACAGAAAGCACACGTTGTCTCCTGATATCATTCACTGCTAACCAGGAACCATTCTCTCCCCAAAAACGCAAATGGCTAACTGCCAAAGCCAGGGGGTGGAAGCTGGAGACCAGGAATCAGACAATGCGACAACAGACCTCAGCACGGAGTCATTAAACCACAGAACCTGTTGTGTGTGACTCTCAGCACTTTCCAGCTCCACCACCTCTTCCTTGGAAGCATTTCGGAGGAGAAATGCCAAGAGAGGCTTAGACCTGCCTGCTCTGGGAGCAGCGTGCCACCAACACAGCCACGGGTCCCCAGCACCAAGTGTGCACTGGTGCATAAGCACAGATGCTGTCATTGGGCAGATGCTGCCCAGCCCTGGTCACCGAGGTGTGCTGCAGCACCCAATGCCTGATGCCACCCGTAGGCAGCGCCCGCTCTGCTCCCAGCTCTCATCACAATTGTGTCGGCAGCAGATGCTGCTGCAGTCAGATGGAAACGACGCAAGGAACCTTCCACATGGCGTCTGGTCAAAGAGAGAGGAGAAAAAAAGAGAAAAAGAAAAAAGAATTCTTGCTAGGGGCTGGTGGGGATGCGGGGTGAGATGTAACCGCAGAGCGCACAGCATTGGGTCAGGCTCTCGGTGCTGTAGGGTCACACAGACACGGTCCCACTGAGCTCTGGGTGCAGCGTCAGGGACTCCAAGGGCACCGGAGCAACCGAGATGGGAAGTGACAGTGGGAGAGAGTTCTGAGCACCTTGGCTATAATCTCATCACCTATTCTGCACTTGTGATCTAATGCCACAGCATTCAGATATCCTATAAATCACAAGCTGACAATTCAGAAGTAGCATTCACAAAACCTCAAGTGGCACTATCTTGGCCTTAATCCTTCCTTATCTGTCCCTGCAGTTCACAGCACCAGCCAACAAAGCACACCACAGCATCAGCAGCATCAAACCCTCTCCCCAGCAGCTTGAACCAACGACTCCCAAGTTGGACTCACTGATCCTTATGGGTCCCTTCCAACTCGGGATATTCTCTGACCTCAGATCTCCTTTCACACCCACGTGAGCAGTTCTGGAACAAGCTGGCATAATTAGTGAAAGGCTCATTTATTGATTTCAGTATCAGAGGCACACAATGGATGTAATTAAACAACACACAGCCCGTGCACTCGTTGTCTGCCCTTGGGTTAATCCCAGCCATGAATGAGTTGCAGACAGACCGACTGCTCCGGCAGTTGTGGCTGCAGCCTCATGCAGTCTGAATAAATTAATCACACTCACCTCCCCTGCTTAAAACCAATCAGGCGCTTTTCAGAGTGCAACGGCAATAAACCCGCATAAAAAAAAAGGGAAAAAATACAGCTGGGACCAGCACATAGGCTTTTTAACAGCTGTTTGTAAATATGTCTAATAATTCATCCTGTCAACATGCTCACTTTTCCATTACAAGGAAATATTCATAGATGGTATTCCCAGAGCAGAAGGATCCATTTCCTTAATGAAATACAGATAGTTTACTTTACAAAGTCTAATTGCCTGAAGAATGGGTGTCAGGTTTCTTTATTCGACTCGTGGTACTGAAACCTTTCCAGCTCACGTGTACGACAAGCAAAGAACTTAATGGAGCTTTCACAGCAGTGGCTTAACAGCTAAGCCACCTTTAAGCAATAATCCCAGCAAATACGGGAGAAGATGTGGGCATTTAGATGTTAAGTAATATGAAATTCACTCCTACTAATTGACAAACAGGGGAAACCTATCGGGGACGCCTATCGCGTTGAAATCGACTCATTGATTACGTTTCTTAGGTACGAATGCCTGCAGCAGGATTGAGCAAACCCCTCGCCCCGTGCACAGCCTGCATGCTGCAGAGCCCCACTGCTGCTCCAGCACGGTGCTCAGGCTGTGCGCCTTCCCCAGGATGGGAATGGTGTAAGCCATGCGTACGCACAGCTAACGACCCGCTCTGAACCCCAAACACATGAAGGCATTTAAATCAGAGCCCGAAGTACAGCACCGAGCCCTGGCGGTGCGATTTTCAGACACATTCATAAGCGTTATTATAGCAAAACAAACTCATTTAAGCACGATCTCCCTCCTTCTGTATGCTAATGCAGGAAATGGAAAGTAGCCTAGGAAGCACGGCAAGCCCGTGGAAGCAAGCAGGGTGGTTGGGTGCAGTGCTCCAACCCCATCCATCATCACCCAGAGCTGTCTGAGCGTGTAGGCACGCCGCGGCAGCTTTACATCGCCTCACTTGCTGTTGGTCGAGATAAAATTAAGCTAAAGACTTCCTACCGCCTCAGCGAGAGGTGTGCGATGGGAGCGTGGGCGCAGCAGAGCCCCATTGAGATGAACCATGACACATTGCCTCCATGGGAAATGTAATCAGAGCAGTGCCTGGGCACCAGCAGCACAGTGCTGTGAGAGCAGAGTTCTGCCCGGCTCTCCTCCCGCCGACGCCAGCAAAGCAGAAGCTGATTGCATGTCAGGCAGGCAGGGTTTGAACAAGATCTCAGACAATAAAAGGGCAGAGCGAGGACCCCGCAGGAGGAAGGCCGATGTGGTTCTATTCCCAGATGTTAAACGGAGGCATTTTCCATTGCTTCAGATGTTAAGGTCAGAAGAGGAAAGATAAACCGAATCCCCTTGTAAACCCTGCCAGGTGGGTGACCCTCGTGCACCCCTCTCTGAAGGGCACGGATCATTTTTCTGAGCCCTGGCTGAAGCTCACAGCAGCAGTAAGGCGCCATCCCTGTGAGTTCCATTTGTCTCACAGGGTGAGGTGCTGGGACCACAACGTGCCAGGGGTGATGCCTGCATGGTTTGGGGGTTTTAGTAAGAAAAAGCAGCCTATTTTCCTACCCGCCTGCTTTCACTCTTTTGTCCCATTTCTCTACGCTCCAGTGAAACGAATCTGTGGAAATTAAGACCGTCTCACGATTTGCAGCACGGTATGGAAAACAAAACAAAACCAAAGCATTCTGCAGCCAGGGCTCCCAGACCACCACACAACACAGCCACTGAAATAAGCACATGCTAATGCTTGAATGCATGAGAGCATTTGACACAACAGATTCCTGAGCCAAGCAGCATCTGTTCATGTAACCTTGCAGCACTGCAAGACCCTCCGTGCCCTACATGGGGGTACCCACAGCACCGACACCCCCAGGTTGGGCACCAGGGACCCCAGGCTCCCATCTGCTGCTGGAGCATGCAGCCACCATTGGGTTAAGTGGGGAAACTGGCACTGCTCTGGTGCTCAGGCTCATCCCGAAGCAAAAGACAAAGGGCTGCAATAGTAAAGACTAATCAGTTTTGCCTCCATTAAGTGGCAACAAAAGCTTTGTTAGGTTTACACAGCAAATTAGGAAATCCCTTTAAGTATTTGAACACTATTGTCGATATGTTCCCAAATTTCGTTCTCTGCTGTTGGCAAACGCTGCGATTTCCAGAGGAACCTTTTCATCCATTTTTCATACAGCTCACTTTCTTCAAAGGCAGCGGTGCTGGCTGTGAGAAGAGAAGCTAATATTTCACTTTCATTCTGTTGCATTTCAACACCGGGGTTTGGCACCTGGCAGAA
This sequence comes from Perdix hodgsoniae, assembly GCA_035772895.1. NCBI lineage: Eukaryota > Metazoa > Chordata > Aves > Galliformes > Phasianidae > Perdix > Perdix hodgsoniae. Next base: position 2,120,440 of record JAPSGF010000060.1, on the reverse strand, counting down.
CACTGCCCCAGTTTGCCACAGAGGGTTTCAGGAGTTGATGTGTAACTGTGGGGATTGCCACATGTCCTGAGCAGAGAGACAAGAACCCATGAGCCCAATTCCACCACTGCCTCCTTCATTGCATCTGACTCGGGATGGGCCAAAAGCGACTTCTCCATTCTCACCCCCAGCTTGCTCTCTTGTAAAATGAACTCTAATTAATAAACATCAGTACGTCAGCTTGAGATCCTCAGATGGAAGGCAATAAAGATCTGTATGTTGCCATTAATTTATAGCTAGTTTGAGATACCACTTTTTACTTCGTAACCTATCTATCCATTCATCAACCCATCTCTATGCAATTGTACATGGTGATCACTCACCAAAATATCCCAGAGGCTGTTACGGTTCAGGCCTTTCCCATTTTTCTTTGCAGATGCTCTGAGTTCAGGTGATGGCCAGGCAGGGAGCAATGCCCACCCTGTCTCTCTGCTCAGGACACGTAGCTCAGACCCACAGCAGCGATGGACGTGAGCAAGAACCGCAGCACCTGGGCTTTGCCAGGAGGTGATGTCATAGAAAAGCTCAAGAAAAAAAAAAAAAAAAGCAAGCAGTCCTGGGATTATTTTTTTTTCCCTTGCCAATTTTGGAGATTAAGCTTTCCAGCCAATTCCTAGGGAGAGAGGGAAATCGGAAGCGCACCCAACAGGGACGTGACAGCGCTAATCGGAACACAAGTCACTCACCCGTCTGCTGCCAGTGGCCCTTCCTACCTGACCCTATCTCATCTTCAGAATTTGAAGCAACTTAAGACCACGTAGCATAGATGTATGCCTAATCTCATTACACCGATAATTCTCAGCTCCTGATCTGCGGGAGTTCTGCAGATAAGCGCCCAAAGCTTTGATAGAAGTGCCCATCATCTTGAAGGAGGTGCATTTGGAAAGCATCCTCCCAGCAGCAGCGCTTAACCTGTGCAATGAGGCTCTGTCTCTTCACACGGCACATTTTAAAGACCTTTGAACTGAAACAACTGTAGATATTAGTAACATGAAAGCCTCTAGGTGATATAAATATACATTTTCCCCATTTTAACCTTGTGGCCCTAGGTCTGGGCAGCTTCCATGGGCCTTTGGCTATCCCAACAAGTGTCTGTGCATGTATGTCTACCTCTCACACAAGCCATACAAATCCCAAGTTGCATAGACACAAGGACAAATAGAAGCAGCCAATCAACCCAAATAAACAATTAAAAACTAACGTTACTACACCACATTACAATGTAAGGCTCAGAAGTGAAGGAGAAACTGCTTTGGGGTTAGTTAGTTTCTCCACATCCCATCCTGTTCCTAGCAGGGTTTTAGTAATACACACAGTTATCTGAATAGCTTGATGACCACATTTATCAATCCTAAAACATGTCAGAGGAATTTATAACCCTTTTAACATGGTCTGACACAGGAATGCACTCAGCTTGAAGGCAGTGCTGCCCTGGGCAGAAGTGGGGCATAGACTTTGGTGGGCACCCCCTGGAAGGGGCTCAGCCTGGTGATGCCCACACAGCCCCCATCAAGGCCATGGGTTTATTAGTTCACTCTTAAATTCTGCCAAAAATACCAGAGAATGGCTGTGGGTTTAAAAAAAGAAGTGGTTGTGTACAGACCTGGAGGCAGGCCCTGGCTCCACCAACAGCAGCAGCACTCAACCACCTCATCACTCAGAGCTGGAATTACTGTTCCTGTTGGCTTTTTTCCCCTTTTAATCCTTTCCTGCAGTTTTACTGTTTTTGTTCTTGTTCTGTTTGTTTGTTTTTTGTTTGTTTTTAAACTTCCTTTATGTTATTTCAGGGGCCTTAAGCCGCGTTCTCAGTCAGATTTTAAAAACCTTATGCTTTCTGCCTGTAATTCCTGGAACCCAATACATGACAAAGTTATTCCAATTTCAGAGCGGAAGCTTGTTGAGTAATCAGACAGTCAGAGGTGCACCAGGCCTCAGCCACACCTCCACCAGGCACAAGGCACAACACCAACCAGTGCTTCTGCATGGGCTTACCTCTAAAGCCAAGAAACTCAATGGCTCGTGCCCACCTTCAAGTCCCTTTCCCAGCAGAGGTTAAACAGAGGTAACGCCAACAAGGAGCAACGCAGAGCAAGACGCTCTGTTACCAAACACACTTGGTTACTTCTCAGGTGTTAAAACTCTTCAGTTTTAATCACTAACGAGGATGCTCCAAGCGCAAGGCGCTGCCAGCAGTGCGGCACACAGCCTGGGCACCACGGACAGCGCCGCCTCCTCCCACGGCTCTGACCTGAAGAGATGGTTTTCCCTGGATAACTGTCGAGCTAAGGGAGATTTCTCTCTCATGTGCAATGAAGTTGCTGGCGGTGCATTTCAGCAAGCTTTGTGTGCGCTGATGGCGATGCTGAAGTGCTCACGGAGCTGAAATAGCACCAGTTATTTGTCACTCCAACCCATCCCAAAGGAGGAATCCATGAGAAAATTGTCGGTGTATCACCAACAGATCACCCAGCACTCCATTCCCTCGAGAGGGCTTAGAGACGCTCAGACACTGTTAACAACAGCCCCATTTCTGGGTTGGGAGAAGGAGAAGTGAGGGATTCCTGCCCTTGCGCTGCGGGGTGCTGTGGGTCAGGGCTGCACCACACCTGGAAGCACTGCTGGTGCTGCTGCCCAAGGCCTCTGCCCACCCCCTGCCTTCCCCCAAACCCATCTCCATTTCATTTGCAAACTGATTTCATGATGGAGCAGAAATGCCAATCAGTGGCACAGCCATCAGCACGCGAGCATCCCCAATCTACATTAGGCGGCCGGGCAGCCTTCCAGAGCACCAGCTACAACACATGAATTATTGCCCAAACATTACTGCTGTCAGCACATTCCTCTCTATACAACTTCCTATTATTATTTTTTTGGCAGACAACCCTGAAATTTTAAACAGCTCAATCTTGCTAAAGTGATGCAACTGCTCGCTGCCTCCAGGAGGAACTTCTGAAAACCAACAACAAATCCTTCCACCGAGAATAGCAACAAAGAGCCCCAAATGCTCCTCGTGCTTCTTCTTTGTTTTGGTGTCTCCGGCATCTCCGACTTCCACTCTAATTTGCTGTAACAGCCTTTTATTTGTCTTGCGAAGGGAATAAAGAGACTTAAGGGATCCTTAAGCTTCAGTGACAGCACAGAAGCAGCGGTAACACGGCAGGCAGGGTCGGAGCGCTGCTGCCCGCATTCAGCTCATTAAGAGAAATGTGCACTGAGTGCCATTTGCTTTGAAGTTGTTTGTGCTGCTGTGATTCATTCAGAGAACGCATGAGTCCGAGAAGCACTACAAATGGCCTTAAAAACCCCTGGAAGCGAGGTTGGTAAATTAGTTACTTCGTGATGAATGCCGCAGAAAACCAATGGTTGGGATGGAAACAGCTCGTGGCATGGATCGCTCCTTCCTTCCCACGTCTTATTTATGTGAAAGGAAGAACTGCAGAAGAGACCTGAAAGTTATATTTACATAGAGATGAAGGTAGAGACCTTGCTGTAATTACATGAATCAAAGCCTTCATTTAGTTTCAATAAGCAAATTACCTTGATAACTTCTCATTATGGAAAACATATACCTGTATCTCTTCCAGGTCCTGAGTGGCATATGTGCTCCTACATAATTAATAGATTGCACTTGTTTTTTTTTATTACTTTTTAAGTCAATCGTGGTTGAATTTACAATGCGAACTTTTAGCATAACAAAAACGTGGCTGATTACCCAAAAATATTTATTCAAGATTAAAAACATGTAACATATGAATATTTTAATAAATATTAAACATTTATGCCTTCTTTCCAAAGTTTCCATAGCCCAGCTCTTATTTATTTTTCTTTAAAATTATTGAGCCAGGTAGGGTTTGAAAGATATCATTTAATAATTATGTTTGGGCTCCAGGTATTCTGTTTGTCAGTGTTGGAGCAGCTGCAGCACCACCAGGGAGGCAGCAATGAGGTGAGCAGGGCTGATGGGCACCAGGGCAACTTGAGAGCCTGTGGCACAGAGCCCAGCACAGTGGAGGAGAGAAGGGCAAGAACACAAAGCCAGCAAAGAACAGAGCCTTTGGGGGAAGCTTGGAGGAATGGTTTGAATGCATCCTCTAACCATGGCCCCATTCCAGCATCAGCCCAGCACGAGAGCTCCCAGGTAGGAGGTGCTGGGAGAGGAGAACTCAGCAAATGGGCGTGCAAAGCCTTTCCACCCACAGCCCAAACTAAAGCAATCTGCAGCAGGCATCATGCTGGTTCTGCTTACGTACAAAAGTGCTTGATGCTGTGCAAGTGTCCAAAGCTCAGTTTCAGACCCCATTAAACATCAGGGCTGTCAGCCAGAAGGCAGCCACAACAAAAGATCCAAACGTTATTTCCGAAGCGTGAGCAGAAAGGCTTCCTTGTAAAATCATTTGGTTTCTCTGAAAACAAACTCTTTAAAAGCAATGAAATTTTACTCTGGGGTCACCAGTCTCTCCATCTTCACAATGGGGACCTCGACCAGCAACACAAACAGAGTCAGTACCGTGCACACAAGAAGCATTTATTTTCCTCATTTATTTTGTTTTCCCACCTGAGCTCGTCCCCATGGGAGAGCTGCTCTACCATGGCTTGCATCACAGCACCCTTAGCAATAACCCTGAGCTGTACCTGCTGACATACCTGACCCTGAGCACACAGCTCCTGCCGGTGGGTACAGATGTATTTCCCACAGACTGAACCACGCTGCTTCAGAATCTTTACACAGAGGATGGCAGAGCAAGATTTGTAGGGACAAAGTACTCGGAGAGAATATTAAACCAAATAATGGCAATTAATTAGGCTTGTGTAAAGCTATTAACCTTCCAATCCCTATGGAAATAACAAGCAATGCTCGAATCCTCCGGGATGCAGACGATATTACCTCATTCCATGGAAGAGGAAGCCAAGATGCAGAGCAGTGATTTTGCCCAGGCTATGCTGCAGTCGGGTTGGGGTGCACAGCCCCCTCCTATTGCACAGCCAATCTGCTGCCTTTCCATCCAGCCACTCGGGTTTAAGTGATACCCACACGCACATCTCCAACCCCACGTATAACTGATTATTACAGCCTGACACACCACAGTTACGGATTACTTCTGCACCACAGAGAAGTGGGATTTGCTGGTATGGATGCTCCCTATTGGATTTTTCCTCTCCAACCCCCCAGCCCTGTGCAGCGGTCAGCCTGCAGGCTCCCTCCCCGCCTCCTCCTCAATATTAGCACTGCACGCACACATATTAAAAAGCATCTTAATATTCTCCTAAGCGCTCTTCCCAAATGCCTTTCCCAGCTTCTCTGGGCAGTACATAACACCGAAAGTCTGGGCATCAGCTAAACCCAGAACCCTCTCCGGGGTGCTGCAGCCCAGCCCCAGTAAATCTTGCAGAATTTTTGCATACTACCTCTAACATTCAGCCTTCCCCGGGGACACACAGCTAACCTCCTCCAGGTTTCCATCTTTTTGTGGCCTAATTATTGCAACCACTACATGAACCTCGGCTTTCCTTGCAGAGCTAGTAGCTTTCACTTGCCTCACCTTTTCCATGCATCCCTCTGCTGGCTCATCCCTCCCAGTCACACCCAGGCCAGCATTCAGAGCCCTCCATGGTCACCTCTCCCATCCCAGCTCTCGCTCAGCCCTTTTCCTGGCTCAGGATGCCACTCTCTATCACACACTGATCTGCTAAAAGCAGCCCACGAACACCCATAAAGCCTCTTTGTTGACTTCCTCCAAATCCCCTCTCAAAATTCACTTACTGCAACGTGTGAAAAAACCTTGAAAACAATTAGCCTGCCTATGTCCCAAAACCATTAATTTTAATTTTAGCTCATACTGTCATTATTTTCTAGACTATTTCCGCACTTATCTCCTCATAGATTCTAAGCATACTTGTAATTAAATTATGCCATTGGCCATCCTCTAGCTTGGATTCCGTGAAGCACTTGTTAACATAACAGCACTCCAGGCTGCTGCTGGGTTCCCCATTCACTACATCAATGACAATCCCACAAGCTTCCAGCTTCCTGGGGTAGGGCTGTCCCTCCAATAACACAACAAATTTGGTGGTAGCCTTCACGCTGCCGCTCACATGGAAGTTACATTCCCCAGTGTTTTTCCGGGGTACTTTATTTGATTTCAGGATCTTTATTTGCCTTTATGGAATCTCAATTCCCACCAGAAACAATGGTTCTTTCATCAGGAAGTCTGTTCAACCTCACCACAAAGGCCCTGTAATTGGTTGGCATGATGGTTCCAGAAGAAAGGAGGGATACAAAACACAGCTCAGGACATCTGAGCAAAGGAAGGACTCTGCTCTGAAAATCCGTGCTCTTCAGGGTGCAAGATATCCTGCTTTGCTGTAATGGAAGTCCTCTTGTCCAACGTCCTCCAACAATCTGCCTTTAATGGGGTTACTATTGCAGAGGTAAAGCATTTTATATGGAACCAGGTTTACATTATCCTGCTATTCGGAGATCTAGCTTGCAATACTGTTCAAATCCTTTAATCCATAAATAGGATTCCAGCCAGAGCTGGGCTGCCTTCCAAAACCGTAATCTCCAGTATATGAATTATTACAAAAAGATTAGGGTGTTTCAAGTAATAACATTTCAAATAAATCAGCTTTCATGGAGGAACAACAAACTAATATCGGAAATAACAATATAAAGACATTTATATAGCCACTTGCTGGAATAACTTTGCAAACCAGAGGGACTCTTTGCTTGTTTGCATTATTCCCTTTGAGAAAAGCACCTTTGTGCCCATCCCTTCCCAACGGGCTCTGCTGTGGAGCACACAGGACCTTTATGCGATGGCATATATCTCCTCCTGGAACCACGCGTTGTGTTATGCATAGGCAGAGAGGAACACTGGAGCCTTTAGCAATGTAGATGCGATGCGTACACAATCCTGAAATCAGAAACATCCCCCAATTCTGTTTTAATAACGATGAGATGCAGAGTTAATTGCTATTCCTGGTGCACGTGCAAAGCCTTCCTTCCCATATACACAACACGTAGGTGCATGCAGGCAGAATTCAACGCTCCCTCTCTGTTATTTGCTGCTGCTTTTGGAATGGCCATCACACACATGCATTACATTTTTCTTCCCTGAAAACTCTATCAGCATAGCCAGGAAGCCCATCCACAGAGCTCCCAACAGCGAGACAAAGAAACGAACGGGCACAAGCTTGGGGGAAGGTGGGATGCAAAGGGGAGAGGAGGTGGAAATGTGTGCCCACACGGACAGGGGCTCTGAAAGCACCACGGGTCTCTCTGTGTGCTGGCAGAAGCCGGGCTGGCACAGCAATGGGATTCATCTCAACTCCTCCAGCAGCACCAAGCTGTGGGTTGCTTAGTGACAGGGCTGAAGTTCGAGGTGCCCCTGGATTTATGGCATTCCTCCCCCGCCTTCCGAGCTCTGGGAATAAATGACACATCTCCATTCCTTATTTATCCATTTGCACAGCTTAATGGGCAGCTGTAGAGAAGTGTATGGGGTTTTTTGATGGGGTGGGGCAGGCAGGCTTCCTGATTTACACTTCCATCAGGAGAGCGGAATACGGGCTCTGCAATGCTTTTAAGCAAAGAAAGGCACACCAGCAACACGGGAAAGCTGAACATCCCAAAGAAACAAAAGCTGTCTGGAACCTGTGGCTGCAGGAAGCACTGCAGCATCCTGCCCTGCCTTCATTGCTTGCTCCCATTCCATAAACCCACACCCCAAAACCTTTGTTATCCAACCACAGCTCCCCAAATTAGCTCTACAATAAAAGATTTTCAGCTCTCTGAAACAGTTTTAACATGTCTTAAAATGTGTTTGACCATCTCCATAACATCAGGGTGGCTTTTTCAGATATTCGGCAGCAATTAACGTATCATCTTGTAATGAACTGCACTGGGACACAAAGGAGAAGGAATATCAATTGAATCTGAAACGTATCTGATTTTCCAAAGGTCCTACTGTATGGGAAATTAGAGCCAGAAATTAATTAATTGACAATGTAATACATTTGAGAAAAACTCTAACTCATGCAGGTGATTTTCTAAGCAACACTGTTAGATCCCTAAATACTCCAGCTCAGCCCACCCCTCCTCCATGGTTACACCATTATCAGAACCCTTCTACAAGAATTTGGTAATTCCAGCTTGAAACCCTAAAACAAAAACAGAAAAAAAAAACCAAAACCACAAAAATCCCACACCAAAATACCCCACAACACCAGAATATCTTTTCTCCTTTGGGCTTCTTAATGGACGGCAATGCAAACGATCCCTAACCCTGTGAAATGCAGATCCTCACCCTGCCCCCTAATTGTGGTGCTGTGCATTCAGGTGCAGAGCAGCACCCCAGCAGAAGCCATCAGTGTGACCCAATGCAGCTGGGGTTATTCTTCCCCTGGAATTCATCTTTCAGCCATTTCAGATTGAGCTGAAGCTTTGACATGCAGGCTGTCAGCTCAAAGAGAAATTATTATCATTCCCAGAAAATTAAATAAATCAGGTCGAACTTTACAACCAGCTTTCCACCCACAGCACATAAAAACCCCAGTTGCCTCCCTCCTCCCCTTCTCAGCTACTTTGCAACACCTTCAGCTTCAAATAAAGCACAAGTGCTGGTTGGCACCAGTGGAGGACCCTCAGCACAGGGGCAGAGCATCCTCCTGCATGCAGACCTCCATCACAGGGCACAGCTCCTCACCCTGGCATGGGCACTCCACAGAGAAATCCAGGCTGAGGAACGTGATGGGAGAAAAAAGAACAACAATCCAGCAATAAGGAAACATAAGTATTTGGTGAAATAGCCACGGGAGAGCATCACATAGACCACTCACCTGCTCCTCTGTGGGGGCAGCCCTGCCCCAACCCAGCCCTCCAGTAACACCCAAACCAACTGGATGTTGGCTCTGCCATTTCCCAAGGGGAAGCAAGTCACCAAATGCTTCATTTAAGCAACTCCAGGCTACACACATCTGCAATTTCTCACCACCTGCGCTTAATGCAATGAGCTCCTGTACCCACACAGGGGCTTACAATGTGGATATTTCCCCCCTGCAGCATTATTCCCATACCTCTGTTGGTTGAAGGAGATACACCACTACAACCCGCTCTTGAATGACCACGCAGTCTTCTCCCTTTCTTCTTTCCAAGCCCTCCTCCATGAAGCATCACCTCACCAATACAAACCCCATGGGTGCCGCCTGCCCGTTAGAGCAGGGCACACGCAATGCAGGGCTGGGGTTGAGGTGGGCTCATCCTGCTGAGCACACACAGCTGGCAGCTCCTGCTGACTGCCTTCTGCTACCTCTTTCCTTGCCCACCTCATGGGGTTGCTCCAGCTGCTTGATGCCATCGCAGTGCAGATGTCATTTCATGGACAATACCCTCTGCAGCACTCAGAGCCCCGGAACACCCAGCCCTTCCTTCTCCCTCTGCAGAGAAAATGCCCACAGTTGGCCCTGGTGGATGAGAATAATGCTGTTTTACTCATTTGCTGGCAGTTTGAACGCCTATCATTATGCACTGATTGAAGTAGATTAAATAACAGCCACCTAGCTCGGTTTCTCCTTGCTATTGCAGCCTGTTTCCGTCTGACTTCGGCTGCTCAGGGAGTCAATGAGGCTTTTATGCATACATTACACTCAGATATGGCATTCGGCAAAACTAATAACAACATCTGACAAACTTTATTGTATTAAATAGGAGGTTGAGAATTCTTTTAACCTGCAGTACATGCAGGAGCTGGCTGCACAGAAACAACAGAAAATAGCACAGATCGCTGTGAAATAATTTGCTATTCATTTAGCTGTCAGGTGTACTTTTGAACACAAGTTCCAGTGCAATTCAGCTTTAATAAACAGAGGCTTAAAATACACTTTGTACGATGTAACCGTCTCATGGCATTAAGCTTAAAAACTCAATCTATAATCCAGAAAAACTCAACCCAACAACAGGCTGCTTTCCTGTTATTGAACCTCTTTGTCCAACAGCCCAGACAAGCAGATGAACTGTACTGGGTGTACAATGCAATCATTCTCTGCTATTAATACAGTGCTGCTGGGATCCATTAGAGTTTCAGACAGGTTGTAATTAGGCACGATGGAACCGTGTGGATTTTGGAGTTTAGGCTCATTTCCAAAAATCCCAAGGTGAAATTTCTCCAGTGTTGGTGCTGAATGACAAAGGGAGCTGAGCTGTGTGCCACTGAGCACCCCAAAAGCATCAGCAGATGGGGAACCCTGGGGGACAGCTGGAGGTGAAAGACGCATCCGTGGGTGAAACTGCAGCAAAATAATTAAGGGATAGGCTACAGCCTAACGATTGGTATCATTGCCAGGTAATCATTACGGCCCTGCCAAGGACCAATGCCCAATGTGGTTCACAGCCCAAGATGGGAGAGCGAACAGGTTTTGCTTGATTAAACATTCAGACACATCGTCTAACAGTCAGTTCTATGGAAACCTTACTCCCCGCTGAGCTCCAAGGCCATGGTGTGAGCCACGTGCCCCCAGCTGGACCCCATCCCTCTGCTGCCACAGCACCACGTGCCCCCTGCTCATCCCATTTGGGTCAAGACCTCGATCGCTTCTCAATCCTCCACCCTCTCTCCCTCTCCATCTCTGCTCCAATCTCTCCACAAGCGGTGGCCGAGCACTGACCACAGCTGCACAGATTTATGCACCCACAGGTAACATCAAGGTGAGAACTGCTGCTCGGGGGATATTGCACGGCACAGCCCAGCTCTGTGCAGTCTGGCAGCGCCGCTCTCTTCTAACAGCTGAGGATGGAGCACAGAGCCCAGAGGTAGATAAATACTTCATGATGCATCGCTTTTCCTCTTTTTTGACAGCATTCCAAGGGCACAGCTTTCAGAAGGCTGTCCGGCTCTCTGCGTGGCTTCTGGCTGATGTGCCATTTGTTATCCAGTGCCGCGGGACCCGGGTGAAGCAGATGAGCTAAGTTACGGTTATAGGATTTCTTGTGACCCCAAGTTGGTCTTGAAAATGCTTACCTTCATCTTAGCTAAACTCTTTCTTTATATTCTCTCCCTTTTTGTGGTGCAGATCCATCACTAAACTCTGATGTCAGCAGATTGGGTCTGAGCCTTTCCTATGGGTGTGCAACACTAAAAATGATAGCAGCAACCTGCTGTCCCCCCTATGGCACGCTAGCCAGTCATGGGCAGATGCTACCTCATGAACATCTGAAGATGCTTTTCCACTTTCATACTCTTTTTTTTTTTTTTCAGTAACTTTCTTCATTACTCGGCCTTTCTCTGATAGAGTTCATCTTCTCTGATATTCACATTTTTTTCTCTCCATTGCTCTGAGAATTTCTTGAAGAAATCAAGGTGACCGAAACACCTCACCCCACGATGGTGCCATGCAGCACTGCTAAATGAGGCTCCCTCCAAACCTTTAGGAACGGTAAATGTGACCCCGCCATGAAAATGCAAAAAATGTCATCAGTTCTAAAAAGAGAGACAGTAAAAGTCTGTAATTTATAAGGTTGAGTACAAAGGACTGTTTTTTCTTTGAGCTAATTAGCTGGAAGAAGAGCATAACTAATTAACTGGGGAGACACACTGGGGAGCTTGGGGCTGGAGAAGCCCTGAGATGGGCTCACATTGCTCCCAGGAGTGCTCAGCTGGCTCTCCGCTGCTCTTCTTCCATCCACTGGGCAGCCATTAAAAGCCACGTGTGGAGGAATGGCCTTTAAAATAATCAACCAGTGCGTGCGTCCCTGATAAGAACTACAAAATTAATCACAATGAATGACTGTCGAATGGAGAAAATGGCACCTGTGATGGCTTCTACCTAGAAAAAAAAGCTATCCAGTACAAAGCTGTCCAGGAATTCTCCACGCTGCTGTAGTTTCTTGCTGGATTCCAGCAGAAAAAATGCCTGTTGTAAAAAACTTATGCTAAAGAAAGAATTCGGTTCTGCACAGCTGATAGCATGTAGTGCCTGGGATCCTCGCAGGGCGTTGCAGGACAGCCTGACCTCAGCACCCACCAGCTTTGCAGTGCTGTTCTTTTTTTGTTTGTTTGTTTGTTTTTGGACAGTTCTGTCTTTGGGCCTTCATGATCTGCCAGGTGTCTGTCGGCCCATTATCCTTAAATGACAAATTCCAAGTTCCTTGGAATCCTCCACTGAAGCTTCTGTCTTCCTCTCCTCCCCCGTGTGGCACAGCTTGATCACACCCCACGCTCCACTCTGAGCTCAGCATCCATCGGCTTTTCTCCCTTACGCTCCGTAATGAATGACTCTTTCAATAATGTTTTGCTGTCCAGTGCAGGCACTGGGTGTCAGCTGTCATAAAAGTTAGAGAAAACAATACACGGCACAAACATATCTCATTATTTCATGCTAGCTGCAGCAATTATTTTTTTCTGTAGCATTGCAAAGAATCCCATAAATTACAGTTATCACCCATCTGATCTGCTTCCGAGTGTCTTCTGGCCCTGCTTCCAGTTGCAAACTGTCAGCAGCAGAGTGCTGGAAGTTAATTTTTGCAGACAGATCCTGAGATGCCCGGGAGGAACGCTGAGGCAGAAGCGCTGCTTGGCTGGGGATTGCTCTCCAAGCATGCAGCAGCATTAACACCTACACCGTGATGAGGGCTGTGCTCCTGGGGTCAGCTCCTGGTCAGCCCCATCTGGCACACAAGGTTGGGCTGTGCTGAAAAGCACTGAGCACGCCGGCTGGGCTGCTGCTGGATTGAACTTCAATAAGGGAGCTCCAGGACTCCATACCCTCCAGCCACTAACATTTGGGCCCTGGGACCAGCGTAGACCCGAGGAGCCCACCAGGTGTTCTGCCTTCTCTTTTTTATTCCCACAGCAGTGAGCAAAGTGAATGATAAACATCACTGAAACGAGAGAGGGGAAAAGACCTTTTAGACCATTCCAGTCTTCCCCCAGGGATAAATGCAGGCAGGATTCCCACAGAACGTCTGCAGTGCTTTAATCAGTTCAATTTTCATACTGTGGGTCACAGAGGATTAGACAGGAGGATAAGGCTGGGGAATCAGCTCATCCTTTGTTACTATCAGCAAAAAATTCTGCTCTTGGTTAAACCAGTGGGAAACGGAAGTGTTTTGCTGAATGCTGGATAATTCAGGGTTCTTATGTGGAGAGATAGCAAAGAGGTTCCTGAGCCTGACATGCTTGTTTTAGTGTGATACTGGTGCTCCCACTAAGAGGGTCTGATCATTATGTGCTTTCTGCAAAGTGACTGTCACCACGCTGTCCCCCTGCCATGCAAGCAGCTGTCCTTGTCCCAGAAAGGTCATTAAAATCACTACGGGATGGACCACGATGGCGAAAGATAACGAAAGGATTTAGAACCTAATTCTGCCTGTGGAAGCCAGGCAGCATCTGTCACTCACGAGCATGGGCTGCAGCCTCTGGCTGTGCTTCCCACCAGGGGGGTTAATTCCCACTGACTGCAGTGGGGGCAGACTGGGGCCCATTCCCAGCCTCTCCCAGCAGCTCTGGAGTCCCACCAGCCGGATCAGAGCAAGTTATCCAAATGCCTTTTCCAAAGCCCAACCCAAAGGAAATGTGTTATTGGAAACGCCTGAAAAAAAAAAAAAAAGGAAAAAGAAATCAATATGGACAGCAGTGAGAAAAGCAGATCAGAGCGCCTGGTGCAAAGCTCCCCAAGGCCGTGCAGCTTCACCTCCTGCCCTCCATGGGCATTCACTGGGCTCCTGAAGCTCAGCACCGTGTCTGCAGCGGCAGTAGGAGCCGTGTAGCTGTGCAGCGTGGAAGAAGGCAAACTCCCTCCCCAGCGTGGGGACACAACACATCAACATGTAGGGGTCCAGCCATGAGAGCAGCTGTGTCCCAGGTGAATCCTTCCGAGAGAAAACACGGAGATTTCAACTTATCCAAGAGCCATCAGCGTGGGGCAGGGTGAGACGGTTCTGCGCCTTGACCCGAGTGTGTAATTATCGCTCCTTCATAGAAAGATGTGTTGTTTAAATATCCTCTAATTTGCTTTCAGAGATCATAAACTTCTCTTTATTATCTGCTGTGATGTACTACAGACCGATAATGACTGACTTTTGCCTTCTTTACTTGGAGAAGTACATTTAATTTTATCAAATAATGGAGGCATTTGTTCATCTTTAATTCTATTTTCTGTGCTTCATTCCCTTTTACCTAATAAAGCAGTCTCCTCTGGAGGTCCAGTCCGCATGATTACTCCTGTTGCAGAGCACTCTCTGCAGCTGAGGGCACTGATGTGTTGTATATTCATCAACAATACTGTGCAAAACTGCTGCCACGGTATCGCATGGAAACGCCTTGCCTCAGGTTTAATCTGTTCCATTCGATGCACGCGTGGCTATCAAGGCTTCTTCCAAATTACTTGTAATTAACATGTTGCCATTACAGAATGAGAGTGTCTTAGGTCAACGCTGAGTCCATATTTAGTGGAACGGTTTTAAACTGAGACAGGGGAGGTTTAGGTTGGATGTTAGGAGGAAGTTTTTCACCCAGAGGGTGGTGAGGCACTGTTCACAGGCTGCCCAAGGAGGCTGTGGATGCCCCATCCCTGCAGGCATTCAGGGCCAGGTTGGATGTGGCTCTGGGCAGCCTGGGCTGCTGGTTGGTGACCTGCACACAGCAGGGGGTTGGAATGGATGAGCACTGTGGGCCTTTGCAACCCAGGCCGTTCTGTGATTCTATGGAATTGGTGGTGGCGCAAACAGTAAGGGTTCTCCCTCCCTGCAAAAAGTGCTCAAGCACCAAAGCCCCCTTCTACAACTGGAAGGCTCCATCTCCTGCTTTATTACAGGCAGGCACAGCGCTTCCCATAAAAGAGGCCTTCATTGCATCACTCTGAACAGATTTTAGCTGCAGTATTTTGCACGCACAGCACTTTTTTTTTCCTGGATATTTGCAAAGCTTTTAAAAATATGAAGTAGCTTTTGCTTGTGCTTTCTCAAACGTATCAATTATTTTTAATTTCTCAAAGCCATTACAGTAGCATACAAATGGAGCAGGAATGATAAGGAGTTTTTCAAACCTCAAGAAGAGAGCTGAAGCATCCCCGGATATATTCAGATGGAAGAGGGAAGAGCGGTAACAATAGCTGCATATTTTTGTTTGATTTTAAAGCAGTTTCTGTTTATATATTCTATTATATGGCTAATTATTCATTCCTTCTCTGGCACTTTGAGCAGCACTGTTCGTTTTATTATTCTTTGGATAGCGGTGAGATTGTTTAACCATTCTGCAGACACGCAGCCAGGTCTGCAGCCTTAGCCAACGCGGGGCGGCCATGCACTTGGAGCTGCTCCAAAGCAAACGTTCACATCTGGGATTTACCTCCAAGGGTGAGTTAAGGGAAAGAGCAATTCCCCCCTGGAGAATGGGAGGATTCCAAGGGAGATGCCCACATCCCATGGCTCTTCCACAGTGGGAAGGTTGGCTCCCAGCCGTCCTGCACTGCATTGCCACCTGCATCGTGCACCCACACCATCTGCCTCCATTTCCAGTTCGCATTTCCTCTATTTTGTTTGCACCAGGCTGAAATGAGGCAGGAAACGGCGTCAGCCGAAGGGCTGCCGTGCTCTTGCCAATTATCTTCGTGTCATTTGCTGGCTGTCCTTTCCAGCAGTGCCTTCCCCAGCAATGACATCCAGTCCAGTTGTCTAAGCAGCAAATGAGAGAGAATCGCTGCGTACGAGCCCTAATTTCTCAGCACAGGGGAGAGAGGTTTCTACCTATCTGCAATCTCCATTATCGGTAAGAAAGAAGTGCAATCACAAGTGCTGAACGGCACACGGAGGCAAGAGGAATCTCTCCGGGGTGCTTTTAAGAAAGATAACTCCTTACATGCATATAAAAGGAACAATTCCCAGCACTTCTGGGTAAGTGACCTAGCACTACAGATAAGAACGGAGATAATACGCCGTGTTCAAACACAAGGATGGCATTTCCCATAACTGCACAGAAATATGGGGCACTTTCCCTCATTTTACTGTATGTAATTGATATGAGGCCAGGAGCTGCTGGCAGATTAAATTTTACAACCCATGACACACTGAGGCCTTGACTCAAAAATTACTCGCGCTCAGCTCTAATTATTCACGTTCTACCTGCTCAGATGGTGGGGATTTATGCCATTATTTGGAAGGAGCACGAACTGCAAGCCTGTGGCAGGAAGAAACTGCAAAGTGAGGATGAACCACCGCAGAGCCAACGATGCGGGAGGGTGTGAAACAGCAAGAAAACAATGGGGGTAATAAAGTCCGGGTGTAATAATAATGGGGGTATAAAATAATGGGGTAATAAAGTCTGCTGGGAGGCAGAACTGAGAGCACCATCAGCCCCAAGGGCCACGTCGGAAATAGCTCATGGTGCAGCTCTTTGGGCTGAGCTCCTTGGCATGTGAAAACATAGGGTGGGTAAGGCTGGCTTTTTTTTCTAATGAAATTCAAAAAAAGAAACTATAATTATGCTAGGAGAACATTCATTTGCTTGTTAAGTGAAATTTGAAGGGGAAACTTTAATGACGTTGGGAAGGAAATCAGATTCTCTTGTTATACTAAATTCCAAGAGAACTCGCGCATATGCTGGACAGCACATTAAGCATCAAAGACTCATCAGTGATTCATAGAAGGCTTTTTTTTCCTCAGCGACATGAATTATTTTCATGGGAAAAGATATGAAGATATCTTTAACGAAGACGAGGAGTGAACTTCTCTTTCTCTTTTTAATTTCTGTCCTTGGGAAGCAGAGCGTAGAAATGAGCCTGAAGTTTAAAGGCCATTTGGAAGAAAAAAAAACCACAACCCACAACTTCATATTTATTTTTCAGTACGTTGATCCAGCAAAATAGGCTCTGATCCCTGAAATCCAACTTGGAATTGTCAATAGGTTGATCTGTTCTCAACTAAGCTATGGGAAAACGAACACATGGTCATTTTCAAGTCATTGATGGTTCCCTTATTAAATCCCTCATCCCCCTCCATTGCACTGCTCTGCCCATCGCCGCCCGACCGCCCGCACCAACCATCCGTGTGCTGCTAAAATCAACACCAGCAGAATAATAATGTTGTTGTTATTAATAATCCTCTTACTTAGGAAGGATCTTGAAATGTTAATTAGGCGTGACATTAATAAATTAAGCCTGACTTTCCACCAGCATTATTTGCTTAATGTTATATCACAGCTAGGGACACTGAGGCAAGGAGAGCTCATCTGCTTTCACCTCCACACTCCTCATTCCAGAATAACTCCTTCACAGTTACTGATTTGCTATGGAAAAACACGCAGCAAGCACACCTCGGGTTTGGAAATCCTTGAACTAATCTGGAAGGTAAATGAATGTGAGCAAAATGTCTCTTCTCAATGGGATCTGGCACATGAGAAAGGCACAGAGCAGTGTACGGATGCCAGGGTCCAGCCCTGGCATCTCCATCATTGGGTGCTCCCCCAGCCCACCTGCCTTCCAGTCCCTCTGCTCCCCCTGCTGCCCTTTGCCTCCTGGCCTGCCATGCCCCTGAGATGCTTCGCTCCACCCCTGCCCACTCCCCAGCACAACTGAGCTGAGGTGGGCATTCACCATTGCTGTAACATCAACAGTCACTCCATGATGCCAGTGAAGGATACATTCAGAGGCAGCCGAGCCCGTACTCCTGGATTGGGTCTACAAGTTCCCTCAGCCCAATTGCAGGCATACAAGGGATGCTCGAGGAGCACAGCAGGCTGCTATCCCCCATCCACCCCAGGCACCCAGCACGACCCAATCCCCACATCTAACTCACTAACAGGCATTTAAAGGACGGTACGGCAGAAACATAACAAGAGAGCATCAAATACAAAGGCATTCAGCATTCTAATACATCAGAGGTGCCTTACGGCATTAACTGTGAACGTGGCAGTGGCGATGCCATCAATCCATCCTCAAACATCCCCCCTCCTCCTCTATCCACCACCAGCTCAGCGTGGATCAGCACAGCCCAGTGTGGCCCACTGCATTCTCAGGGCTGAGCTGTATGAGAGGAAAAACCTGGATGGGGGATCCTGGAGCAGCCCCCTCCTCCACTCTGCAAATGGGAATCATTTGGGAGAGGGGGGTCTGAGTCTTATTCACCCCTCCCCAGCACTGCTCCCCCTCCCACCCATGAGTCAGTAGATGACATAACATTTGCTTTGCTGAAATATAATATTCAAACCGAGTGGCTTAAAATTGAAATGCTTACGCGGTCACGAACCCGGGCTGCAGTTAAAAATAAATCCCTTTATCTGTGCTGCCTTCTCAGGCCCACATGGTCCACGGAAAGTCCTTTAAAATACTCCGGACTCAGCCTGAATGAGATCAAATGTGACTTTTTAAAAATAGGCTGCCTGGTCCTCTCTGCTACCTCCTTGGGTCGACAACGGGAGATAAATTTGCTCCGTAGGAACCTTTTGTGGGCCGCGCTGCAGAGGCAATTTGCAGTTTGCTGTGGAAAAGGCATCTTACGGTACATTTATCACCCCCCGCCGCTGGCTACAATTCAACCCACTCAGAGCCACGGAGCAGAGGTGCCTAGCGGAGCTCCCGTGTTGTTATTCTACATAATAATGGGTGTGCAAGGAAGCAGGAGACAAATACAGCACGTATTGCAGAGAGGCTCAGCTGGGGAGCGAGGTAATGGGGCCAGGGGGAAGGTAGCAGGGAGCTGGGTGAGCTCAGCCATGCAGTGGCAGTGCTGGGAAAACGCTCCTGTGCTGCCGTGGGCAATGGGGCTGGATGAGCACCCCTTCCATCAGAGTATTTATGCCTCTGCTCTAACTTAATCTGCAATAATCCCTGGGTTTCCCATGTGTTATTCCCAGCAGAGCCAGGATGTGCCCTTGGACAGTTCGCATGGCACGCAGGTGATGGAGCTCAGTGTGATGCTGCGGTGATGTGTTTTCAACACAGCAAAGCGCAAGGTTTTGCACTTGGACTGGAGGAATCCCAGGGATTTATACAGACTGGAAGGAGCAGTGCTTGAGAGCAGCCCTGCAGAGAAGGACCTGGGGTCCTGATGGATGAAAAGCTTAACATGAGCCAGCAGTGTGCTCCTGCAGCTTGGAAAGCAAATGGGATCCTGGGCTCCATCAGCAGAGGGGTGGCCAGCAGGGACAGGGAGGTGATTGTCCCTCTCTGCTCTGCTCTTGTGAGGCCCCATCTGCAGCACTGTGTCCAGGTCTGGAGCCCCCAGTACAAGAAAGACAGGGAGCTGTTGGAGAGGGTCCAGAGGAGCCACAGAGATGAGCAGGGGGCTACAAAGACAGGCTGAGGGAGCTGGGCTTGTTCAGCCTGGAGGAAAGAAGGCTGCGGGGTGACCTCATTGCAGCCTTCAGTGCCTAAAGGGAGCCTGCAAACAGGAGGGGAATCAGCTCTTGGAAAGGGGAGATAACAGCAGGACAAGGGGAAATGGTTTGAAGTTGAGGGAGGGAAGATTAAGGTTGGATGTCAGGGGGAAGTTCTTGTCTATGAGAGCGGTGAGGTGCTGGAACAGCTGCCCAGAGAGGCTGTGGGTGCCCCGTCCATCCCTGGAGGTGTTCAAGGCCAGGTTGGATGGGGCCCTGGGCAGCCTGGGCTGGGATTCAATGGGGGGGTTGGTGGCCCTGCGTGTGGCGGCGGGTTGGAGCTTCGTGATCCTTGAGCTCCCTTCCAACCCTGGCCAGTCTGTGATTTCGTGATTCTGTGATGGGCACAAAGGAAGGACTCCACCAGAGCAGCCCAGCACATGGCAGATCAAGGCACTGAGAAGTTCATTAAGCAGCCAAATAGGCACACTAAGTCAGCAAGGAATCCAAAGTTTCAATGTTTTAACCTTTGAAATTCAGCCTCCCTCTGCCATATACATACAGGTCTATTTCCTCCACCACAAAACGAAAGCCAACTAAAGTATCCTGTAAAGGCATCAGAACAAACTGCATAACTATCTTGTAAGCAGATGTGGATGATCAGAGGACAATACCGTATTTTTATATGGTTATTTTGTAAGGTTCAGAATCAAAAGAGGGATAACGTCTTACTAAATAAAGCTCTCAGGCAAATATGCCTTTATCTTGCCATCCTCTGCACTTGCAACCCTGAGCTTTGCTGAAAACCTTTGGTGTTTTGGGGTAGCAAACGTCTGGCAAGGAGACATTCAGAGCATGTTAATTGTGGGGATCTTTCTCATGTGCCTGAAAAGAATGACATTCCTCTCAAGCTTCGGTATTTCACATCTGTGAGGATTTCGTTTTTTGAACATAGGAATGAAACACAACCTCCTGTCTGAAGACGCAGGGTTTGATCCTCCGTTCGCTTTGTCTTTGGCGCCTGCCCGTGTCCCCGCCTGACTCCTGTCATCTCCATCCCTTTGCACAGCTACCCCCTGCCCCTCTGCAGCTTGCACAGCTACGTCAGTGCCCGTTTCCCTTCTCCGGAGTGAGACGATTAATCAGATCTTTGAAAGCAAACTTTTTGCTGGGTATTTGTACGCAGCCCCCAGAGAGAAGCGCAGATTTAAGGAGAGAGCCATATGCAAGCATGAAGGGAGCAGATGTTGTACAATCAAGGGTAATTTAAAAGAGAGGGGGAAGGTGATAGAAGGACAAAATGAATCCAAACTCAAGAAATTCTGTGCTGTTGCCACGAGCAGAAAAATGATGTTCTACTTCGCACCTCCGAGTCCCATGCTGAAAGCAGCGGGTGCCTTCCAGGTCACTGCCACCAAATGCCACCTCTCTCTTTCCAGATGCTGTCACTTCGGAGCTGTGCCATTGGTTCTTGCACAGAACAGAGGATTCATCTTAACACGTCTTTCCTTTCATCCTCAGCCTCTCAGGGAGACGGAGCATTCCCTGCTTTTGAGTCGTGACTTTGCACCAGACTGCTGCAAAGCGAAGCGCCCACATCCCCCCGGCCGGCGGAGCAAACAGGAGCCCACCGTGCTGCAAGCTGGCACCCAGGGGAGAGAATCCCCATAGCGGTGATGTCCTACCAGTGAAAAGTGTGGGCACAGCCCACAGCACACAAGGACACCCAGAAAGGGCACTTTCCCAGCTCTGGACAAGGCAGAGCTGTGTTGGCTCCAGGGGCAGAGCCTAGGGGTTGGCCAGGACCTCTCCTCCCCATTCCACTTATCATGCTGCCATCTTTCTACATCCATAGAGATTAAGTTTCGCCTTAAACTCATGAAAAGAGATTGAAAAAGAAAAATAAAAGTAATTTTTTTCTTTTTTTTTTTTTCTGTAATTCAGTGCAATATTAATCAATTGTGGCAGGACACAGAGAATATTTTCGCGGTGCCAATTACTTAAAGGGCAAAGATGCCATGGTACCATTAAAATAATAGCACAGACAGCTCTCTAGGACATTGTGGAACAATGTACTAAATGTTGTTCGACTTGTTCAATGAAATAAAGTATTGGATCATTAACCTTACCAATGTCAATGTGTTGTCACTATCAAACTCAACTAAATGAGTGTCCAAGGTAATAGTGAGGAGCACGCTTCCCACCAAGGAATGCATTAATGCATTCTTGGCTGCTAATAAAGAGAAACTGTAACGCAGTGAGAGGAGCTGTAAAGGTGCACGAAGGAGAGGATCAGCCCAAATGGGGCAGAAGTGCACAGGGATGAGTGCAGATGTACCCACCCCACATGCACATTTACAAGCCATGAAGCACCCGAAGAGTTTATGAAAGCCAGCTCCAAAGCTGCAAACACGTATTGAAGGAGCAAATGTTTGCAAACTTCCTTTGGAACAGGGCTTGTATCTGTACATAAATGTCTCAGGCATTTTGCTGGTGAAATGATGCTGTGCTGGCAGTGCTGCTGGGGGAGTTTTGTTGGGTTTTGTGCTGTTTTGCTTTGCTTTGTTTCTCCAAACAAAGAGGAGGGGAAAGGCTGAGCTACTGCTGGCATGCAGGATATTGCACATAGGCACCATCGCTGCAGCTTGGAACCTCCTGCAGGGCCATATGTGGCAAGGGAGAAAACATTACTGAAATGAGGACAGCTTCTATGGAAAACCAAGGACAAAATGATCAAACATTGGATGCTGTACCATTTCTGCTGGTACTGTATTTTCAGGAAAAAAGAGCAGAAAAGGCAATCTTTTCCTTCCTGGTCATTCTCTGCAGCACAACACCCCGTGCAGATGGCATCCTTCGATGTCTGCATCTATTTTCATCTGATAATGAAATGGGAGACTGTAAATACAGATCTAAGATGTGCAGTGCTGAAAAACCGACCAGGACACCGAGCACCACTGGCACTATTTCTGGACCCATTTGTATCTCATAATTAATAACTTAAATGGGGTAATTTAAAATTGCTAATTCTTTTCACAGAGTCTGCACGAGCTCAGGTGATGTCAGACACGCTGCCACCAGGAAGGTTAAATACTCCTGGTAGTTGCTAATTACCTAATCACCATTACTATCTCATATTAATTCTGTCCTAAGAACGGCTTTCATTATGACTAACCCAGGTTATTACAGAATGAGCTGGAAAGAAAACCCCTGTTGTTTGCATCCATTCAAAGGGGAGGAAAAAAAGCCCCTAATAATAATAATGTCTCTACCTAGCAGTAGGCAGTTCTGCAAAGCAGCACACATTCTCCCCTCCCTGTGGTTCTCAAGCCCAGCACCCCACTGCTGCACCCCAGCACCACCATGGGGGGCTTCAACTATGGGCATCTGCCACTTCTGTCCTCCAAATGTTGGGTGTTTTTTGAAGATGACCCCTAGTTTGGAAGCAAGACTGAGTACAGCTTGCTTGCCGTGTTGCTTCTTGTTTCATGCAGCTGGGCAGCTCTGCTTGGTCAAAGTGTAGCTTGGGATCTTCCTCTGCCAGAGGGAGCAGGAGCAGTTCCTCCAAGGCATGGAGGTTTCAGGGCTGTTTTGAGGCTGTGCTGTTAATCCTCACATTTGTCTCAAACTATGTATTAGGCGATGGCAGATCCGTACATGCAACCTTTTGAAATGCTAATTGCCAAACCAAAGTTTAGAAAGACTATTTCAAAGCAAAGTTGCCATTATTCGTAGGCTGTGCTCTAAATGCAAGAGCTCAATTATCTGGAGTGTCAAACTTCTGACACCTGTGCTGATCCATAAAAACAAGGGAGATTAAAGAGTTTTCTGGAGTAGGAGCTCATCTTTATGCTCAGGGATATTTACCCAAGGATACCCTGTGGACAAGACCAAAGCCTGCTTGGTTGACTGGCCAAGATCTGTATGGTAAGACCATAATGGGGGACAGCATTCCCTCTGTAGAAACACTTCCATCGTTTCCATGGATGTTTCTGCATCTCTGTGTTCTTAAGACCTAGAGAAGAGCGCTGGTGACTCTTCCAGGCTTTTTGCTGTCTTTTTAGAGACAACAAAGGATTTCCTTTATCGTTCCCTCGACTTTCACTGCTATCAGTGGATGGTGGGGAGCATTAGTTTCTTAGAGGGGAAGACAACATGATTTATGCAAAAGATGAAAAGATACACTGTGAAAATGTAATTCTGGAAGGAATTTACATTTGCAATTCAACATCCTTCTGGAAAGCCACCTCTGTCATCCCCGCCATGAGCAGAGCAGAGCACGGTCCTGATGCAGAAGAACATGGCAAGCTGTGTTCTGGGTCATTTGAGAGATGAAACACTGTGTTTGTGTCACATTGAGGGTACCACCTTACCCTCAATTATGTTACAACTAAAGGTCGTGAGCCACATCAGTGTCTCACATGGCTCACGCTTCAGTCTGTCCCGAATTTGGGTATGGTGGTTTTGCTGAATGGTGCACAGGAGCTTTTTCAGAAGGGGCTGATTCATTTTTGGGTGTCCCTCTAAGCGACAAGAGTTAGGGAGAAGCAGAAGCCCCGTGGGTAGCAGCAGAGCAGTGAGGTGTCAGGGGGTCAGCACGCCTGGCTGAACTTTTATCTCCATGCTTTCCAAGGTTGCAGGCACCGGGATTTGACTACCAGCATCCAGCATCTCCCATTATAAATTCTTTCATGCACTCCTTGTACACAAACCCCATCCCTTTCCCACCCCAGTCTGCAGCAGAACCCAATGCAAATCCCTTCCAGATGAAACAGAAAAGTTCAAACACGAAGCCACAGCTTCTCGTGGCTCAGTACCTCTTCAGCTGAATAACGATTCAGCCACAGCTCTGCTGGCCTTTATCATCAATAGCTCTTTCCTTAATGGTGCCCTTAAGATGGTTTTATCCTCCTGGAAAAAAGGCTGCAGCCTCTCTCAGTCTCTTTCAGAATCCCTCCTCTGAAGTACCCAAACGAGGCCAAGATGTCAACAGCAGCTCTCAGCTCCCACTAACTAACACTAACACATCCGTGCACCCCTTTGGCTGTCCCTGCTGCTGCCACCCCAACCCATCTGCCCTCCCAGGGACCTCACCCTGCACCCCCTGAGCTCCCCCAATGGGGAGCAGAGGCACCAGACTCGCTTAGAATGCAGAGGTGTCAGAAGAGTGACAGGGGCAGCCCCAGCTGTAAGGGCTGCTGCTATTCCCAAGGAAGCCCCAAGTTTTCACCGAGCTGCACGCAGCATTAGCAAATTGTCTCCATTTCTGTTTTAACACGCATAAGCAGAGCTGATGGGTAACACTGAGCTGCTTCGAGATTGCCAAGGAATGCTATAAAATCCGCTTCACGTCAGCTAAGGATTGAGCCTTCGGCATCTACGATTTTATAAACGCGCTGATGCTCTTCCGGAGCAGCGGCTGCAGAAGGACATCAAATGGAGATGCACAGTGGGGTCTGGATCTAAATCTAGTAAGCTGCTTGGAGGCTCCAACCAGAGCTCAGAACGCCCACTGAAATCCCATAGAGATGCACCTCTCTCAGCACGAGGTGCTCCACGCCAAGCAGTGCTGCATCACGGGGCAGGAAGGCTGCAACCCACACCAGGGACCTCTGGCAAGGAGCGTGAGCCTGAGATTAACACACAGCCCCACGCTTGGGTTCACAGCCCTCTCCCTCTGGGCTCAACACAGAGCCAGGAGCCAGAGCCTCCAGTTCTACACCTAGTGCTGTAATGAATTCCTCCCAGCATCCAGCTGTACTCTGTAGTTATTGCTGTGTTCCACTACATTTAACACCTCCTAAACGTGGATAAATGGAAAACCACATATACCACTGCATTTTGCAAGTGAAATGTTTTTACGGTTTTATTTTTTAAGCTGCGGTATATAAACTGCACAGCCCAAAAGAAAACTGATCTGTGCAAAAAGCTCTCCGCATTCACGTGTTCATTCGCCCCATTTATTACATTTCCTGGCACCTAACCTGCCTAGGAGCTGGGACAAGCTGCAGCTGTGCCTCTTGGATGAGGTTATTATTTGGGATGCCACGATAATGTGACCTCTGTCTGGTGAAAGGATATCTAAATAAACAATTTCGGGGGGAAAAGAACATGTGATCACAGTCTGAGATTTCAGTTTCAAGCCGTTGCCTCTCTGCTGGCGAGGCTGAGTGCCTGCTTCTCTATGCAGCTTCCCCATGTGGGGTTTAGGAAACACTCTCAGTGCTATTCTACGTCAGCCGTTATAAAGGAATCTTTATTTTCATTTATAACTCAGTGAAACCTATTGGCTGGGGACGTGCAGTAATGTCCCAGGGCAATGCAGTGCAGCTGTTTTCCAGCTGTGCTTACACAGCACTCAGCAGATGAGTTGCTGGGTGCCCTGCGTGGCACCGTTCCCTGCACAGCCCAGCACAGCCCCACTGTGCCACCCCACAGCACCGGGGTGATGCGATTCCCCCATCGCCTCCTCCACAAAGTGCACTTCAAGGGCCTCACACTTCACACACCACCAGATGAAGGCTGTGACAAAAGCCTTCATAAAACACAGCGTGGAAAATCAGGGGACAAAGGAACAAAACATTCTGAAATAGAAATGAAGCGAGTGGCAGAAAGGAGTCTGAGGAGCTGCTCGGATGCTTTAAGATCTCATCCATCAGCTCTCCTCTTGCTGGTGTTTTAATTATTATTATTTTTTTTTACAGGGCCATTCCATAAAAATAGATTTGGTGCCTTGACGTTGCAGTAAGTGCCCCGAGGAAAAGCAGATAAAGGGCAATAACATAACTAATGGAAATAAACTTCTCGGCATTAACTGGCCAGGAGTACAGGAGGAACCATCAGTCGGTGGGTGGAAGAGATACGATCTTTTTATTATTACTTAATTTTTTTTTTTTCCTGGCATACAGCATCAGAGCATAAAGCTCAGCTGTAAGCACAAGGGTTCCCAGGGTACAGATAGGGAAGTCGCAAGGACTCACTTCGGAGCACGGGGAGGTTGGCAAAGATGTGCTGCAAGCCCTGACTCCTCCTTGTGCCAAATGGGGCTGGGTGCTGCTGCTCAGATCACTGGGGATCTTCTGCTGTTCCCAGCTGGTGCCCACTGCCACGTGGATGTGCAAAGATGCTCCGACCCAAAGAACAAAAGCAGTAAGGAGAAACACCCCTTTGGATGCACTGAGTTACATTACAGACTCATATGGGGTACCTTCAGTGACTTCAGTGTGTTTTCACCTCCTGGCTCAACAGCAAACTGCCTCTGCTTCCCACAGCCCTGCAGAAGCCCCGAAGGGAAAGCCTACCTGGGCTCAGGCATGTGGGGGCACTGCAGCAGGCAGGGCTCTGTGTCCCCATCCTTTTCCTACAGCACAGCTCTCCTTTTCATACCCGTGTTGTCAAACTCGTGCTGGGAAATAAAACACGCATTAATTCTCAATGGTGCAAACACTGTTACCGTTAATTAGGAGGTGTGCAGTGCTTTGGCTATCCGAAGTGCTGCGCTAATATCAGGTGATTAATCTTTGCAGTGCTCTCCCGTGATGAATTAGCAGGTCAGTGTCTTGCTGTGGGTCGGAGGCAGATGAAATGGGACACGATTTCCGAGCCTGCCACGCTTCTGGCTTTCATTAGGAATAAGAAGATCATACAGAGCGTTGTGACAGTCAGGTCTGCGCTGACCCCATCAGTCTGCCACGTCCCTCCTGTCCGTCCGCCTGTCTGTCCGCCTGTCCGTCCGCCTGTCCTTCCCCCTGCCCTCCCCGCCGTGACGGTTTGGCTACACAGCCACGGAAAGAATTCGGAGGGTGGGAGGAAGGGAAAAACATCCACTTTATCAAAATGATAGATTCGATATCAAACTCGACTTAAGCATTCGACTTGCTGTGTTTTAATAGGGCTGTCAGCAGCGGCCGGTGAGCTGAACTTATGAAAATCACAAAAACGCCCTCTTGTTGCTTCATACATCACAATGAACAATAACCTGACAGCAGAAACAAGCCCTGATTAGGAAGGGATTGCTTTTGGGGCACGCCAGTAATGAAGTATGAAGGAAATCGAAGACTTGCTGCTCGCAGACATTAGCACAAGCCCAGCTGTCCCAGAATTATTTCTTTAACCACAATAGATAATTTTTGAATGATGCACCTTGCAGTGATGAATCCTGCAGCCAAAGGAAGCCATCTATTACATTAACAAGTATATTTTCGATTCCTCCAAAACAGGATGTAATTGAATCAGACCTTCAAAGCCAGAGCAGAAAAGCTGAACGCCCTTTGGATGTGAGCTCTGCAGAGGTGATGCTGGTGGAGGTGAGCTGACAGAAGCAACTGCTGCAACACATCGAAGGCTGGACTCTGAGCAGTGGGTGATACCAGCCTGGCTTCCCCCTGGTGTGATAATGGGACACAGGTGTGCAACACACACATGGGAAGGAGCTACTTGGGATGTCCCACAGCCGTGCTGTGCCCTTGTACAGCATCCTCCTAACCTGAGCAGTGCAAGTCACAGCCACTCATCAGAAGTAATTATTCGAGGATGCCCGAGGCAATAACAATGGATTTAAATACAGAACAGCGAGCCAGGTTAGAGTCTGTGTAACTTAGTTTGTCATTTCCTTCAACCCTTCTCTTTAAAAATGGATTTGTGGGCTCAGGAGAGTTCCCAGGCTGCCTGCTCAGGAACCTGACGCTTGGCTACACACAGACTGAGGTCAGCAGAGCCTCCTTTCCCTTCCCACGTCCTTTGGAAATGCACACTGGGCACTATCTCCCTATGTTGGGATGGAAATCCATGGGCATCCCTCCCATGGTAGATGGCCACCCCTACACAGCCGAGGGCAGGCAGGAGAGATGTGAGCAGGAAGACGGCACGAAGCTGGTTGGAAATGAACAAAAATTAATAAGAAATGAATTCCTGATTAGCAGGATGGTCATGTCACTCTGCAGTCGATGTCTTCCTTTGCAGGAGGCTGGCCCGGGTTTAAAAAAAAGAAAACAAAAAAGCAACCCTACGATTTCAGTTAATTTAATTATAGCTGGGATTTAATGATTAAAAGCCATCAGTTGAATAAGTACTGTATCAGCTCAGCATCTCTGAGAACCTCTGAACATTGCCTGTGCCGGGAGGGACGATGAGATGGGGCAGAACCTAGCTCAGCTCAGAGCTGGAAGGATCCCCAGTGCAGAAACAGCTCTGCCGAGAATAACAAATTATCACCTTATCTCCACTGATGCTGCATTTTATTGCTTCCTAATATTTTTTCTGGGCTGTCCACGGCCTTTTATCATCTCCCCTGCACTTGATCACAGCTTTATGGCCTGCTGTTCCCCCCCCCTGCCCCCCCCCCCCCACCTTCCCACTGGTCTCTATTCCTCCATCCCAAACAATGGCTTTTTGCAGCCGCCTCATCTCGCCGAGCTGCTGATATTCCTCAAGGTTCAGTTGCTTTCTCCATTGTTATTTGCAATTTATCTGATTCCCAAACCTGACATTATTCTCTGCTCTGATATACAGTTGCCTGGCTATTGCTAACCATGTGCGAGCGCATTATTCTGCATTGACAAATTTTATTTATTTATTTAGCCGCCTTCCCAAGTTTAGAGCAGCATTCACTAAATTACAGATTTTGATGCCTGCAAATCATACCCCCATCACACAGATAAGACAGAATTCATTACTGCGAGCTCTGCCATTGCAGGGAGGAATTTAGGTCAAACAGTTTTGTCCTTGGACAGCATCCCCGGGTATTGAATTCTGTGCATTTTGCCTTTACACAAAGTTCTATCCCAACCCAGAAGAACCAGGGACATCACTGGAAACCTTCAGAGCCATCCCCGTGACTTTCTGGGAGCAAACTAAGGTTTGCACTGGGCATGAAGGTAAAGGGCTGCTCTGCAGCTGGGCGCATTTCCCCCATGCAGTTTCCCATCCGTGTTTTTCTTTACAGCATCTGTGGAGTTAAGCAAGAAGCGTGCATGCTGGAGATACCATCACAGCCTCATTTGGAGATGGGCAGACTGCAGTGCAGAGACAACTGGTGCACACAGGGCACAGCCACAGCTGCTGAGGATACAGCAGCAGCGGTACCAGAGAACAGAAATGTTGTGCCATTATGGCCAGATTGAAATCCTGGGCTCATGAGGGGCTTAAAAGGAGTAAAAACCCAAACATAAGGGTTCGGAGACCTCTTGCCTTATTTCAGCACCAAAGCTCTAAGCCAACAGTGCCCCACTGGGCTGCAGGAGGAGACTGGGGATCTCACTTAATGCAGAGCTCCTGGATATCAATCAGCAACAACGGGTTTCATACAGACAAAGGAGACAGAAAGGAATATCTCTGAGAGTAATGCTTCCTGCTAAGTGGCAAAGCAATGTCCTCCACCTTGGCATTCTTCAGACACACAGCTGAGGCAGGTTTGGACAAAGCCAGCTCCCATTGATCGACTCTCTGATAGGTTTGCTGGATTATTGACAAAGTGCTCCGTAATCATTCTGCTGTAACAAGAAGGGAAACAAGGCAGGGCTGAGGAATGGGGAACTGATCAGACGTTTGTCACATATTAAAGACCCAATCACCAGAGCTGCACGCCCGATTAGAGGCAGCACCAGGAGGGGACAGGCTCTGTGCTGGCACTCACAGGGCCATGGCAGCTCTTATTACCACAATGCGATGGGGGTTCTGCTCTGCTTTTGGCCCCCAGGAGCCAGAGCTGGGCTGAGGAGCAGACCTGCACTGATGGAGCACCAGCAACTGTGGCAAGGAGTTCTGTTCCCCACCATGGGGCAGATCAATGTTGCCCGCACATCACTGAGCCCTGATCTCAGCAGAATTGATAGCATGGGTTGGTAGAGCCCCCAGGGCAGAAGGCTGGAAGAGAAGACTCTCACGCACCGTGTCAATACATCCACAGTAAGAATGCAAAAGCCACGTGTGTTACAGTGATAGAAGAACAAAGATCGGGTCTGCGCCTCTGGAAATAGCAAATAATTGACATCAGTTCTGCAGCATCGTCAGAGCAAAGTGTTCGGTCGCTGATAAAGATCCACAGCTCTGCCCAGCTGATGGCTCCTCCAGGTACGTGGCACTGAGACATGTCCTGAGGAAAGTCCATTACCCTGCAAGATGTGCAATCTTAATTTTATACGAAGTAACAAAAAGCCATCAAATGGTAATAACTTCCACTTCCAGCGTGTTACATCTGAACTGGTGACCTTGAGGAGAAAGACATTATCGATCCCTTGGGCTACGTAGTCATATATTAATAACAGATTTGTCACTCCATGTCCAGAGCTGTTGTGCGTAGGTACTGTTAAGCAGCCACAAGTTCTGTCCTAGGGAGCACTGCATTGCAGCAGTGAAGCAACTCCCTTAATATAAGTCTTTAGTTAGAATTCAAAGAATGGCACAAGTTAAGATAACCATCAAGTACTATTCAGCGTGAGGCAAGGGAAATAAAGCATAACATGGTTGCTTAGTAAAGAAAGCTGCAAAAGAATTTGGTGAACAGCTGCAGCTTCCTTGGGCTGTAACACAGCTTTTCCTCTTTGTGACCTTCCAAAGGGAAACCTGAAGACCAAGGGCTCTGTTTGCAAGAGCATCTTCAAGGGAGGAGCTTGTGCTTTTTCTGTGCACTTTTCTTGTGCGATCTGCAGTGAGAGCCCCATTCTAGCTTCACTGAGATGAGCCCACGTCATGCTGGAAGAGCTGTGAGTAGGTGGCAATAAGTACAGCAGGAAATGCAAGAAAAGGGCAAGAGCATCGCTAATTATACCAGCTGAAGACCTGGCTTAAAAATTAAGTGGCGTGATTAATAATTACAAATCCTCTCTCTTTCTAAGGTCTTTACAGTCAGAGATGCTTTTCAGTTCTAACAGGGACAAGTTGCACCAGCTCCAAACCTGTTGGTAAGAGCATCCTGCAGCCCACAGACAGCCCACAGAGGGATTTTTTTGGTGAGAGATGCAAAACAACATCGAAGCGAGCCAAGACGCCAACTGGAGCAACTCCTTATGTAACCACCTCTATGACACACTACATTTTTCATGATGTGCTGGCAAAGAGCTGGAACGCCTTCCCCAAAGGGCAAAACGTGTTTTCACCCAGCGCCCTGCACACAAGCAGCCACCACGAGACCTTAAGCACCAGAGACACGTGAGCTCTGGGGTAGGACCATGCACAGAGCTGCACCAGGACACGGGATGGAGCTGCAAAGAGCAAGGAGTGGCATGGAGGCAGCAGGCAGGGTGCAAGCATCGCTCATTTCCAAGAACTGCGCAACCATTTTACGCGCTCCGGTTTGCAGAAGCGAGTGCTTGTATCTAATTTGCATCTCTTATGACAGCTGTCTTGCAGAAAATGTACTTAAAGCCAAGCCAAGCCAACTCTGCTGCTGCTTCCTTCCACTATCAACAATTTTGCTTTACTACTTTATGTGTATAAATACAGAGCGAGCGACACCCGCACGGGAACGGGGAGAAGCGTTGCAGGAGCCTTGGAACCAAGCTAATTGTGTCTAACCTAAATCATAAAAAGACCTGTAATTATACTGCTCAGAATTAACACTGAGGGCTTCTAAAAGAAGTCCATTTTTTGCCTGAATTGATACTATTACAAGACCTGTCGCTTCTGAGCAATAAAAGCAGAGATGTTCCGTTAAGCTCCGCGTTATCCTGTTTGTTCAGATGGCGCTTATGCCAGCTGCATCCAGCAGAAAAGCAGTTTTCAATTTATTTTTATTGCCCCTCTCTAAAAGCATTCCATTACAGGAATATTACACTGTACGAAGTTTCAAACCACCGTCGGCAGTTTATTTGCTTGTTTTGCTGGAATGGAATAAACAGTTATTGGCAGTAACCATTAATATAAGAACCCCACGCATGTAGGGTTGTGTTTAGGGGTCAGCGCTCAGCACACCCCACATTTCCTCTTCTGGGGGAGAAATGAGCCTCCAGGAGTGAGGTGTGCCAGACCATTGCTTTTGGGTTTGCACACTGGGCGCTCTGCAATGAGATTCTGCAGATGGCAAGGAGAACTGGGAGAAGGCCTACTGAGCATGGCTACCAAAGTGTGCTGGCCAAAATGATTCTGAGCAGTGCTTTTTTGAAGACCATTTAAATAAAGGTATTCCCAAAAAAGTTCCAGCTGAACAGAAGCTCTGCTTTGGTCAAAGCTGGGCCAGAAGCAGCATGGGCTCCTCAGGCAGGAGGAATTGTGCCGTAGTTCAGCAAAGCTGCGCCTTTCCAACCTCATTGGGTCTCATGGCCTCACCTCCAAGGCAAGCAAGGTACAGTGTGAATTGCAAATAGAAGCACTGGTATTTTAACTGATTATTTTATAACAACTGAACCTTAAATAAACTTGTAAAAGCGGATAGAAGGTATTACAAACTGTATTTTTAACCCAGTTTATAAGATGTCACTGGAATACCTAACCTGGTCACGTATCACATGCCCAACTATTAAACTTGGAGCCAAAGAAAATATCTTAAAAAAAAAAATACATGAAGAATAATACTCGCAGAGAGATTATTTTTCCAAGTTATTACACAAAGCACAGAATCAGACCTAGCACGCTGTCTTGACCAAATTGGAAGGCTATATTAAAAGCAATTGGTACCCAATAAAAAAACAGGAAAATGCACCACCGGGTCCTCCTTTCCAAGTCTTTAAATTCCTCTGTGAACGAATCCCTTCCTTCTGGTGCTGGACTCAACAATTTGATATTTTATTGCTTTCAGGGTCAGAAATTCACTCGCTATATTATCAATTCAAGGGGGAAAAAAATGAGGAAGAAAAGATTTGTGTCTTCTTTGGACAGTAAAGCCAACAAATCTCTCTCCACTGCTTGCTTAGAAAATACAATTAAACGGACTGTAGTGGACTTTCCTAGAAGAAAATTGTCTAGACTGAGATGTGAACGTCCTAAAAGCCAAACGTGTAAAATCAATCCTTCCCAGTCCTTTGGGATACGTCTGTTTGGGAAAAAGTTTGCTCTGATATTCCCTTACGGCACACACGCTTCTGTGTGTGTGTGTATAATTCTTAAGCCAATCAATATAAGTCCCCGACATGAAAAATTGAAGCTATCAGAGCCTGGAACATCTCGTAGATGAGAAGTGTTTGCACAGGTTTCCTGGGCTGGCTGTCAAATCTAATCCTCAGACCCCTCAGCCTAACAAACAGCGGCCGCGAGGTGAATTAACCAAGGTGGGCTCAGCCTGCGTGCTGGGTACGAACCTGGGAGGCAGCACCAAGGAAACCAGCCCAACACTGCAGGATCAGAGCCTTTTCTGTAGATGATTTTATACACAGAGGATATAAAGATAGAACAAATGAGCTAACTGACTATGGATTGCACATGGCATCGGGTGGCAGGAGGTGGCTTGGCCCCAGCAGGCATTTGGATGCTGAGAGTGCACTCCTGCACTTCACTTCTCCATCCTACTCGTGAGCGCCCGGCGCAATCAGCAACTGGGACTGAGCCCCTAGACTTGGCTGTAACAAATAAATAATAAGGATAATGATGATGAATGTCAAGAATCCCGTCCTCAGGCTCTCACCTTCAGAAGATGCAGGCCCAGTAATCTCTCTATTATGAGCTTGGACCTTTCAGATTCACGGTGCACTTAAGGCTGTGCTGCTTCAGCCATATCGCATTTTATGAATCATC
The DNA here is from genome assembly GCA_035772895.1 of Perdix hodgsoniae. NCBI lineage: Eukaryota > Metazoa > Chordata > Aves > Galliformes > Phasianidae > Perdix > Perdix hodgsoniae. Next base: position 2,086,433 of record JAPSGF010000060.1, on the reverse strand, counting down.
AGTTAAATATATGTAAAAATCAATTACATTGTATCAGTGTGCCCTGCATCTTAACTGATGCCATCTTTCATCTTCCTAATGATCCAGAAGATCTGAAAATAATTAAAAATCACTCTGGAGGGTCCAACCTTGTCTGCCTTTTTTTTTTGTTTCATAAAAAAAGAATCTCGTCCGCCACTAAAATATGACATTCTGGTCCAGGGGAGCTGTAGTTTAATGAAAGGATTATTGCCAGGGGAAACAGAGTCAGCACCTCGGTGAGACAGTCTGCCTTGATTTATCGACTCACTCCACTGAATTCTGAGGACTGGGGGCTTTAATGGGGACAGGCAGGGCATGTCAGAAAACATGAACCCATGTGCTTTAATGGGAACTGTTGGAGAGGTTCGAAGGAAATCATATCATGAAGGAGGTGCTATGCAGAAAGAACACAAGGGGACAGATTCATTTCTGGGGACTGCTTGTTCCCAGGTTGTTCTCTGCCCTCACAGCAAGATGACAAAATACTAAAGGCCAGATTGCATGGAGCTCTGGGCAGCCTGGTCTGGTATGAAATGGGGAGGTTGGAGGCCCTGCCTGTGGCAGGGGGTTGGAGATTCGTGATCCTTGAGATCCCTTCCAACCCGGGCCATTCTGTGATTCTGTGACCAAAGAACCCAGCAGAATGGCTTCCCCAGCCTAATTTTCCTATTGCTTGGGATAATAAATACAGTCATGAAGAAGAAAGGACACATACAAATGGCTGGTATCAAAGAGCTGCTCTTTAATGCCAGCCAATAATGTCATGGTCCTCAGTCTTCTTAAAGTTAAATGATTAGCAATGACCAAGCTCTGCTCTCTCTTGATGCATCACTTAACCTCGTAATCAGAAAATCTATCCCGTTCTTGGTCTTAGATTGATGATGTCACATTAAACTTGTTTTTTTCCACCAGACAGAGCAATCATATTGGAGTCAGCCAGTCCTAAGCATAGCAGCTGCACGCCCAACGCGAGCGTGATTAATTTCGTCGACGCTGCTGGTGAGCTGGAGATGCACCTCGCAGCCTATTTAGGACACATTAAGATGTCACAAATGGATTTTTTTTCCAAGGAATAATTTCATTCGTCTCTAACGATGCAACTCATTGCAGGTTCAGTTGTTGCTCTTGTTGTTTTAAATTTAAATAAAAGCAATAAAGACGCTCATTGATTTCTTTTCTCAGGGAAGAAGCTTCTTAATGGCAGCTCCAGTTTGGGTATGGCTGCATAGAAGCCCTCCTCCCCAGCAGTCAGACATCCCTCAGCCCACGGACATGGCCGTGCTCTCCGGTACACCCTGGGCTGTACTCTGTGCAGTGCTCAGTCCTTTAGGTTTTCTACACCCATTATTAGCTGCTGCTGCTATCTCCCACCACTGCTTGGATTTTTCACATTTCAGCTGGTCGGTGCAGCTGCTGCTGTGACCGTTTCCCTTCCTTACTACACACGCAGTGCCTTTTACCACCCGCCTCTCTTTCCTTCCAGTGCCTCACACTTTCCTGCCAAAATATGTAAATTGGCTCTGTTCTTTTCTTTTGTCTTTCCAAAGCGATGTTTGAATTGGGAGCTGCTGGAGTCCTCATTACATTTGCTTTCCATTTTGTAGCAGGTTATTAAGGGGCTGTTTGTGGAGCCTATGAAATATCCGTCCCTGGGGGTCTGTAAGTGTTGGCCTGACAAAGATTTGTCAGAAACGTGTGCTGGGATTTGGTGCTGCCTGGAGCAGAGCTCAGCACTCCCTCCAGCCTGGCCCTGAGCCCTTCTATCACAGGAGCGAGTCCAGATCTTCTGCTCCATCCCCACCGAAGGAGATTGGGCTTTTTGCCTTCTTTTTTTGTGAAAGCCATCTTCAGGGTTACAAAACCCAACTTCAAGCCAGTAGTAACCTTTTGTTTAAGAGCTAGCAGTGTAAAAACACATAAAAACATCTATTTGGGTATTGGTGGGGAAAAGGAATATCACTGATTTTCTTGACTTGCTGAGCTCCCGGGGCTGTAAGAGGTGTTTGTTTCTGCAGGAGGAGATGCAGCACTAAGGGTGTGGAAGGGCGTCCTTTACTTCCAGGAAAAACCTTCAAATACATTTCAGATTGGATGTCTGACACAGCACATGGGGTTCTCAGGATGTCACTCCCTCAGCCATCTTTAGAATACAGAAGATTTGTTAAATTAAGTATTCCTTGGCCCATCTACCCAGAAAAAAGAAAAAAAAAAAAGTCATCTTTTTGGTGAAGGCTTGTGTTTAACCCCTTGCTAGAGAGATATTCTCCCGGGAACAGATTTGTTGATAATTCACATGAATATTGCTGCCAGGAAGAGCCACTCCTCAGCATTTGCCAAGAGACTGTTGAAGAGAGGATAAGAAAATTCACATTCCTTTCCAAACAACTTTTGGTTGACATCATTGCTTGCCTGACCTGCCCAGCTCTTGCTTTTACCATCCTAAGGGGCAACTCAATGTCGTGCCACAGTCACTCTTAGTTATTCTGCTGTCCCAGGTCCTCTGCACTTGGAAGAAGGAAAGAGCTCCAAGGTAAAATGCCTTGGAGTCAGGATCACAAGATGGACAGAATCAGAATGGGTGACGTTTTCCTTCTCTTTCAGATTGCATGTCAGAGCAGTGCAGTTTGTTCCCACAGTTCCCAATTGTGCCCATCCCAAAGATTTCCATTTCCAACCTGGCCAAGCCTATAAGCTGTCCTGCAGGTATGCACCAGCTTTAGGGGCTCTGCACCATCAGCATACAGAAAGCCTAATAGAAGTTAACAATTAACAGCCATATTTAGACAGACATAAATCACCCAGGGATTTGACAGTTTATGGAGAGGCATAAATTTCTCGTCGCCTGTTTATTTCCCCAAGTGTTCTCAGTTCAGCTGGTTCACCAACGCTGTGATAATTTATCGAGAGCTCAGCAAATAAATCTAGATTTGAATCTGTCAGAGGTAAGCTGTGAGCACAGAGCAGCTCTGCAGAGTGAGGCTCGGGATGGAACACACCAGCACTGGTGCTGCTGGGCTGGAGCTGCGGGGAGATGCTGCAGGAAGCACCCGTGCTGTATTTTGAGCATGATGAGGGACAGCTATGATAAACACAAACAGACATCAAATGAAAGCCTCATATGCATTGGATAAGGGGCCCTCGGAGATGAACTGAGTTGAGGTCTTGCAACAATGGGAAAAATCAGACAGATGGGAAGAGGCATTTCAGCAGGCAACATGACAGAGATGGGTGCAGGGCTGCACGCCTTCACTGCTGCATGGCCAGCAGCCACCGCTGCAGAATTTCACTTCTTAAATGCGTTCACTAACAGCTCAGGTAGGAACAGCCTCAGTTTATCATAGACTTGGGATCTGAATCAAATCCAAACTTCGCATTTGATCCCCATCATTCTAATGTGCTTCAGTCTCAGGAGAGGCAGTGCACTTCAGGACGGAGGTATTTAATGGATGGCGGCCCAAAAAGGAGCATCAGTGCAGTGAACATCTGCCAGTTCTGCACGTGTGGCACTCACAGGGGCAAGGTGAAGGAGTCTTATAGGAATGACTCTGCACGTAGCAGGGGGTTTGAAACTAGATGATCATTACGGTCTTTTTCAACCCAGGCCATTCTGTGATTCCATGATTCTCCGAAAACACGGAGTGCAGGAGACGAAGGAAGCCCAAGGAAACGTTGTTATCTGTTCTGCTTCTGCACCGTGTGCTGAGCTGGGAGGTGGTGCATCATCTCTGTGGCATCACAAACAAATGCCCTGCAGGGGAGCAGAGAGCTGCAGGGAGGTTCAGGGACAAAGGGATGCTTTCTTTCCTGGCTGAATGGACCTGGCTTCTGCGTGGCTTTGAGTCAGGAAGAACATCTATATTCAGCAAAAGACCTCCCGTGTTTCCAAACTGCATAACCCCGGCTCACCTCTGGTTTGAACTCCTCTATCTTCCCATCCAAACTGATGCACCGAATTGGTATTAATGCCAGACATGGGGGGAAAGTCCCAGCGGAGTGACCTGAAGTGCATTACAAAGGTGGGAGGATAAGATCCTCTTTGAGGAAGGAGATTAATTAAATATGATAGCTACACCATCGCCTAGCCAAGGAAATTTTACATTTCAGGGGAACGCGCTGAAAAATACTCACAAAGGTTTTATCTTTCTATGCAGAAATCCAATTTATTAAAAGCATTCTTCTTCATGAAAATATCTCTGGGCAGGATCCCAATGTGGGATTGGAGCTCAGAAGGACAGCCAGCGCTCTGGATAGAGCCTTCTCTAGTGTGAATCTACACGCCTTTGCATTTCAGTAGGCAGCAGGGATGTCTGTGAACTTGAGAGCAGTTTTGTCTTTTGTCTAATTGGGCCAGAGCTCAGGTCTGTGGCTGCGCAGAAAGCAGCACCCGCTGCTTTTTGTATGTTCTCATATAGCATAGATCATTGGGTACCATAACCAAATTTGCCCTTTTGTGGAGGAGTAAAGCAGCAGATTTCTTTGCAGGTGAGCAACAAATGCTGGCAATTTCAGCTATATACATCCTAACCCACGAGGTAAGAGATGTGGATCTGGGAGAGTGGTGACCCAACACGATCCTGTGCTCTAATCTGGATTTAAAATATTCCTGCTTTTCTTGAGCTTATGGAGGGAACACGGCACCAAAATCACAGCGAAACTTTCACTCATGCTTTCTAACAAGCAAAAGAATAAGTGAGCTCTGACCCAGACCTGCAGCATCTCCTAGGCAAGCTCAGGAGTTTGGGTTACAATAAATAAATGAATAGAATCAATCCACACCAGACTGGCCGTACCTCGGTTCTGACTCAGTGCCTCCGACCTGGCCAGTTTTAGGCAGATTAAGTACAAGATCAGATCCCTCCTGAGTTTAAGGGTCATCCAGTTGATCCACTGAAGGAAAAGGGATTATGAAATCAGATCAAGGAGTGCTGCAATTGCAACGCCCTGCAAAGCAATCTGCTCATTTTCTTCTTCCAAAAGCCTCAACTTATTTTCCCCAGTGCAGAAGGAGCCTCTTTACGCAGTGAGCACTCCCGTGAATCCAAACACCTTCAGCTGATAGAGACAGCTGAAAGGAGCTATCTGCAGAGATTTTAGGAACATGAGGGGTTTGAAGTGCTCCACGTTAGAGCAAGCTAAATGAATTTTCACCTTAGTAGGTAAAGCTTACAGTCCTCAACTGAGCTGAGCACTACACTGCAGTTATGTCCAGGTACCCGGTTACTGTCACCAGGCAAAGCCAATGGAAACGTCACCACTTGTAGAGGCTGGGACCTGCCCTGATGGCACCCAAGGAACGAGAGGGGCTCGTTTCTTGGGGGGGGGGGGTTCTTTCTGATGGGGCTTCACTCAGTGGTACATGCAGAATCACAGGAAGCACAGACAGAGCACTGCCATCCCCAAAGCAGCTGCTTTTTCACCTTTGGAAAAGTGGAGCAAACGCATGGCTTTATAGAAAGTGGCAGGTTCTTAATTATTGTTATAATTTATTTATTGTTTACTGACAAGAGCTCAAATCTCTTTTGCAGAAGGTGCTGAACACACAAACCTTTGTAAGAGACAGCCACCGTCTCTAAGTGCTTTTCTGAAGAACACGGACACTGGTGAGCTCAGCAAATTAACTGCTTAGCAGCATTGCACCACGCTGCCTCCCATCCTGGTTTTTCTTCTCAGACTCTCCCGTGAACAAGCCCTGGTTGTTGTCAGCAAGGTTTCATTTTGGCAATGCTTTTCAAACCAGAGGTTCAGTCATTCAGGGCTTTCCACAAATATCAACCATTATGTCACTAATTACCTCATCCTCGTGCCGAGGTTGCCTGCAACTAACTCTGGCTTGGACAGTTGCTCCAATCATCTGTTTAATTAATCTCCAAATTAATTTTCTTTGAAAACATTCAAATGCAACTCTGAAGGGGAAACATCAGCCACCATGATCACTCGGGCTGACCCACGATGGGCCTCCAAATGCATAGGTTTAGAGGCTAAATTTGCCTGAAATCATTGCACCTACACTGTGCAACTCTGGCTGCACTCTGTCCCACATGCTTTTCTTTGAAGACACAGCCAGAAAGCCAAGTGAGTCATAGAATGGCTTGGGTTGGAAGGGACCCCAAGGATCATCAAGTTCCAAACCCCCTGCTACAGGCAGGGCCACCAACTGGTACTGGCCCTGTTTGCCCAGGGCTCCATCCAATGTGAGAAGCACAGCTCCAGCAGCGACCTTGGGGTAACTCACTTCTGTGTCCTTCACCAGGTCACTTCCATTCCCCACCTTTCAGTTTTCCAGCCTGGAAAACAGCCCTCCCCCTCTCCTATAAAACACGCTGAAATCTCTAAATGCCAAAAAAAGCAAATACTGCTCCTGCAAAACACGCTGCTCCAAACACAGCCTGTCCTTCACGCTGCTCCTGGCTACTAAGCAAGCCTCACCCCAGGGAACCCGGACCAAAATTAGGCCAAGGTTCTGTTCTCCCGTGGACAAAGTGTAATTAATAAATGGCTCAGGGGTAGGGAAGAGGGGCAGGACAGCAGCAGCACTGCGGTGCCTTCCGCCAGGCTGGCACAGGGAGGAGCTCTGGCCGGGCTCACCGGCTGTCACTGCCAGCAGGGCAGTTCTGCACAGCCCCTCCTGCAGCACGGCTTGGAACGAAGACAAAACAGCAAGAAAACACCCTGCTCAAGCACTTCCCATTGCTTCCCTTAAAAAATAAAATAAAATAAAATAAAATAAAATAAAATAAAATAAAATAAAATAAAAGATATTAAAAAAAGAGAGAGAGAGGGAGGGAGGGAGAGAAAGAAGAAGTCGTAAAAATATTCTGATTGCATTTCAGAGCACACACCGTTATGCAAAATGGTATTTAAGCTGGATGCAACGGGGGTCATTCCCTTCTGTGAGTATTTGCATGGAAAGGAGTTGCTTCACCTGAAGTCAGAGGCTAACACGGCTTCATCATGCAAACGTGTTTAAGCGAAATTTATCCAAAGCTGCTAAACTGTATTCACAGGAAATAAAGTCCATCCTGCTTTGTTCCCCTGATTGGAAATTGTTTTCGTGTGACGGAGAAAGCGCTTAAGAGAGTTAAAAAAAAAGAAAAAGAAAAAGATCATCCGGTGAGTTAGAAAATTACTCCAACCTCTAGACCGTGTCAAACTAAATATAAAACAAACAAAGGATGGCAAACTAATGAATAATTGAAAACTGAGGCTCGTACGGCACGTCAGGAGGCACAGCTGCAGCACACAGCTGCTTGGAGCTCCATGAACCCTCCCTGCCCCACACGTGGGCTCCAGGGCTGGGGCTGTTCTTCTCCCACACTGTGGTATCTCATACTTTGGGTATGTCAGCACTGCGGCTGCTCCTGTGCCTGGTGGTTGTGCTGCTGGTCCGGGAGGAGCAGCCCTGGCCATGCGCACGGATCTGTTCCCTCCTGCAGACTTTACACCTCGTTTCGTCCCTTCCTGACAACTCTGGGGCTCTTACTCCACCAAAAGGCACAGCCCATCTCCAGCGAGTCCCAAAAAAGGGAATTACCTGGACTGCCTCCCCTGGCAGGAGCAGTGATGTCCTCGTGTCATGCCCACAGCTCCGGGCACACCTCTGCACAGTGCCATTCTGCTTCCAGTGGGGCAAGCAAGTGGTAATGACACCGGGCTGCATCTCCTGAGCAAAAGCACGTGGAGATGAACGTGAGCACTGCCTTCTCCTCGACCTTTCAGGTCTCCCAGGGTGACTGAAGGCCTGCTGTCCATTACACACTCGGTCACCCTGAGTGCCCCCACGCTCTGCTGAGGGTGCCAAGGGACCAGAGCTCTGCTCCTGAACATCACAAGGGGAATCTTCCGCACCAAAGAGGCCTGGTGTGGGCTGCACAGCCCAGCTCCCAGCTGCATGGCTTTCACCACTGCATCGCCAGGTTCCCTGAGCCACGAAGTGCTCTATGGCCTGTCAACTGCCAGCCCTCAGCAGCCATCCCATAATACGAGGTGTGCTGAGGATAAGGCCAAATACAGCTAAAGTAAGCAGCTAGAAATAGATCATCAGTGGAAACTACACGCAGAAGAGATGGGGTAAAATTGCAGAGCAAACCTTAACTTCTGTTCCCTTACCATAAAGAACCATCGAAACTGGGCAGAAAGAGGAGTCATTCAAAGGAAGAAAAGTGCAATTCCATTTCCTCAGCATCATTACAGCCGACACGGAGACGAAGGAGCAGCACTGGGAGCTGGGATGGGACACAGCCACACCAGCTGTGTTGTTTGGGACGGAGGGCTGCGGGGGGGCAGCTCTCAGGAATGGGGCTGAGCCTGATGCAGACTGCATGGTGACGGGATGACGTGTGTGCAGCCTGCTTATCAGGACAGCCCTGAATGAAGAAACACAATCTCTGCTGCATGCCTGTGTGTAGCATTAAGAAACTGTCACCGAAGATGACAATGTTCCTGATTAGAGAAATGGAATGAAGCGAGGCCCTGGCTGGAGGCATTCGGCTCTGTTAACCCAGTCCTCTCACGGCTTGCTGAGCATTTACCAAACGTTACACCCACGTCCCCAGGACAGCAGTGCTGGGGTTGATGTGGGTGCAGGGGAACTCGTTGAGGTCCACATTAGGAGGGTGCTGGGAATTGAACACAAACACACATCAACACCGAGCAGAGCAGCGTGGAAATGGATGCCTGTGCTCTTCATTGAGAGCAATGGAAACAGGAGGAACCAAGTGACCCAATGGACACAGGGGTAAAGCATTGCAACAAACTGAACTCTGTCCCTTTATTTATGTTCTGGAGGGGAAGAGAGCTGTCTGAAAGGCTTTTAACTTCTCACGTAGCACAGCTACCCATTTCTGACCGGCCAATATAAATAATTCCAGGTCTAAATTTCCCCACAGAAAAACTCCCCAATTTTGTTTTAAGCATCTCATTTTGCAAATAGATCGTTTACTTCAATAAAAGCTGCCGAGGAAGTGCAGAGCAAAGATTAGAATGGACATTTAAATTAAGCTATAACTATTCGGCTTCCGATCCGTCCATAATAATCAGACGAGGATCCGCAGCTCCAGGAGCTGCAGCACACACAGTGCTGAGATTATGAGCCCTCCTGCTTCAGGTTATGAAATGATGGAGGTCAGGAAGCAATTTTCATGCATACATTGCTGACAGGTCGGAGACACCGCAGGAATTTTTGCATATGTTTCGAACCGTCAGTTATAAGTCACTGTCAGGAAGATCCCAGGCGAGGTGGATATTACATTTTATATCAATGAATTTCAAAAGAAGAGCCCGCTTTCCCCAGCTCCCACTGTGACAAAAGTCCTGCGGTGGCAGTGGAGGTAGGATAGGAAAGCAGGTTGCCCAGCACGGTGGTGGGTAGGAGCCCAAGAGCAAAGAGCCCAACGGGGTCTGCATCACCCAGCAGTGCTTCTGCAGGGCAGTGCATAACAGCCCGTAGAGATGAACCTCAGCTCCACGCAATGTGAGTCACTCCCAGCAGCATCTTCCACACGACACACGGCTCACAGAGGAGAACAACGAGCAGATCATTACTGAGAGCGAGCGCGCTCTCCGAGCACTAAGAGGCACTTATGATTTATTCCGGTAAAAATCAATTGCATCCTATTGATTACCGAGATTAAGGAGAGGAAAGGAAGTTCGGTTAAACTTGGGAACAGTTGTGTCTTTGGGTGTGAAGTTAAACCACCAAGAGCTCCCAGTTAATGGCAGAGCCCTGAGTTTCCATGCAAGCAATGCCAACAAAGCTCGCTTTATTTTCTGCACCCTGTAAATGCGCTCCAAATCAGTCACAAAATCAAACCCGAGGTCATACAAGATAGCAACATGGCAGAAGTTCACCCAGCTGCACAAGGAGAGAGAGAGAAAAAAAAGAGATTTTGGCAGTTTTGGTTTGCATTTATAGTATTGAAGCGCTGAGAAGCCTGAATAATTGGAGCCAGATGTTCGCGATACGCACAGGGAAAGAACGTCTTTGTTGCCATCAACTCATGTCCTAACAACAGCCAGACTGCCACAAGCTGGGATGGCATCAGCGTTGGGCATGAGGTTTGCTGGGAATGGGGATGGACCCACAGCCACAATGTGGGGACATGGGGCAGCCGTGGGGCAGCTGTGGGGCTGCCTTCTGCTGTGCTGTGAGCTCGGTTGGCTCCCAGGCTGCTGTTTGCTTGTTAGTGGTTAACGTGGAAAGTTTCGTTCCATACAAAAGACGGCTCAATGATCGCTCCCCGCTATCTAAATTAAATCTTGCTGCTGTAAAATTCCGGGTTTCTCACACAATTTCTGCTCCTGAAAACAGCTCCTAATGGAGCAGAGTCCTGCAAACGGTGTGAGCTGCAAGGTCGCAGCATTCAGCGAGCGAAAACGGCAGGAAAATGGGAGATTAAGTATTAATTTCAGGGCAAAGTTCCATTTCTTTGAGATTACTCCATGCCGTACGTATGCAATCCCATGTTGCAGTAATTAAAGGCAGAGTGATTTACACAGCTGTGAGACGTGGAGATGCTGCTGGGCCGGGTACAGCTGGCTGCAGGACACCAAAGCAAATGGGAACCGCCTGTCCCTGCAGCTGCAGCTGAGGTCAGGCAGTGGCTTGGGACATGCAAAACTCCATAACAAACACATTATAATAGAATACCTCTCTCTTCTCACGTTTTTCATGGAATCAGAGGTTGGAAAATCATTAAGGTTGGAAAAGAACCCTACGTTCATCTAGTCCAACCATCCACCTACCACAACAGTACTCACTAAACCATGTCCTTAATATCACACCAGCCCCTTCCTTAAGCAGCTCCAGGGATGGTGACTCCACCACCTCCCTGTGCCTACGCCTGGCCATCCTTTCTGAGAAGAAACTCTTCCTCCATCCACAAACACAACCTCAGGATGAAGTGCTCTGGGCAGCAACCAGAGCTGCCATGCACTCCCCATTGCACAGCCCTCCCTTCATGCCTCCATCACACAGCATTCAGCAGGGGTTACCCAGCACTCAGTGTATATAAGGTTGGTTAAAATCAGAATAAATAGCAAATCATGTTTTCTGTTTCCATAACATCTTGGATGCTTTTCACGTGGCCTTTTTGCACGTGAAGGGCTTCTCAGTGCACAGTGCCACAGCACTGCAGACACTGGCCATCCAAGCAGGTGGAGGTGGTGCTGGTATCTCTGCCCAGTGAACCAAACACGGGCTGCTCAGCAGTGGGTAAATTATCCAATGGGGAAAAAAAAAATAAAAAATGAACCATTCATTTAGAACCAAAGTGAGAATACATCACTTATTTAATCAAATGTGCCACCTACTGAACCAGGTACATCAACTAATGAACCCAGCAGATCCCCTAGTGGGAGAGATGAATCACCTGGCTGTGCTGGGGAGCCTGTTGGCTTTTCAGTTTATGTAGGAATGCATTTCGTCTCAATGCTTCTTTTCAATGTTTTGCATAACCTGCTAGCACCACTCTACTTCGTGAACATCTCTTTCAAGGGACACTGATGTAACCAGGCATCAAATGTCTCATGTACAGGTTTGGGTTCAAAAAAACCCACTTTCTACATGTGTCTGACCTGATAGCAACAGGCCTACACAAGGGTGGATGATGCAGTGAGACATTTCTCAACCTCCCTTTCACTCAGCCGCTTCACACCTCAGCTTTCGAGTCGATTAACATCACCTGCTGCAGTTAATTAAAGTATATAGGATGTAATAAGGCTAATATGTTTGAGTTCTATCCATCACAGAATCCGGCGAGTCAATATTTGAAATGAATACATCGCAGAGGTTGAAAATCCCAAACAGAGATCTGAGATTGCAGGAGGAGAGAGGGACTGCATTGTGCAGGGTGCAGGAAGAGGGATGCTCCAATGACAACGTGTGTGCATGGCTGCACCCATCCTGTTCCAATACACCAACACATGTGGGCCATTCTGGACCCCTCTGAAGCCTCACAGTGTGGATCAGAACCAAACTCAGCACCAGGTGCCCCTAAGGATGCCCAGCTGGTGCCAGGCCCTATGCAACAACGGAGCTCTAGTGAGCTTGGAGCTGCAAAGAGAGCCCTGTCCATATGAATGCAGAACGTCCACTGAAATAATGTTTGTTGTTTCCATAGCGATTTTATAAGGGGTTGAGGGGGAATTAGAGACACTTTCATTCCTCTCTCAACATTTATCTTTTTATTGTGGTACAAATGAGGGAGAGCTATTAAGAAACAGAAAGGTTTAAGATGCGTATGCGCGCAGGGGAACTATGGTTTAAAAAGAAAAAAAAGAAAAAAGTGTTAATAATAAAGCAATTTTAAAATTTAATCTGAGAGTTTATTTTCTCCTTTGCTGCCTTTTCTCCCCCGGGGATAGAATTTTTTATTTTTTGTTCTTGCCATGCAGAGGATTTCATACAGAACCTTCTATTTTTCTGGAGCCGGAGCAAGGAGAGGTGATCAGCAGCACTGAGGCCGAAGCAGTGATGGCTGCTGACCTCTTTTCTGTTCTGTGCCAATGGCTTAGGGGAGAATAGAAACCAAGGAGGGACCTCCAGCTCTGCTGTAAGGCTCAGATTGATTTGTATCAAAATAATTTGCACATTCTGTTCAGCTTCTAACACTTCTCAAGCTCATGGAGAGAAATGGAAATGAAAACCCCGAGTCATGTGAGCAGGGGTCTCTCTGCATGCGGCTGCAGAGCCCACTTCTAGTGCCATCCCACCATTGCTGAGCACTGGGATGGTTCTCCTCTTCTTGAGTTAAGATGCACAATGCTGATCATCCTTCAGGTCACAATAAAAAACATCCCGTGAGATGTTTAATTAATTCCATTAATGGAATTTTCCCATAAATGGAATTCCAGTAATCCCACTCTAGGGGACAGAAAACTCTACAGAGCCCTTTTCAACTCTGTCTCCTTCAATGTTAAGACTACAAGATGCCTCTGCTCTGCATCACAGAATCCCAGACCGGCCAGGGTTGGAAGGAACCTCAAGGATCACGAAGCTCCAACCCCCTGCCACACGCAGGGCCACCAACCTCCCCATTGAATCCCAGCCCAGGCTGCCCAGGGCCCCATCCAACCTGGCCTTGAACACCTCCAGGGATGGACGGGGCATCCACAGCCTCTCTGGGCAGCTGTTCCAGCACCTCACCGAGCCCAGCTTGTGAGTGGCTGCAAATCCTTTTAGCACTGAGTCCTGTGCTTTCAGGAATCGTGGACTGCTGTCAGCCTGAGGCACAGAGCTGCTGGTGAGTGACCTTATTTTATGGCTGTAGGGCATCTGCTCCAGAGCCTCGTCCACAAATCATAGCCTGAGAAAAACTGTTAGCGGCTCTGTGCCGTAACTCAGAATGACTAGATCCTGGGCTATAGGTGCACTCCTCCATTTCTCTTCAAAATTTTCAAGTGATGGATTCATTAAGTTAAATAAAGCCCCCGCTGACTTTTGGGATAGTTGGGAGCGCCCCACGACTTTGGAAGTAAGGCTTGATGCGAAAGAAAATGAAAAATTAGTATCACTTTGTGTTCTACTTTCGTTTTCTACTTGACACGCTGACACATTTTTGGGTGATGCCGGCATAGGGAATGGGATGACACCGTGGGAGCAGGCACTGCAGCAGCTCTCATCCAGCTGCATGGAGCTGGGGGCAACATCTGGAAGGGGTGAGCTATGAAACGTGAAACAGGCTTTGTCTGGAACCAACGCTACTGTGATGGGGTGTCAGAGGTTACAACAAAACAGAAAAGACCTTGGCTTGAGGTGACCGGATCCAATTAGCAAACCTGCATGGGGCTGGGGGCAGCCTGCATCGACCCTCCCAAGGACCAGGGAACTCTGAGCCATTTCGTATGGCAAAGTATAATGCAGGAATGCCAGGACATGGCATGCAGTTGTTCAGCAAAATAACACGGTATAGCGCTGCCTAAAAATGTGCTATAAAGCCAAGCTGTTTGAGAGACCCTGAAAGTGTGTCTCTCAATAGCAGGTAAAACATGAGTGTGTGTTTCAAGAGTGTAAAATGACTCTCATTAGCTCCCGAAATGGGGAAGAGTGTCTGGAGTTTCAATAATGTGCCCAGAGGAGCAGTAACAAGTGAGATTTAAGAAAACTTGAATCAATTCTGACTTTCATTTCAACTTGCATATGATGAGGGAGGAAGGAATGCTTTGTGGCTGAGGTATGAAAAGGTAGTAAAAAAAAAAAAAAAACAACCCCAAAAAACGTAAAATGCCCCTAAAAATCCCATTTTAAAAGCGATGCTGTCTCGGGGAGGATAAAATCCATTTGGCTCCCACCGAGATGCGGGCTTTGGAAGGACCTGCTATTTTTTTGAATCATGGGATAAAGGGAAAGGTTGGGGCTGCCCATGGGATGCAGGGTGGTACCCACGAGGCCGACGGAGGCAGTGCAAAGCAGGTACGCCTGAAAGGATTTACTTAAAGCCTTTAACACAAGCCAGGGCAGGATTGCATTCTCTTAAATATCTGCTTTAGCTCGAGTCATGAGATGCAAGCTTGATTCAAAAACAACCAGCTGAAACCCTGTAGCTTGCACTAGACTGGAGAGGGCTAATTGATTGTAATGATCCCTTAAGAGGTGGGAACCCAAGAGCGGCTAACTATCAATCTGTTTCCTAATGGAAAGGTGTGATTGCCATTAAAACGCCCTTCGTGCTCGCTGGTTTTCTCTGTCTGAGTGGTTACACTGCACTAATCACTGCAGTAAATAAAAACCCTGGGTGATCGTTTCCAGAACCGTGTAAAGATGGGGAGGGAAAACCCACACCAGACTTCCTATGCTTGGTCTCGTTGCAGTCTGGAGGTTTTTACAGAACGAGCTGCTCTTTCTAAAAGTTAAAGGAGGACCGTATCCCTCCAGCTGTTGGGTTAAGCAGAATGTTATTCAAATTATGTAGGGGAAAAAATGTCGTCACATAACGAGAATCAAATGTTGGCTTCGGGCGCCTTCATATTTGAGGGCTTTAAAAGCAACAGTGGCAACAAAACAGTTCAATCTTCTCTCTGCCTGCATAAAATGGACATTTAAATACGCATTAACTAAGCGGGGAGCACTGATGCTGCGGTAGCGGTTTGTTTCTGATAGACAAAATTGTTAGAGCCCTATTCTTCTTAATAGATGCTGTTGTAAAGAATGATCAGGTATGTGGGACCTGTAAGCAGTGCTCAATTTGGGCTGAGTGCATTGTCTGCCTTGTGCATAGAATGGCTAAGGAAAGGCACCGGAGAGGCCAATGGGACTGGAAGGAATTGAATTCCTCAAGACAAAGGAGCAATCAAGGCCTGTAAGCAGCCACACGGGGAAGGAAAGAAATTATTAAGACCATTAATTTGATTTGCAGCAGCTACTTGAAGTCTGACCACAGGCAGGGAAGCCACTGAGCCAGCTCTGTATGGAGCAGAATAAGAGAACCCGTTGGCAAGCATCTCACTGAAATACCACGGAAAGGCTCACCGCGGGGCTCTGAGTGCCCCAGGGAACTGGTGAGAGGGCAGCAAGGCTGGAGCACAGCTAAGGAACCCCACCACCAACCTCCACCATCACACACACCGCTATCTCCAAAATCAAGTTCTGAATTTGCAGTAGGGAAGGAACAAAAGGATCCTTTGATGTGCTCAAGCACACGGCGCTTAGCGGAAAATGCAAATGCTCTCTCATGCTGGAGAACACTTATCAATATTAAGGCATACATGGAGGAGAAGAAAGAAGGTAGAACAAAATGCAACACTTAACAAGAGGGTAATTTAGCCTGTTGGCAAGCGCTTTGAGTCTGGTTCATGAAAAATTACTTGCACGATTGTTTTTGTGGGGTTGATGGGCTTTTATGCATAAATCACAGTATTGATTCAACGTGGGTATCAGACTCACTCAGGTGTACAACTGCATGTGGGCACGGTTAAAGCAAGAAAGGAATTAAGTGTGGAAATTAGAAAAAAAAAAAAAACAACCAACAAAAAACATCCCCCCTGTTGCTCCTACAAGCCCAGCTACAATTGTCAAACAGCCGGAACGCGTGCAAATTGTTAATTAAAACATGGTGGTGACCACCTTCTGCAGCAGTCTCAGGAGAACATCCAGGCAGGAGAGAGCTGCCAAGCTGAATTTTCTTTTTTTTTCTTTTCTTTTTTTTCTTTTTTCCCCTCCAACCATTGCAATTGCTCTTTCTTTTCCAACAGGGAAAAGGAATAAAAATGTGGAGCGCTGGAACCCTAAAGGGAGCCAGCTGGAGGGAGAATACAATCAGCTGTGTGCTACATGGGTTCCTCCTCCTCCTCCTCCAACCCAGATGTGCTGCTCGTGGCTGGAGGAGCTGCAGGTCACTGCCCAGAGGCTGCTGCAGAGCAGCATGGTGGGACAGGTCAGGTTTTATGCGTGGAGGTTTAAATCCACCACTGACCTTTTGTTCCAAGTCTGTCTCTTGCACCAAGATCTTAATAAATATTAAGCAAATGTTCAGGCTTATCCTTATGTAATTTGATCAGTTTGCTTCTTTCCAGTCTTAAAAAAAATAAAATAACATAACGGGGTAGAGTAAGGGAATTATTTGTGTTACTGTTACAAAAAATAACCATCTGTGCCAACATCTTAAATCAAATTAATTCTCTTCTTCTTCATCCAAGGTTACAAAGAGATTAAATCTTGTTGAACAGCCAGCCACATTCACCCCACTTCTCCAGAGGCTGAGAATCCAGACTGCAGCCACGCTGCCAAGCCAGCTCGATGGGGCAGGAAGGGACACGAGGCCAAAGTGCCATGTGATGCTATGCCAACACCAAACTGCCATCCTCCCTGCAATAAAACTCTGCTTTATGCAGGACCTTTGATGAAGGGCTTTCTGAGCCATCCAGAGCTATTAATGAATTGCCATCCCCGCGGAGCAGGTGAGCATTGCTGTCCTTATTTGACATAAGGGTCAGCCCAGGTTGGGCTGCTTGCCCGAGCAATGCACCGAAGCTCTCAGCTTTGGGGTGTACAACACGTGGTGCAGCCCCGTCCTGTGCTCCACACCAGCATCTGACCAAAGCCTCAACCTGTGCTGAACTTCAAGCTAAATCACAGCCCCATCCTGACTCTGAGTATTTGGATCTGCCGCCCCCAAACCGCAAGCCTTGCGTCTCACAGCAGCCATAGAGCATCACCTCCATGCAATTAAAACATGCACGTGCTTTAAGGAAGGCATTTGCTTTGCCTTGCTGACTCGAGGATGCCCCGTAGAAACACCTGCTTCTCTATGCAAACTGCAAATTAAAAAGTTGGGAAATGCCACAGGCCCTCAGTTCCTTCCTCAGCAACACAGCACACGGTTCAGCAACCACTGCTTTGGTCAGTCCACCATTAAGTTACTCAAGATTGACAGAACGTTCCTTATTTCCCCTGGGAAATCCGCTTTCACAAGCTTTTGGGCTTTCATACGAGAACGTCCCCCTTTATACTCAGCATCTTTCTCTCATTCCTGTTGCATTATCTAATCACACGTGCTTGTGTCTCCTGGCAGAGGTCCCATCCCTCCTGATTCCTGCACTGGGAGCACAGACCAGGACGTCCCCTGATGGCACCTGGGGATCAGCCCTAATGGGAGCTAATCAAACGCTGACAGCCCCTCTGAAGAAAGAAGTAATTACACAGTATAGATCGGATGTATCTCTTAGGAGATGAGGGCTTGGATTTGATTATCTAAATTCTCCTTAATGCTTCATGATGAAGTTAAGGATGAATATTGCCTTGAAAGCAATTCAGACAGAACTTCCCCTTGGAAAGAAAGGTCTTGAAGCATGAAACGCACGACCGCAGTCTGCCAGAAGAAATTGTCAGGCTGCAGTTTCTGTTGAGTCGTCCAAGCTGTAACCAGAGAAACTGAAAAATTCTAGTAAAAACCTGGCCAAGCACACGCATACTTCCAAGATTAGGAAGTTCTGAATCCACTAGGGAAACTAAGATGTGCGCCGAGCTTTTTCTAGCACCCCAGGAGGACAGAAGCCCCTTCTGCAGACCCGTCCCACCGGCCTTTCCTGCACCATCCTTTGAAGCAGATTGCAGCCAGAAGCACTACAGCCCTACACACAGCCCGGCACCCCTTGCTCTTGTTACAAAGGGTTTTTCCACGCATTTATTTGATCCTGGTTTCAGCCCCCTGCAGAAGGGGATCACGGAGCCAGGGCTGTGCTGCTGAGCAAGGAAGGGCTCTCTCAGCCCTGAGGTCACTGCTAATGACACGCAGAGCTCTGCTGCCCTCCTCCCCGCACACCCTTGGCGAGCAGCAGGAAAGAAAGAGGCTGCTTTGGATCCTGTTTAAATATTGATCACAGCTTTTTTTTTTTTTTTTTTGCTTTTTTTTTTTAATTTTATTTATTTATTTATGTTTGCTAAAACCAAAGCCTATCGATTCACCTGCGAGTCGGCAGCCCCCAACGCTTTTGCTGCACGAGATGGGAGAAGGCGCCCTGAGTTACGATGTTAATAAGAGCAGCATAGGAGGAACCCCTGACGTTCAAACCCCCGCCTCAGAGAGGAGATGTCTCACTGGCAGAGGCCCCTGGGCACTCTGTGCTTTCCAGTGTTTCCCCGTGGGCTGTGCTGATGAGCCTTTAATACGAAGGCTATGGGAATAGTTAGCTGCAGCTCCAGCAGCTCTCCCAGGAGCCGTGATTTCGGGCTCAGGGCAGGCAGCCATCTGAGCATGACCCACAAGCCACGTGTCCTGCATGAGGTCCCCACTTTCGCATGCAGCTTAGGCACGCAATGAGCTCATTTTCTCTTGGGCACCATCAGGAGATGCTCAGTGCTCAGAAGCCAGGTGAGTGCTGAAGGGTTCTGCCGGCATAGGGCTGTGCTGGAGGGGGCCCAAATCACAGCAGGGAGGATATGGGTGCCAGCGGGCATCTAGATCACTGCAGAAATAACAGGAGGAAGAAGATAAAAGCACACCCCGTGGGGTTCATCGATACACACGCAGACAGCACTCTGCATCAGCCACTGGCAGCAAAGAAGGGGGGAAAAAAAAAATCACTTATCCCACCCAACTTATGCCCAACCAAACCTGAGAACACTGCAAGGTTTTTCTGACAACCGAAGCAAACCAGACAGCAGTGTGACAGCAGTGGGCACCTCCCCTTCAGATGGAGAGCGTTATCTCGCTGTCAGTGCCAGACACATCACGCTTGAGTGAAGCAGCAGCCACCCCTCCAGACGCCCCACTCTTGGACTTGGCAACTCGAGCAGCTCTCTGCCAGGGGGAGAATAAATCCTTCCCGTCCCATGCAGCGCTCAGGCGACCATGAAGCATGAGACTTGTTTAATCTGATTATTTAAGGGACAAATCTCTCCCGCACATCTGCGGCTGCAGAAGGTTCTCAAGGGAAAAGCCAAATTAAATTATGCCCTCAGCAGTGCTGGATGTGGGAGTGCAGTCCTGCAGCCACAGCGCAGGAGGGGAAGAGTGAGGTTTCAGCCACATCTGCCATCGATTCACTGCTCTTATAGCAAAGCACTGCAATTCTCCACTTCTTGGTTCACAGGGATACAGTCACCCACCTCTCTGGGTATCCTGCAAAGGAGGGTAATCTTTAACAGACTGTTACCAGGCCACGAAGTATCACTCTATGCAGAACCTCATGCTTTACAAGCTGCTGCTTTGTAAGGGTAAAAACAGGTTTCTCTATGTGTTGTTTCATTTCTAAGAGTTCAGAAAACTTGACAAGAGGTCCAGATCATTGCTGAAGGAAGGAAGGAAATGATGAAGTTTGCTAGGATGCATGCCTGTGTGTAATATAGGCAGCCACGTTTGTGATTATCCTCCAATATGTTTCTAACATATCGTGAAACTGCAGCTAGTGTCAGAATAGGCTCATTTTTAACATATCTGAAACAAATTTCTCCCTTCATTAAAGTAGAATAATTGTCACAGCATAATGTAACTTAATGGCAAATTGGAACACACGAGGCTGTCTCCCATGCCATGGTAATTACATTTTAGATCTATGCTCTGAGTTCAGTCTGTTTTTCAACATATGCAAAGTGATTTCAGGGGATATTTAGAATGCGTTTGGGTTTTCTTGTTTTTTTTTTCCCCATGAGAGCAGTGGGGAATGCATACAGTGGGGACAAGCAGAAGCCTGGGATGGGAGCATCTCGCTGCACCGGGAGCTGCAAGGCTCAGGCATGAGCAGCCTGAATGCATTGGATTCAATGACACCTGAGAGAGCACCTGCAGAATGGTGGATTTACCTTTCTGCATGTGATGCTGTGCAAAAAGCCTCATTTAAGAGCAGAGAATGGGGGAAGCAGCCTGGAAAGCAGGCTCGGAAATAAGATTTTCCATAATTAGGCCACAAAGTGCTGAAAAGAGAGCATAAAACCTTCCTCGAGGGTCCACCAAACCTGGAAAAGCAAATCACTAAGGCTAAAGAAAATGAGATGAAGCCAAACCTGCAAGATGCAGCATGTCTATTCCCTCACACCGCGTGCTTTCTTCACGTTCCTGTTCTTGAAACAGGTGGAAAAAGATTCCTGGAGAGCACACACAGTTCAGCAGACAGCAAAAGGTTATGCTGGATGTTAATTCTGATTCTGAAGCTTTCCTCATTTGACATGCCTTCCTGCGTCTGCAATCCCAACCTGACCTTTTCACTTAAAATAATGCTTCCCATATAGGAAATCATAGCTGCCCTACCTAGCAAGAAACCCTGGGCTCAGGAAAGTTCAGTTCCTGCTGCCTCATGGTCTTGCTACAGAATCCAATGCACTGGAAAGGGAGAAGGAAGGGACCTCTGCAGCAACAAGCCTGCATTAGCAGCCCAGGCTGCAATAACACCAACCAAACACCCAACATCACCACAAATAAGGAGGAAAACAGTAAGGAATAGTCCAACCAATAAGGAATTCCTTCAAATAAGGAGGAAGCCAACTGCAACACGGCCTCAGTTTTTGCCCTCTCTTGAGTTTAAAGTACAGCCTCCAGTCCTCCTCATCCTTCTGGAGCATAAGGAGGACACACAAAGACCAACACGTGGTGCCTGCAGAGCTCAGCATTCATGCCGTGTCAAATCTGCCAATTGTTTGTTTGCTTGGAGGAAATTTACAGTATGGCCTGGGCTGCAGAGGCGATTGTTGTATCACACAACTTCCTTGCAGACCGTGCCTTAGTGCATCATACTCATCACACCAAAATGCAGCTAGGCACCAGCTGGGTTTACCAAAGCCAGAGGTGATGTGAAACAAAGAAAAGCATCCATACACCCAGAGAATGAATTGGAAAGTGCACTCAGTGGACTTGCTTGGTATTGCTTTCAGTCCTGCCTTCAGTGCCAGCTGAGCCCAATGCAAGCACTCAGCCACAGCCCCATCCCCGTAGGCTGCATAATGCAGGAGAGTCCCAGCATGGTCCAACCAGCAGACCCAGGGACTGGGAGTTGTCCGGGTCAGCACATCTGCACCCACTGGATTAAACCCAATGGAGATGTCCCTTTGGTTGTACCCAGTGTGTGCAATTAGATCCCCTCCCAGCCATTCTAGAGAAGAGCTGTGAGACAGCTCCAAAGCCTCTGCATAAAAAAATGCATCGTGTTGCTCCTCCATACCCTGAAAGCCACCGCAATATTTTAAAACATGGATTATCTCCAGCTTCTGCTTCTCCTGATGGTTCCACCCCATTTATCTTGCAGCTCTAATTTCCTTCAATGTGTGTTTTCTTTACAGGCTACTAAGTACAGAAAACTTCCAGCAATCAACTGAAGTTTATGCATCGACATCTCACTTTGTCAGCTGGGAATTCATTTCCAAGGAGGCAATGGACTTTAATGAGGGTGGAAGCTGAGCCATGCTGTTGTGCTCAGGCACACTCAGAACCCCAAACAGGCTGTTCTGAGGAAGGGCACTTCAGAACCAGAAGCCCAGCTCCACCAAGCATTCTCATTCATTCCTTTTTAGGGCTCCCCTCCTCTTTTACTTATTTGCTGTGGGTCCAAATCCCAATTTTCTGACTTCCAGCTGTTTGCTGGCTCCTTGCAGTGACCACTGTGGTGCCAGCAGGCAGTGGAGCAGGATCTGGAGGGAGGAGCAGAGCTCTGCAGCCCTTCTCCCAGCGCATCCTCTCTCCCACATTGCATTTCACTGCGCTCTTGGCCAACTTCTCCCTTTCAAAAGCAGCATCAGACCAACCCTGCTGTGCCACCTAATTAGAAATCTCCACCAAACACTTTGTGTGTGTGCCCATGCACGCATGCACAATTTTTTTTCTTTTTTTCTTTTTTTTTTCTTTTTTGAGATGTGAGTGACATTGCAAATGCAACTTTCATCTCGGAGGCTCGGAGTGTTGCCATAGAAATTGCAGCAGGGAGCCACCAGGTCGTTAGCTCATGCCCTAAGGACTGCAGTGCTCAGCAGGGGATGCTCCCCGCTCCCTTCTCCCATCCCTGCTGTGCCCCAGGACCGCTTCCAAACCCAGACAAGGAGGAAAGCACTGTGGTCCCCAGGCTGATTCATAAGCAGATGTGCGTGTCCGTATTCACAGACAGAAATGACAACAGCTGTTGGAAGAAGCAGCCACGCACCAGCTCAGGAAAAGCAAAGCTAAATACCTAAATGAGCATTTAGAATAACAGGGATAACAACAGCCACTCACTGCTACTGGACATCACGATGCCACATGCGTAAGCCATTAGCAGGGCAGGTGAGTGGGGTCACCCCACGTCCCAAATTCCTGTGTTCCTGTCCTTCCAGCCATCCCCATAAGCCACGTCTCCAGTCATCCTGGGTCCTTTATACCAACTGAGAGCAGTTGCTTTAAGTAAACACTGCTAAAAACACACCAAAAAAAAAAAACCAACCCTAAACCCACTACTCAGAGACCCACAGTAAGAGTCAGCACTGTCCCTACACTGGATCCCTCTGGATCCAGTTCAGATGCAACAGCAAACAGTGTTTGCTGAAGTGGTTCAGCATCCTCCTCTCCTCTGACAGATTCTCCTTCCAAACAACTTTGCTTCCCAGTGCATTTGTTTATTGGGAAAGGTCGGGGCACTGCACCCCACATTCCCTCATCCCCATAGCAACTGCACCTCCAGCACCTTCCTGCCAGGCTTTGACACTCCCAAATCCAACTGAGACCTCACAGGACTTTAATTAATGAGATAACAAAAGGGAAAACACCCAAAGAGTGAACCCCGGAGTTGAAGACTTTATCTGCTCTTCGCAGCTGTATCTTTTTTTTTCCCCTTTTTTTTTTTTGAGCTGCATTCCAGGCCCGTCAATACAGTTTCCCATTAAATTAAATAGCTTATTGACTGGTGTGAGACGGAGCCACGAGGCCGATAGGATCCGAGCACGGCACTTTCTCAGCGCAAACAATCACAGGTCACTGCACAGTAAATCAGTTGGTAATGGAGTTTGAACTCCGAGAATCAGTTCTGTGTACCCTTTTTATTTGTTTTTAATTTGTATCAATGGTAATTCTGTCGGTCTCAATTTGTGTGACGGCAGCAGGTTGTGGAGCAGCAGAAACCCCATTTTTCTTCTTGTTAACCATTGCGCTTCGCAGCACCGCCGCATTTCCAAGCCCACACGCGTTAAGATCTCCAGGTACAGGCAGAACCCTGTGCTGCTTTCCTTCCCATCCCACCCGTTCCTCTTCCACCTGCACCGAGAGCTCAGCACTCACTGACGACACCGTGAATTTACCTTATCCATTTCCAAACCCATTTATGCTGTGAGCACCTGGGATACCTGGTGGCAGAGAGCACCGCGATGCCATTACGAGTTATATTCAAATACACCTTCCTCCTCTTGCTTAACACTTGCTGACAGATAATTTGGGCAGGTGTCTGCTAATATTTGCTCCTTAAGAATCAACGGATATCATCCCCAGTACATTTTCCTTTAATCCTTACCAATCCCTCTGCCCCAAGGTACGGGTCTGATGTAGCACTGCTCTCCAAAGCACCTCCTCAGCACATCTGACACTCTGTGGCTGCCCTTTGGACCTCTTCCAGTGCTGAGCGTTTCTTTTGCTGCTGGAAGACACAACTGGCACCAGTGCTGTCGCTGTGAGCACGCCGAGGATTTATGAAGGTGCAGAAGGTTTCCTTTTGTTTGTTTCGTCTCTTATTTCCTCCTCAATAATTCATGTACAGCTCTGCTCACCTCTTGGCCTTTGCCGAGGCTCCAGCTTACGATTGCAGAGCGTTGCCCAAATACTTGACCAGCAATTTCTGGAGCAATCGCATGCAGAGCAGCCTCCATCCTGCTCACTGCTATGCACAATGAGGGCTGTGATTCCCATGGGCATTACTTTGCATTTCAGACCGGAGGCACCGCTTTGTTTGGGCGCCCAGCTGCTGCCTTCACCGATGGGATGTGCAGAACGTGGCTGTTTGCAAAGTCACAGTCACAAGTGTTCATGATATTCTGGGAATCTACCCAGACGTGTTAGGAAAACTGTCACTTGCATCCACTTCTTCGTGCAACCGGAGTGTGATTTCTTCTGAGTTATTCATCAAAGGCTCCAATGGAACCAGGCAAGCAATGCTGCTGTCTCCCCACTGACCCCCAAAGCTCAGTGCCTGGGCAGCCACGTCCTACAAGGATGGGCTGAGCGGTGCATCCAGAAGCACTTTCCACTCTCAGCTTCTCCTTCTTTGCCACCCACCACCAGCAGCAACCATGGGCCAAGGAGCCACCCAGCTCCCCTGCCTTGCTAGATGCTGCTGGACAACAGTTAAGAAATACTAATTACACATGAGGATTTACTCAACTCAATCTAAATTAGAGATTTTCCATGGTCCTGCAAGCCTTTCCAAACAGACCACGGAAGGTGATGGATGCTGTGATCTCTTCTATCACACAGCAAATAAACCTGCTTCACAAAACCATAAATCAGCAGCTAATGGTTTTTCAGCAGCACGCTTTGGTCCTTTGCACATCTTTTAATTTGCTTTTAATATGTATCGATCTCCCCCCTGTTTTTTAATCCCATCCTTCCTGTGTCAGCAGGTCAGAAAGGTACCAAGAGGAGAATATCCTTATATATGCATAGGAACGATACTTGAATGGATATAGACTGCTGCTACCCATAGGCTGGTCTTCTTCTCACCTCCAGTCCTGAAGACTCAATCCCAGCTAGGAAAGCAGAGAATGGTTTGGGTTGGAAGGAGCCTTCAAGATCACCCACTTCCAACCCTTTGCTATAGACAGGGATGCCTCCCACTAGACCAGACTGCTCACAGCTCCATCCAACCTGGCCTTGAGTGCTTCCAATGACCGACTGCACACCGTGATAAACCACTCCCAGCTCAGCCCTGGCCACGCAAGAGCTGCCAGACAGACCTGAGTAAGGAGAGCCCTAATAAAAATCACAATCCGCACGCAAACAGAAAAGGGCTGAATTCCTCAAATAAATGGCTCCCAACAAATAACGTGACCAGCTCTCATGATCAGCTTACGCCCTGAAGCATGAAGATTATCAGCTCCGTGTAATTTTCTCCTAGCTGATGTAGCTGCAAAGACTATTCATATTCATATAAATGTCTAATGTCTAATCCTCTAATCTAATCCTTTTTTTTCCTTCCTCTGCTTGTGCTAAAGCTCCACAGCCAATACTCCAAAGCCCTCTGAGCAATGGAATTATTGATAAATTACTGCAGAAAGGAGGAGCACAGTGCATACACCAAACCCACCGAGCTCTGCCTCTCCTTGAAGAGTTTTTATTCTCCCGTTAAAAAGTCAATGTGTGAATTTGCAGGACAATTTGAAATGGACGTTGAGGAAATTAACTCCTGACCCCCATTGGATGCGCCGCCCATAAATCCTCCTCAGCAAAGCACGGTGCTGCTTTTGGAAGAAGGGAATGGGGAAAAAAAATCTTACAGAGACATTCGCGCACAAAACGTGTGTCTATGCTGAGGTCCTGGAGAGGGTTGGAAATGAGGGCAGCTGCCCAGCTCCAGCCAAAATGAATGGGATAAATGAAAGGGATAAATAGGGCAGAAAGACAGACTGAGAGGGGAGTGGGGGATGCAGAGCCCACGTCCAGGTTTGGTTATAACACAGCATCTCTGTGCAGCAGCATCACATGTACTTCTGTACATCTGGTTTGCCTATGCTCTGGGGTACAGGCTTGTACAGCGCCCAGGAATCACACATCCAGACACCCTCTGTGGCCTCTGAGCATTTCCATATTCAACACAATAATTCCAGGTCCGGGCTTCGCTCGGAATGAGGCTGCAACTCATCTACCCATTATCTCACTCAGACCAACAAATAACCACCACACAGAGCTCCTTCCAACCCACTGCAGACTCAGACCAATTTTGAAACACTGCCCTAAAGCAGAAGGGCTTCGTATCCTATTATGAGTCCCCCAAGGCCAGTCAGCTTCTCTATTAACTTTTAGCTCAAACTAATAGCACATTCATAAGCAATTTTGTGGGTCACTGTATCTGAGACTTTAAGCTGCTGTGTATATTTTTTTTTCCCCTTGGAAATCAGCATTCCGCTTGGCAAAATGGAATTATTTAGACAACAACTCCCACTAAAAGTCCCTGCTTTATAGGCACCGACTTTTTTAGTCCAGAAAAAAAAAAAATCTATAAAACTGCCCAAAATCTCCTGACTTCAAGGAAGAGTTTTGTCACGACAAAAAAAGAACGACTTCTCCATTTGAATACGGCCCTTTTTAGCAGCAAACACAGGCACTCCCACCTCAGTAGGTTTTTAGCTGTGCTGTCAGACAGATGTGCTCTGTATTAGATTTCTTCCACTTACTTTTTGCAGATACTGAACGTTTTGCAAATGCAATTCGTTTTCAAAAAGCATCTCTTTCATTCCTTGTGTGCGCATTCCTCATTTAAGCTCAAGTAGGGACAGATGACAGCTCTGCCTGCTTCTAGAGCTCCCCTCCCTCAGTTTCCTCTGCTGCATCCAATAAAAGAAAAGAACTTTTGCATTTGTTTATGAGTGAGCCATAACACGTCTGTGTGTTCTTCAAGAAGACATAACGCTTGAGTCAGCCATCGCTAGAAAATCTGCTTGGAGAAGTTCATTGTGGGAAGGTTTGCCATTAATCCAGGCAAGAAACGCAGCAAAGGACACAGGCACAGCACAGCATTCTCCATTTGGATCAGCAAACACTTATTTTCCTATCTGCTCCACAATGCTAATGCTGTTGTTTGTACTCCACTCGCTCATCTTCTGGCAAGTTTTCTTGCTTTTCTGATTTGGGGTCTGAGCAAACGTCTCTGCAATTCCCTTTAAGCAGACCCTCATCCTCAATTGCAGCACCAAGTCCAAAGGCTGAGTCCTAACCCAGGAATGCAGTTGGACATGCTATTGTACAGGCACTTACATGCTAAGCTCACCGTAAGCTAACCATATTTTCTGCCCATATCCTGATCTGGGGAACTTTCAGTGAATTACATCCCAAGGAAGGAAGGAATGAGGACCTCCACGCTGCCCGTAGTGACACGCCATGCTCAGGGCAAGGCAGGCACCAAAGCCCCATAGAAAGCACCAACTGTTGAGACCACAGCAGCTTTCTGCCTGCAAGCAGAGGCAGCCCTCTGCCCCCCACAGCAGTATGCTTCACCATTCCCCAGAACCAGGGGATATAAATCCCTGACCACGAGCAAAGAAGCTTTTCCGAGCTGAACTAAGAGCATTTCAGTGTCTTAGCTGCGATTTAATACCACTTCTGGAGCTTAGGCAGTCGAGATGCAGGAGAGATTGGGTTGGGATGTTCTTTCCCTTTTGAATGCAACTTCCATTCCACGCGGGTCACACGTGGCACTAAGTTCAGTCTGAAAACATGCCTTCGCCCTGCACTCCCAGCAGGCTGGCTCTGTGCACACCACCACAGGGACCCCCTTGTGCCATGCTTGTCACCCAGCTCCAGCCAAGACAAGAACAACCTGCAATACGACCAACTACTTACCACGTAAGTAATCGTACAGTATAAACAACTACAGCACCACGGAGGTGGTTCTGGTAGTGCTAAAACAGGAGCAGCTGTATGGGAACGAGCAGAAAGTGACCTGCAATGAGTTACAGTGCAGCCTGCAGCTCCTGCACAGCCACCAAAGGACACCAGCGGGGAAACTGAGCCGTGTTCCAGGCACCAGCACTGCACCACAGCTCCTTCTGCACTGACACCACGTAGCTGCAGCCCCATAACCCCACACCCAGCCCCGCAGGCAGGAGAGGAGCACCTACGGGCTGCAGATCTGAAGAGCGCTTTGAGGTTTCTCAGGCACTTTTAAACATCCTTCTGCCCGTTTCACAAAGATTGACCTTTGTGCACCAAAACAAACAGACGCGGATAGAAGGACGGACTGTATGAAAAATAAAGACGTTGACATTAATAAATCATTAAAGGATTTCTATGCCCGACAGCAAGCACAGACCTTTTATCCCTTATTTCTAGCTTTGCATCTGGCAACTAATCCAGTGAAGACAAGAAGAAATTATTTATATTCTTTTAGCATCCCATAAATCAAATATTGCTTTGAGGACTGAGCTAATATTTTGAGAATTGAATATGGGGTTGAGGCTGCCTTGCTGCACGCAGTGAATCTCAGACCGCTGTGATACGAGAAGGCCCAGAGATACGAAATCCAGAAAAATAAGGAATCTGAAATGTAGCAGCAGGAGGAAATAATTTACAGTAGCATTGCCCAGTGTGGCTTTGTGCAGTGAGAGTTATGAAATGTTATTGTGCTTTCTGTAGTGGTACTTTTAAATGCAGATAGCGTGAATCTATCAAAGCGATATTTGTTTTCTTGTTTCATTTTCCCCACCTGTGAGGAGACATCGATAGAGTTTAACTGCGAAAACACATCCATCTCCCCTCTGTGCCTCCTTTATTAAACCACACTTGGGCAGAAAAAAAAACCCAGAGCCATTCACAGCCACTTGTCTTCTAAAGAAGCAACAAACCCAGAAGCAGGCTGACAACAAGGACCGACCATTTGTTGCCTGTAACTGCGAGGAGACACTGACAGCACCCAACTACCTTTGCAATTAGCCTCTCCCAGGGGTACCTTAATTCCCGTTGTCCTCAGCAGGGCTGGGAGCGGACAATGAGGGGAGATGAGATGCACAACCACTCGCTGGAGAGTCCTCATCAATGATTTTAACCTCCTGACCTGGAACGAAAGAGGTAATTCGGTCACCATGGAAACTGGGTGATGGCCTCTTCCCAGCTGGAACCATCACTGCCATCACCTGGGCCGAGTCGCCCGCTTGGCTCCACGCACAGGCAGGACATGGGAAGCAGCAGTGGAGGAACAAGTGATTCTAGAACACGATAACAACACTGACAGCTTAAACTTCGGGTCACTCGTGGTGCACACGTTGTCAAGCAGTGTGACAGCACGAGGAGCTCCCCGCACCCTCAGACGCCAGCAGAGAAGTGACAGCGTTTTTCTGGGGGTTTGGATTAATTTCTTCTCAGCAAAAGATCTCAGGAATGCAAATGGCCGTGCAGCTCTCGTGGCACGGAACACTTCTGCAGATGCCTGCAGGAAACAGCCCCGGCCGTTCTTGATGTTGCTATGAAGTGTTAAAACAGCTCTGTGTGCAGAACATAAAGCAGGGTTGGGATGTCCTGAGCACAGCCCTGCCCCCTCTATGGAGTGGAATGAGACAATTGCTCGAGGAAATACAAAGAGCATCCCTGAATGAGCAGCACGGCTTAATATGAGAAATATCAGTGCCGATAGTGCTTGAGTGCCTGGAGATCCCAAGTGAGAACAAGGCTTCAATGTTCAGGACCAAATATGCTTGTAACATTGAGAGGAAAGGACAAGCAGCCCCTTTGCAGCTACAGACTCAGGTTCAGACAGGCTAAATCGCTGTCCTGCAGCCAACGAGGGATGCTGGGCAGCATCAGAAAGGACATAAAAGAGCTCTGTCCCATACAAAGGACCACACCATCCCCACTCTGACCAACCCTATGAGCAGAGCTGCGGTGACCTGCATGGAACCACCGCATCGCAGCCCCCAGCAGAGGCAGACCCCGCAGCCCACTCAGCAACACGTGACACGGTGAGAACGGAGGCTTGTTTAATGATTTTTAATTAATTTTAATTACTTACAATTTTTTTTTTTTTTCTTTGAACAGTAGCTTAACCTCCGTGAATCTCAGCCCCTCTGATCGCTCCGGGACTTCTGCCAGCTTCCTCATTACAGATCAGTTCCCCTAACGCCATTTGATAATGAAATGGGTTTTAAAAGAAAGGGACAGAGGGGGAAAAAAAAAATAAATAAAAATCAAATACCTCCAGCAGAACCCCAGGGAGCTGGAAGAGGATTATGATTCGGCAGAGAGATGAAATGATAGTTGGGGAGCTCACTTTACGAACAATGCGGATCCGTGTTGAAAGCGCCCTACTTTTAAAAGACAAAAAGTTATGGCCCCGTAAGGACTTTCAGCCTTCCCAGCTTCCTGCAAACGCCTTTCTGTGTGGGAGAGCAGCCGAGACAGATGTGGGTAGCAAAGGGGAAGGCTTGGACCTGGTGCATCCACAGAGGAGCAGTGACAGCACGTCCTGGTCTGCTCAGCTCTGCACAACTCGGAGCAATTTGGTGCCACCCTTCAATTGGTCCTTTCACACCTAGAAGAGGTTCTCCGCTAAGCACCGTGTCCATCACTGTCATGTGATGAGTTCCTCTCCAGAACCTTTCAGCCAACCCCCTACACATCTCCCCAAAGCTCAGGATTGGGAGTTTTGCCCGAGCAAAGTCTCTTCTTTGCTTTCTCTCATCTCTTCCTTACGTGGGTCTTCCTCCTTCCAGCTTTACTCTTTAATCATTCGCTCTCATCGAGATCCTTTTCCACCTGCACCTTGATCAGGTCCTCCTACAACACACGGCATTGCAAACCACTCCTGTGAAACTCTACACAAGCTTTGTCACAACAAGTGTTGGCCAGCAGCACTGGATCTGCCTTCCCCCCCCCCCGTTTCTATGAATAGAGCACTGCTCTGTTCATCATTCAGAACTTCTCCCTGCGGCTCTGATCTCAGCCCAGCTGATCTCCTGCCCAGCAGCCCTAGGCATACTTCAAAGGACCCAAAGTCTGGGCAAGGGACAGAAAGGAATCTGTAATTTCTGGATGCTCTCCTGAGGCTTATCTGAACCTCAGCACAGCTTCTAAATCTGAGCTTTAAGTCACTCCGGAGTGCATTTCTGTTAGAGATGTTTGGGCATCCATAGCCACAGCTGGAAATTCTCTCCAAAAATATATGGCCCCTTTATGGCCACACTGCAGGCGACAAAGAAGCGGAAAGGAGATGATGGAGATATTTTTGAAGTGCGTACGTACACTAAATGCTACAAAACATATGTTTTTATGACCCTTACTGCCTGCACTGGGTCCCAGCAGAGGTGCTGCTCTCACCAGGTCCTGCTGGCATCAGGGTGGGCACGTCCCCACCACGGGGAGGAACTGGGAAGGTAGAAGTGGGCTGGGGACCACAGCCACCTCCTTGCCTCCAGAGGGATGTGCATAATTCATAGGCCACAGACTGTATATACCTTCATCATGAAAGTTTAAACAGATTGGTTATTACTATTGACCATTAAAAGGCAACTTTTCCCCTATGTGTGACAAGGACTATTGACATTCCTGCATCCTTGGAAAAAGCTGGGTGATGTCCTGACACCTTCAGAGCCTCACTTCACTTCTGCACCAAGAGCTGACACCCAACCAAGACAACAAGCTGCCTCTAAAACACTCTGCCTCCTTTCACGGCTACTGACAAAGCACATCCTTAACACTATTAAAATAAAAAACTGAAACTCTGCTTTTACTCCTGACTTAATGCTGTAAAAGTACTCAGGGTTTTGCCTGCCATACCCTGCAGGGCACTACTGGGCATGGGTCGTTTTGCTCTGCTAACACCACTGAAATACCTTTGCCAGCACTGATGTGATGCCTTCAGGCGTTCCTCCTGCTGGAGGAGCAGGGAGCACTGCTCACCAAAACAGCACAGGGAGCAGCTTGGGGCATCGACTCCAATCTCAGCACCACTCTGAGCCCGGAGCTTTGGGAAGGTGATGAGAAGGAGCTAATGCTAAGATCAGGAGGCTGATTTTTCCTCCTCTCTGCAGCCTGTAGAAAATTAAATTCATGCCCAATGGGCCTAAACACTCCTGGTAGCACTGAAGTGAGAAATTGAGCTAATACCTTTCTGATGTTTAAACAAGTACCCGTGGTATTTTCCTGCCCATCTAGAAGAAGCTGTGAAGCTTTCAGAACAGTCACCACAAACTGTGAGCGATGTCTGAAAGAAAAGTAGGGGAAAATATATTTATGGGTGGCATGGAGCACTTGATAACGTGGCAAAGACAAAGTGCTATGTCAGAGCAAACCTTCCATTTCCAGACTGAACATCTGAAATGAGCCACGCAGCCCTACTCGGGAATCCACCTTAAAAACCAGAGGGAATGAGAGCTCCTGTGAGACAGAGTTGTTCCTCTGAACTTTTGGAACTGTAGGGGTGGAAACCAGAGATAACCTTTGGTGTGGAACCAGGAGTTGGACTCAGTCCTAATGGGCCTCTTCCAACCTGGGATATTCTATGGTTCTACGTGGCTGCGTTGGAAGAAAAAGCAGTATAGGACACATCCACATCTCTTGCTGTGTAACTGACTGTCAAAAAACACAGAAAATCGGGGAAAACTGGAGATGTTCAGAGGCTGAACAGAAGCTGCACAGTGCACAGCCCTGTGCCCAAGTGCTGCATTTTGCATGGGCTGCAGATGCTGACCCTCATTCCCTATTGAAGGAAACAATCTGCAGACACAACAGCCTCCTGCAGCTCTGACCCACTCTTGGTCTAGCTCAACTGGAAGCCACACAAAGGATTACCAGCACAGAAAGAAGAAAAAGAAAAAAAAAGGTGAACTAATAGACAGATAACACCCAACAGAAAGGTAGACACAATCTAGAGAGAAGCAAAGGAGCTTTGAAAGGCTATTAAGCTGCATTCTACCTATTGCCTGTTCAAGCACACATAGGAAAAATGATTGTTTCCCTCTCTGATGTGTACACTGAGTGAATCAGGAGCAGATGCAAGCTGGGCACTGACGACTCCAGCAGATAAAAGACAATTACAGGCAGAAAATGGAGCTGCTGAGAGCATGCAGCCTTGCTCAGGATGTTCAGTTCAGCTGGGGAGAAAAAAAGGAGAGGGCTGGAAACTCAACTCCTGACAGCAGCCGCCTCGTGCTGCAGACCTGCTGGTTTAAGCATTGCTCAGCTCCACAAAGATGTGTGCAGAAACGTTTAAAGGCTCAATTTGAGCCACTGGTTTCTGGTTTTTGAGCTCTCATTAAAATAATCTGCTCTGATTGTCTGCCGGAGCTATTTTTTGCTCCCCTAAATGGTCACAAAAGGCAGCGTGGAGCACAAGAGGAGAACCAGCCCCAGGCAGCCCGTGACTCATCAAATCCCCATCCTGCTCGTTGCTGGCAAACAGATGCCACCTGAAAGCAGCATAGAGAGGGACAACAGCCCTGCCCTGCCGCTGTGAGCAGAGGTTTATGCCCTGAAAAGCTTCACCTGCATCCATCCGTGCACATCGCTGTGCACCCACCTCACCCAGCTCAGCTGCCCTGGGTTCTCACCCCCTCTGGCATTCAGAGAGATGAAGTCCAACACCTCCTTCAGAGCCTGGATTCACACTCAGGATGTCTTGGTGCTGGGAGGCTCCAGAATGCTGAATTTTCAAAAGTACCCCAGTTCTGAGCAAGCTTAAAAACAGGCTCAGGAAATTCCAGTGCACGTGGAGCAAAAGCCTGAGCCTCCCCAGAGTGCTGAGCTCAGAGCCCCCCCGTGACCGCCCAACATTTTGGGTGATCTGCACGACGAGATGCAAGATGGCCAACATCAATTAATTCCGCTCATTAACACATGGAGCTGAGCAACTTTGCGTTCTTCAGCGCGGCAGCACAGAGGTTGATGAATCTCACTCCATTTGCTCTCATCCTTCACCCACCAACCTGCAGAGAAAACACCTTTTGTTTTAGCCCTGTGTTGCAGCTCACGTTTGTTCTCTGGCCATTTCACCATTCCCATCGCTGACACTTTTAAAGCTATGAGAAAGCATTTTAATTGGCTGAAATGCTGATTGCCATAACAACTGGCTAATGAACCATCTGTTAGCATATGTAATATTTATTTATACGTTTGAGGAACACAGCTCAGGACCAGGAGGGGCTGCCTGCTGACATGGGGAGGATGGGGGTCGGTCCCATTGCCACCCACTGCCCCCACCCCAGCAGTGCCACCTGCCAACAAAAAGCAGATGCTAAAGGGAGATCCCAGCCACCACCGCTCTACTGGTGGAGCAACGGGGCTCTGTTATTTTTTAGGTGCTTGCTAAAGAGGAGGAGGAGGGAGCAGCCAGAGCCCCGCTCCATCCAGAAGTCACATGCATATGCAAAAGGAGCCTAATTGCCCCTCTTTAGAAACTAATCATTCTGGATTTTACAAGCCGTATTATAGAACCTGACATGCTTATTTTTCCTTTTATTATGTTTGTAAGCAGTGATCCTATTGAAAAGGAAAATCAAACCCTATTTTCGCCAGTCACCACCGTCTCCCTTTCTCTTTCCGCCTGTTTTATTTTATTTTCCTTTCTTTCCATCAGCTGAATAGAGCAGCATTTTCGTGTGTATTAATTGCCCTGTAAAATGCCCTCAAAGTCATTAGAATTCCCCATTCAAAACTATTATCTCTGCCATTATGTCTATGCATTATTTTTATTTAAATGTGCCTCTTCTGAATTAGCTTATTTTTAACAGCTAGCCATGCCTGAAATACTGTTCCAGGCCAAGCTGTTCTCAAATCTTTATATATTTTTTTAAAATGATAACTTCATAGAAGCTTTTGATGCTTTATCCCGAGCAGAATCACAGTTTCAGGCTTTTAACCCTATTTCTTTTTTCTTTTTCTATTTCAGAAAGACAGGGAAAAACCTCGGAGAAGTTTATTCTTAACCTGCATGACTTTTTTTTTTTAAACATCAGAACAAGATTTACGGCTGCAGCTCGTGGCTGTCACACAGATTTCAATCTGCAGTGATGGAAAAGATTAATTAAAAAAACCAAAACCATATTGTCCTGACTATAACTCAAAGTCACTCCCTCTTTCCCCAAAATACCCACGCATCATTTTCACCCATTCTGACAGGTAATCTCGTCAATATTCATTCTTTGATTAAGTTCTGGACAGCAAGACGTTTTCTGGTCAACCCTTCTCAGCCTTTGGCAGTGCCAACACCGCCACTGTGCTGCCCCACATCCCACGCAGCATCACCATAACACGAAGCCCTGGGGCTGGGTACCACCGTGCTGCAGAGACCATCGTCCCATTGCACCAAGGGCAGGTGGGGCACTGGGAAGATGGAACAGCGTGGGCTGATGTGGTGCAGTAGGACAGCTCCAGGACAGCACCTCCTCCTGCTCTGCACCATTTCCATCTTTTAATTTGACCAGCTGCTCTGAGCCTGCCTTCATTAACCAGCACCCATAATTACTGCATGTGGCCATAGGAGTGCACAGCCCATCCCCAACCCAGCAGACCTTGCCGTGCTTTGGCTCAGCCGCTCAGGCCCACGAGTGCTGCTGTCCCCATGCACCACACAGCCCAGCCTCTGTTATTTCACCTCTTGGACAACATTCCTCCTTCCTTCCTTTGTCACACAGTGCCTCACCAGCAGCTCCTGATGAATTACTGAAGCAGGCAGCATTAACCCATGGTCTTGCTGTGGTAACTTCCCTACCTGCCTTTTTCTCAATGACACTTTGAGCGCTCAGGTCAATGCTTTTAAAGCAGATAACTTCCCACTCAGCATCCTCCTTTCTCAGCCAGGCAGCGGGGATGTCTGAAATGATTCCCTCCCTCTGGGCTGCAGAAAAGCCTCTGCTCCTGTGGCAACGTGCAGGAAGGCACCCCTCCGTTTCCACACCCTCCTGCCAGCCAGCGAGGCTCAGCCTGAGCTGCACCACTCCAGGACCTGGCTGAAAGCTTTGCAGCCCAGCTCTTTGCCCAGGTCCAGTGCAAAAATCAAAGGAAAGCACTGCTTTGCAATGACTTCTCAGCACCCTTCGTCAGCTGCAGGAAGGGACAGAGCTCAGCCTGCAAACCTGCAGCACCGGGCAGGAGCTCAGCAAACTACAACTTCTTCAGAAGGAACCCAGACATTTGCTATATGGCCACCCCAATCACAGCAACCTGCTTCAGATGTGCATTGCTGGAAGGCAGACACACAGAGGAGCTCTGCAGGAGCTGGGCATCCCCATGGCCATGCTGTAAACCCAGACCTCAGGCAATAACCTCAGCACAGCAGAATGGAGCACTGTTATTTTATATACACAGCTTTCCCACAGCACATCAGCAACATCTCAACTCCAATCCCATCCCTCATAAAAATTCTTCTGAATATTAAAGAGAGAAACCCATGCTCAGATCCTATCTGGCTGTTATATCCTCCTTCATTTCCTATAACAGCACTGGGATCGCACAGTGACCTCAGAGGCCAACACAACCCCAGGGAGATGAGCAGATAACTCCTGGTGTGGATGGGCAGCTCAGCTCTGCTGGGCTGTGGTGAGCACCACCCAAGGCCAGTGGGTCAGTTGCCAGTGGGATGTTGCACATCCACCCTCATGACAGCAGCACCTGCTTCAGCCCTTTGCACCATGCCTGCTCCCTGCCTTGCCAACACGATGCCCTCAGGAGCAATTCAGGACTCAGAAGGTCGAGCTTCCAGTTGCAGGTGAAACAGGCTGCCCAGAGAGGCTGTGGATGCCCCGTCCATCCCTGGAGGTGTTCAAGGCCAGGTTGGATGGGGCCCTGGGCAGGTATGAAATGGGGAGGTTGGTGGCCCTGCGTGTGGCAGGGGGTTGGAGCTTCGTGATCCTCGAGATCCCTCCCAACCTTGGCCATTCTGTGACATAAGGGCAGCCTGACCAGTGTGAGGGAGAGATCAGCTCCGACCCAGACCCACCAGGTTCCCCATCACCACCAGACCACGAATGTTTTACCACTAGGTGGAGTTCAGAGGCAAAACCCCCACCTGTGTGCACAGCTCCCAGCTTCAGCTGGACCCACAGTGGGAGCCCACAGAGTCTGGGGGTGCAAAGCTGTACAACATGGGGAGCAGCAGCAGCCACCTTCACTCACAGTGGGGTTCAACTTGCACATGCATGAGCAACATCAGAACGCAGTGGAAAACAACCAAGCACACAGCCCTGCTCCTGCTGCCCTCTGAAAGCCCTGTGCTGCTCGGGGGGCTGCAGCACTGCGGGCAGAAGGTGCCAGGTTCACAGTGAATCACAAATATCATCTGCATGGAGAGGGATATTGATCTGCAGATTTCACTGACATTTACAAATAAATGATGTATTGCAGTTTTTGTTTTGCCAGCCAGGCTGACCTTAATGGCCTTTACATAATTTACTTTTGATTAAAGAAGTGCTTTGACGCAGAGGACTTAAAAAAACCCAAATCAATACAATTATGAGATCAGCTTTAAAACAATGCGTTATGAAAGAGGAAAAAAAAACACCAACAGACAAATCTTTGAAAAGGCTCAGATGAAAGTGATGCTTCAAGTCATTCCGGAGGTCAGCGGATGGAGTTGGAAATCAGCAAAGCATGCATTACAAGCACACGGAATGTGAGTGCAAACTCTGGCATTGGATTCAGCAATGGTCACCCATCCAGCCAAGCCCATAGCAGCATTGTGCATTCACAGACAGACACCAGGAACTTGCATGAGAATGCAGAGGAGGAGCAGACTCCACCATTCCCTTCCATGCATTTAAATATTTATCAGTGTGGAGCTCCATGTGAATAACATCTACAGCACCTAATGGGAAAACTGCTCCTCTCGTTGAAGAGAATGGGGTTTGGCATTAGCAAACGCAGTGCCATATGTTCATTAAAACACTACCACTCACAAAATAATGGTGACAGTAAGTTAAAGTAATACTCTGGCTAACAATATCCAAAAATATTATTTTTTGGCAACCAAACAGGGCACAACATGCATAATTAATGAGCGCTCTCGCAATTAGCATGCCCTCGCCTCCATAGAAATAATCACAACCTGTTTGCATTTGTGAAGCACGACAAAGGAAAAAAAAAACCCAACACCATAGCTCCGTTTTTAATGGCCCTTCTGATCTGCTCTGCCTCGTGGCTCCCATGTGCTTCACGGCTGCAGAACTGGGGGAAGAGGCACCACTATGGGAGCAGTCAGTGGCGTTTTGGAGTAATGGTGCGTGCAGTGCCTGCCCTCATTTCTTCCTCAGGTACCCTGAAAGCTACTGGCGTTGAAAGAAGGGGGGGAAGAAGAGAGCAAAGTGCTGCACGTGGTGATGATGCCGTGGTTGGAGCAGTTACTCAGAGCAGCTAGTTGGCTTTGTGCCTTTTCTATTGCTGAGCAAACCTGGGGCCTGACAGAGGCAGGAATATCCACGCCTCGGGATCCCCACCAAGGATCTTGCAGCACTGAAGTTACCAGCAGCTTGCTTTTGCTGCCAGTGGGCACAAGATGGAGTCTTGAAGTACTGAACCATATGGAGATGGTGACTCTGCCATGCCCAGCCAGTCATGGCAGCCCCACACCAGCATGGCACGTGCCCACACCAGCCCTGGATGTGGCAGTTTAATGCAATGTCAGGAGATGAAAAGATTGGGCTCAGTGGGATTTCTAATTAACAGCACCGCTCATCAGAGCTGCTCTTTGGTTAACCCAAGAGTTGGAGCTCTGTGAGACCTGCTTGGACAGTAAGGAGTTGCAGAGCTGTTTGTTACCTTATCTCCCTCACCGCAAGTCAGGAATGCAAAACACCCCCGACAAAACCAAAGCCCCAGAAACACATACATAAAAATCAAATAAACAGAAATGCAGCAGCTCCGACTGATCTGAAGGAAAACAATCAGCTGCGAGCCAGTTTATTCAATCTGCCTAATGTAAGAAGGTTGCAAACATCCCACTGTTTACCCTGTGACTTGTTTCCTCCCCCCTCCTTTTGGCAGCAGCAAAAACAAATAATGCTGAACAGTTCACTTTTCAATTTGCAGCCTGAACAACACAGAAGACACGAAAAGCAGCAGCACAGGGCAGAAAAAAGGCACTCGGCCCCAACCCCTTTAGCAAAGGCTACAGCAAAACTGCCCCACTGCTGCTGTGCCCAGGAGGAGCTGCTCTAACTGCAATGCCCAGTGATGCACACAGAGGATGCATTTTCCTTCATTAAGCATTTGAACCCTTTCTCTCCTCAGTCTGGCTTCCCTGCTCGGTGTGGCTCCTGCCTGCAGACCCCAGCTCCTGTCATACCTTTCTCCACGAGATTAAAAATTACTTTGTACCTCGCACGCTCTCTGTGAACATATTTAAACAGCACGATCAGGTTGCTTTCTAATCTTCCCTTTGATAAGCTAATCAGATTGATCTCCAGAAGTCTGTCACCGCCAGGCACGTTTTTTCAAGCCCGGCAATAGGACTTGCATCTTCAGACAAAGCAAGCAGCATCCCCAGGGACAAGTCATCCTCCAGGTTTCAAAGACACGGCGGAGACCCCTGGGGCCCCTCGCGAATACATTTGCTTCGCTCACACTAATGGGTGTCTTGGCCCAATCACCTGAGACCATCACGCTTTGAGGCCAGACAGATGAGTGTGTGAACCTCAGCAGTTTTCTGTTGAAATTGCAGAATCCGTTCGATCGCCGCAAAAAAAGAAACATAAGAGGAAGACCGAGCAGAGGTAAAAACCCCACTGCAAAACTGGGCTCAGATGGGACTTGAGTCTTTCAAAAGAGAATTCCCCATAGGGGTGGTGATCCATGCCTGAAGAACAGCACAAAGCCAGGATGGCCCGAGAAACATTCTGCTATTGAAAGACTTGATACGAAGAGACTTAATTCAGAAGTTGTAGAATAGCCCACTCTCTCAAGGTCCTTCTGTAAAGTGAGATTTCAAACAAAATCGGTCCATTCCTGAGAAAATCCTTATTTTCACACCCAGTAAAGTCCACGATGGTTCACACAACAGCGTAGCATGCAGATTTTCCGGGATGCATTTGTGGTTCTAACCACCTCCCCGGCATCGTTAAGCCACAAATTTGCTCAGAAATCCTTGCATTGTGTCCCAAAGGAGATTAAATGCAGACACTTGCAAGGGAGAGAACAACAATAAAAGGAGAATGAATGCTCCCTAAGTGATTCCTAAAACAAAACAAAAAAAAGATTTGATATGCAGCCCGTGTGCCCATGCAATTATGAAGCTCCTAGCTCAGAGCTGTAACAGATGGAATTTTTTTTTCCACGTCTCTCTTTGGTGATAAGGTGAATGGTTTCCTCAAGGGAAGTGTAGACAGAGCTGCTGAGCTGGCACAGCTCGTGCCAAGCAGCTGGTTGCTGCTGAACTTATGGAACAGAGCAGCACGGTCTGGGATGGAGGCAGAGGGCCTTTCTACCATCAGCCTTCCAAGGAAGGACTGAAAGTGGCCACGGATATCTGCATTGCAGCACGTGAAATGGGAAAACAACTGAGCACTCATTGAATTCCTACAAAACCAAGCGGAGTTTCAGTGTACTTATTAAAGGGGCTCGTTTCCTCTGGACCTTGTGGTCCCGCAGCTCATCCATTCAGCAGGAGTGCTCAATTCCTGGGACACTGCGCAGCCCCATCGGAGAGGCTGGTGCCAGGAAACTGGGAAAGGAAAAAAAAATGATGACTGAACAGTTTTTGCTCTTAAACAGTTTTGTTCTTGCAGGTCTCAAAGCTCTGATTGAATATTAAATCAATCAGTGCTTGCACAGCCTTTACTTCTCACCGGAGGGCTCCCGGGTGGTTATTTGGGCTGGCTGGGGAAGGTTTGGGGACACGACTCCTCAGTGCAAAGCTACGGCTGCAGCACAGCGTGTGGAGCACAGCACAAAGCAGAACGTTGTGTTTCCAGGCCTGAATGACACGTTTACCAATTTTAAGTCCAGAAAGCTGATAGAAAGCAATGAAAGCGCGTGCTCTGTGCACTTCTGAGAGGAAAAAAGTACCACGTACACTACAAAGTATTGATCAGATTAATTGCTGAATGAGCCGGGACTGATGTTTCCAAAAGAAATTGAATGATTGACTTTGAGAAATGTTAGCAGTGTCTTTTCAATGGGCTGAACAAGATTAAATCCCTGTTAGCCCCGTGATGGATGACACACAATGGCCGCCTGCTGCAGCATCTACTGCTCATCTCTCCCCACTGCTCTGAGTTTGGGACACTCTCTGTACCATGGCTGAGCTCTTTATGCCCTGTGACAGCAGCAGCTCTGCCCTCCATTCCTTTTCCCAGTTGTAACACAACAAAGCTACCCGGATTTCAGGACTGTCACCATCTCTACCCAGAGACCAGCCTCAGACAAGGTAATTATCCTTCCCTGTCACTCATTCTTACGCCGGCTTGTGTAAAAAGAACCACTTTTACAAAGTGCAGCAACCAGTCTGCAACAGAACGCTACAGCTCCTGCAGCCAGGGGCTCCCTCGTGCTCCTGCCACGCTCAGTTCTTTCCATACCCGGGGCTTTTCACCCCAAAAACGCATGAAAAAAAATGCAGAATTACACTTTAGACAAGACTGACACAGAGAATATAAGAACATAAAGAAACCACTACGGAACAAATGCGGTTAAATGTGAAAGCACTGGAAGGACTCCAGCGCTAGACACAAGTTTTGGTAGCTACCAACGTAGAAGGATCAGGCTAATTACCAAAACAAGATTACCTCTTGCTTTTCTGCACTGCAGACACGGTAACAAATGAAATTACTGGGGAAAAGATGAGTTAAATTCTCACCAGACGCCAGCGGTGGCCTCTGCTGACCATTTGCGCTGAGATTTGACGTTAACCACGAACACAGGGCTGCTTTTCTGCTGAAAACAGCACATTCTCAAGTGGAGAGATCTTATCTTTCATTTCCTATAGATCAGTCCTGCAGCATCTTGATGTATTTATAGTTTTAATACATAACCGTAAATGCCCCCTAAACAAGGGATATTGCACCTTTAGATTACTGTTATTGCTTTATTCCTCATTGTAGACATAAATTAACAGCTTCCCCCAGCAATGCTGAAAGAGTACAGAATTAGATTACAATGTACATACACAAGAGCCTATTAAGGCATTGCTATTCCATAAAAAGTCTTTATAGTTTTTAAGTGTACACCTATAAGTGTTTCAATTAAAGAACTACATGCTTGCCTAGTAATTGCCCTCCCATTTGAGATAGGGTTTTGCAGCAAAAAAAAAAAAGAAAGAAGCAAGACTAAAAGGTGGAAAATTGGAATATAAAACACCGAATATGAAAGTGCTATAAAAAGAAAACCAT
Source organism: Perdix hodgsoniae (assembly GCA_035772895.1). Lineage (NCBI taxonomy): Eukaryota > Metazoa > Chordata > Aves > Galliformes > Phasianidae > Perdix > Perdix hodgsoniae. The sequence continues at coordinate 2,044,021 of JAPSGF010000060.1, read as the reverse complement.
GGGTTTAAATTATGCTTATTAGAGCCATTTGCATGGCTTAACTCCTGCACTTCACTTGCTGCAAGGAATCCATTGTTTCTCTGGGCAGAAAATCCTCTCGTTTTGTGTCCCAGCTTCTCAAGCCCTGCAGGAAAGCAGTCGTTGGGATAAAACAGCTCTTTTTGGAGGGCGGTTGCTGCCTTAAGTTGTTCTTGAATGATGGAGGCCACCGAAGGCTGGCCAACATAACAGAAAAATAAAGTCCAGGCTTGGGATTCCCAGAGCAGCCTCCCTACCTGTTGGAAGGATGACATCTGGTGGTAGGAAGGGTCAGAGGCCCACCAACTAATTAAATGCAGTAAATTAAGCCACATCTAACATTTACAGGTGGAAAGCAGAGCTTCTTGACGACATTACAAGTAGAAAGGAGAACTTTGATTGGCGTGATATTAAACAGCAAGGAGGAAGTTTAGTATTTGTGCTGTGGACCTAGCGCTGTTCCACTGGGCAGGGAGAGCTTCCTGCTCATTTCAGAGCCTCTCATGGGCTCCTCTGGTCCCTGCACAACACCTGCATGTGGGCAAACTCATTTGAAAGCTGGGAACAGGTTCTGCATCAGCCAATGGTTTTTGCAACTTTTTGGCTGTACAGTGAGCAGAGGCTCAGAGCAATGTAGCTGAACCTGGCAGATCGTGGTGAGGGAATTAATAAGAAAACACCCTATTAGCATCCTTTTGTTGCTTACTTTGGAAAAAAAACAGCTGTCTGAGTGAGAGGAGACCAAGAAAGCCATGGGCATCAGAAATATAATCTGATTTTTCCTGTCCTATGAAGGCTGCCCAATGTTGGTACATTGTTTGCAGCATTCCTACCTGCAGTTCTTCAAGAATTAAAAAGTGGGATGGAAGGTAGAAACAGCTAAGACTCGATAAGCAACAGACATTAATTAATGCTACACTGCAATGGAATTCAGCTGAAATAATGTATGGAGGCCACATGAATAGTAAAAGGAAATTCATCATGGTTAATGTTATTACACTGAATGTCAAAGGAAGCAGCGATGATTTGCCACTTACTGTGTAATGTAATGTAATCTAAATGCAATTTTGGTTGGACAGCCTTGAACATCCATATTAAAGAGAATTGGTTGGAAAAATCAGGATTCAGTCCTACTCTATGTGTAAACCATAATACCACTAACTTAGGACCAGTCCAGCTTATGAGTGATGCATTTGTTTGCCATCACGTAACCAACACAAATGTTAAAGGTGTGCTCTGTTTTCCCTCCCTGTTTAAGATTAGGAACAACATTTGGCCATGCACATTCAGCAGGCCAGGGCCAGATTCTAGTATGATTTTGGAGTGCCCGTGAAAAGGAACATTGGCTATCAGCATCTGATATCTGCTCTCTATCATGCATTTGTCATTGTCCTTATTGACAACTTCTCAATTGGGAGATTTTTAATCTCTGTCCAATGGAGGTTGAGCTGCCTGCCCAAGGTTTAAACCCGCTTGCAGTCATCTGGCTGTTTCTAGCTCTAACTTTTATGGGACCCTAAGAAGCACCCAATGGGTTGAAAGCCATTGGTTTCTGTCATAAAACCTATTTGAGGCTGAAAACCAAAGTAGGATCATCACTCCAGAGGAATCTATTAATCCCATTAATCATCTAAGCCAAGAGTTTTTTCCCTGTGAAGTGACACCAATGCCAGGTTTCTCACGCTATTTCCTCAACACAAAAATATTGCTGTTCTCTGAGTTTAATACTACTTCTGACTGCTTAAAATCATCCCAGAGCAAAAACACCGATGTTACATCCACAAGACAAAGCAATCAGCAAGTCCCCTTACACACGAAAACCCTTCTGCAAGGAATTGAACATGATTTATGTTGTTCTTCCCCCAACCAATTACATGTTAGATTTCAGTAAACAGTCCTCAGGAACACAACACCACTCAACACGGTTTGCTAAAACCATCTTAATTTTCTCTGCCACTTGATTCTGCAACTTCCAGCATAAGAAATGCAATTCTACAGAGATCAACAGATACACTATCAATCTAAAACACTGGAAGCCATAATCAGACGTGATCACTTCCTTCTAAAATAAAAATTACACAGAGATATTAAAAGAAAGAACCTGTGAACCAGCATTCATTGCAGCACAACAGATTCTAATCCTTAGAAAGCAGTAGAATAACACTTGCAATTTATTCCACTGGAGTCCCACATAGCCATTCCACTGCTGTTTTGTCACTGAAATGAAAGCATTGAGCTTTTCATTAACTTAAGCTTACATTTATGAAAAGAAGTAAACTTCCATATCTTTTAAAAGACTCTGAATAGTTGCTTATTTACACAGCCCCAGAAGCGTGCGAGGCATTTCATCTGCATACAAAGAGAGCACGCAGCCTAAACAAACAACAAAACAAACCCAGCAGAGAATGGAAGGAGAAAACCTCAGCATCATTTGTGCCTTGGCACACTGCCTTACGCTCTTCCACTCCACCCACACGTTCATCCTATTTGCAAGCACTCTGCATCCATACCAACACCACTTACCATAGGAACCAGCACTGCTCTACACCAAAACAAGAGCGTGGCAAAGGACGCCTCAAGGAGCACAACAGGCTGGAGAGGACTTTGCTCAACTGCCTCCAGACTTACCCAGACCAAGGGAATATTGGAAGTAAAGAAAGGAAATCAAGGCTTCCTTTCACCAAACAAGATCTTTGAATGCCATAACTCAATGGGAAGCACAGCAGCAGAGTCGTTCCACGCATCAAGTGAGGGCTTGCTCAAACACAGCAACCATTGCCAAAAAAAAAAAAAAAATGGAAAAAAAGCTGCTTACCTCCAAAAGGCCTCAGGCACACAGAGAACTCCAGCAAGAAACGCTTGCCACCACTGCCAACCCTTAAATGAGATGTGGGAAGGGATAGATCCTGACTCCAGCCCTTCTGGTCACTCAGGTGCATTGAATTGCTTGCACCTGTGTTCCCCAGGGTCGGCCCTGCCTTCCACCAGGTGCTCCATCACTGCTTTGGGCTGTGACTGAGTATTTCCACTACGTATGCCCACATAGCAAGATTAACCTTTAGAGTTTCCAGATATACAGCGTTTCGGTCATTAACCTTTCACTTAATTAGTCTGACTCTGTGCACGCAGGTTCCCAACTCACAGACAGTGCCCAGCAGCACTTTGTGCAAACACAACCCTCACAGCAGCCCTGAAGTTGGCTTTCCTTCCCAAAAGCTTTCCTTCTTCCCACCCACCCCATTGTATTTGATCAGCCGAAGATCGACTCAGCTGATTCCTCACACACTGGATAAATAATGAGCTCTTTACTGAGCCCTTTACCTACTTTTGTTCACTAAGAGTTTGATTTTTCTCAGTCAGAAATGAGAGCGCAGGCAGTGCGGGGCTGCAGACACGAACCAGCTCCAGTTTTTGCATCTGCAGCACGAGTTTGTGTGCCTTCTTGGCTGCTCTGCTGATGTCAGTGACAGCTACAGGCACGACAGATTCTCTAGATAAATGATGGGGATGCAGAAATCATCTGCATGCTAATTGTTTCAAATCTCAGCAATTACATTTAGGATCTTCATAAAATAGACAGGGCTTTCCGTGACCCTCATGCTCCTACCTGTGGAAGGAACCATCTCACGTCAATGTTCATTACGATAAGGATTGATTCTGCTCTATTAACAGACACAGAAGAGAAATAGGGCACATCCTGCATGCACACAGGTGGTGCTGGGCACGAAACACCAAGTCAAGGGCACCTGCTGGGGGCCTGCGAGGGAGAAGTGCTCCCACAACAGATACTGATGGACAGTGCAGCCCAAGTTCTTCCCAAATGAACCCAGACCCCCCCACACACAGAGCCAGCATCCCTACCCGGTGCTCAGAGCTTTGTGGCTCACCCATCAGCAGCAGTGCTCTGCCAGATAACCGAAGCTGACACTGTTTGGTGCTTAAAATACTTACTGGCGCCTGTGTGTCCAGGCAATCCACCCCTGCCATGTGCCTGCAATGCAAATGAAGAACATCTCTGCTCCCCTCCTCGTTTAATTGTTCTCGGTCTCATCCCAGAAATGGAAAAAGGAACTCGGCGACCACAGAAAATGAGGTCTTTTGCTTCCTTTCCTTTGAAGGAGCTAACAAGAGCCAGGGTGACATTTACGGAATAATTAAAGGCAACGCTGATGAGTGCAGTAGTTGCAATTTTTCTTTTCGATCCCAGAACCCTTTTTAATCTGAGTCATCTCTGGTCACCGACTTTACAGCTGTGACAAGCGATTTTTACAGAAACACCATCAGAGGTTATAAACTGTAATGACCTTTTTCTTTCTCGGTCCTTGTTGTTTCATACCTGTAATTAAACAGCACTATATACATATTTAAAAGACACACACACACACAAAAAGTCAGATTACTGTAAAAATCATCCCTGCGCTCGCCACTACAAACTTTAACAACCCTGCAACCCCAGATTTGGCTATGGCCAACCATACAAGAGGAGTCATTACTGTAACTAAATTAGACCGTTTGTTTTCTTTCCCTCAAATCGAATTGCGTAGGAGCCGCTTTATTGCAAAACAGACATTAAAATTCCAGCTAGACCTCAGAGAGAAAGTAATTTCTATTTTATCAGCACTGTAAAGCTGTCTTTATGTTCTGAAGCAGGAAATATTGCAGGGATATTTATAGCTTCAGCACCAAAGCCAGTTTGAATAGAAATGTTACTGCGGTCGGCAGAGCTGTCACATTGCTCAGCGGAGCAGGGAATTTTAGTGAATTTGTGAATTACCGTTTCAGTCTTGACAAGTCTTTCAAGGAGGTTGGTGCGTGTGCGGAGCAGCTTTGTGGTTTTGGGATAATGATTAGAGACTGGGATCACCTGAAGAGGAGATGTAAATGGTTCCTGAGAGATAAGCAGGTCCCCCCTTACTGAGGGCTGTGGTTCCCAGTCTCCGCTCCCCTCTGCTCCTCTTTGGGCTGCACGAGCTCTGAGCTGCTTCTCTTGCAGTTCTGGCAGTGCACACCTTTTGCTTTTGCCAAATCTTTCCATGAAGGATTGGCTACGTACTTTTCCATCACCTTTGGGATGCGGGCCAGATTTCTGCCCTATTCATTTCTGCCATCTTCCTCTATAGGTTTAATACTGCCAGGATACAGATTCACAGAATGGCCAGGGTTGGAAGGGATCTCAAGGACCACAAAGCTCCAACCCCCTGCCACATGCAGGACCACCAACCTCCCCATTTCATACCAGCCCAGGCTGCCCAGGGCCCCATCCAACCTGGCCTTGAACACCTCCAGGGAAGGACGGGGCATCCACAGCCTCTCTGGGTAGCAAATGACCAAAGGAACCATAACTGATTTAATGAGCCCTTTGCAGTTTTACTGTACTGCCCGTGTGCAGTCAGACATGCATGGATTAATCTTTGAGACAAGCAGATGCTACAGCAGGGTGAACCAGGTAATACAGGTATACAGACAAATAAACTGATGCACGATGACAGCATTCATCTTTGCAAACTTTCTGAGCTGGTGGCAGAGACAGGAGAGAACCCTGGACGTTCTGCATCTCTCTGACCACCTCAGCCTCTGTAATTAAAGAGGATTACTACCAGGCAACACTGAGACAAGCCACAAAACTAATACTCTCAGTCTCTGATTAAAGCCATCCATTATCACATACATGGTAATGGATTCCTTCAGTGATCCACGGCAGAAGTATTGCAAACGCGCTGCAGAATTTAGCCTAACAAATGTTCCCATCAGGCTGTAAACAAAATAATTTGTATTGTTGAGGTATCTGTGCTGGTCTGGCCCAAGAACTGCTTGGAAAATCAGAACTGAGCCTTCTGCTGCTGTGTCACTGCAGAAGGACGGCGGTGCTCAGGGGCAGCTGCCCTGCAGACACATGGAGCCCTATGGAGGGGCTCCTTCCCTGCCAATGGAGAGGGCACAGCAGTCCTGCCCATCTCAGACCACAAAGCAGAAGCACTTGGTGCCTTCCCAACGTGATCCTTACAGACTTAACCCCCAGTCAGCTCACCCTTGGGCAGGCCTTGCCTCGTGGAAATTGACTTCATGAAAGTAGAGCTAATAGGGGAAATCATTAACAACAGAACAGCCAGCAGTCTGTTTAGAACACTTAAGGTGCATGGAGAGCTGCAAACCACTCAGGAGCTCACAGGCACCCACGTGCCTCTCATTGGTGGTTTCCCCCCCCCCAATATAAACCAGTAGGCTTGCACTGTATGTCCTTCTCCTAAAGAAAACAGAAATAGAAATGAAAGAACTGGACCCATCAATAGCAGAAAGCACCTCAACAGTGGAAAAGGAGCAGAGTTGCTGAGTTCCTCCTCTGCAGTGGGAAGGAAGGAACCCCCTGATGGAGCACACGCTGCCCCCAGCCCAGGGACAGAGCCATTGAAAGAGAGGCAGGAGAAGTGCTCCAAAACATTAAGGAAATAAAGATCAAGAGCTGAAGTTATTTCTTTCATTATTCCTATTGTGCTGTGTTCAGCTACACCATAAAAAAAGTCGGACAGCGAGGAGCCAGAAGAAATGTTTCCGTTCCAATTGAATACTTAAATATGTATTTTAGCACCTTCTGCAAACAGAGAAATCCCAGTTTCCAGCAAAGGCTCCAGAGCACAGCCTGCATCTCATTTGTCCCTAATACCCCTTAAAAGAAATCTGCAACTCCTCGGCCAACCATCTCCTGGTGTCCCATTGCTTTCCTTGCTCACATCACAGCTTAAAGCAGCAGTGAGAGCTTTCACAGAGCCCAAGGGTCCCCTCCAGGGGTGCACAGCTGCTCACAACCTCCTGTCCTTGGCTCACTGTGGGCTCCTCATTGGGCTTTATACAAAACCCAGCCTGCTGGCTGCTGAGATACGATACACCAAACACACACCCAACAAAACCAGCTGGACTTTGTTCACATTGCATCTACCTGCGTGTAGGAGAGGATTTGGCTTTGCTGACAGCAGACAAGTGAAGGGCACCACGAAGATGGGATCTGCATACAACAGCAGCGCATTATTTTCTAATAATCTAAGGCAAGTCGCCAAGACCACGAACATTATGGAGTTCCTGCCACTGCAAATGAGAGACAGTAGCTCTCCCTGTAAGCTGGGTAGTTTATCCTTAATTGGAATTTGTATGTAGTGCATTGCTCTATCCCCCACATCTATAAATAAAGCTGGTGTTTTGGCAATTACTGATGTCTGCTGTCATCTCGCAAGGCTGGGTTTTTGATGAAGCATGTGGTGTTATAGGCTAATATTTCTCATTTCTATCGTTCTCTAATTCTATTTCTTTATGGAAATTGAGCTACAGTTTTATGCACAATGATTTTTTTAAATCTCTCCTCCCCTTCCTTCCTTCTTCCATGCTGGAGAAATGGGGGGGGAGGGGCATGAGTGATGGGAAAAGGTTCAGGTGAGCGTGCACCATGGGGAAGGGAGAGGAAAGCAAAGCTCTGGGCCCTGGGGTGGCCACGTAAGGGCCAGAGATGAGGACAGACACTACAGGGAGGCAGAGAACTGTGCCCTGGATCTCAGCAAGCAGCACCGATCCCTGACCTCAGACATGGCCACAGCTGCAATGGTAAACATTATTTCTGATCGGTTTCTGCTCCTCTCTGAGTTTTGTTTGCTGCATGATTTGCTTTTTGTTTCAGCTTAACCTTTCCCTCCCCTTCACCTTTCATTCCTCTGCTTCTTTTCCATCACTCCTTTTTCTCCCATAAATCTGACTGCTTGTGTAATCATCTCCCTGTGTTCCATACGAATTTTCCATCTGCCTTAAAAGTCTCCTGTGCTTTCCAAACCCCCTTCCCACTGAATCCCACTAAATCCCACTCCCATCCAAGTTACCTGCAAAGCAACCCTCATCATCCTCTTCTCCTGAATGATTTTACTCTTTCCTGTGTATTTGTCTATTTAGGCTGCATTTCATTGCTTATTAACATCACAAACCCACTCCAATTCCCACCAAAGTTAGCACAGCCTCCCTGTGCTGCTAATAGGTGCTGAAGAAGAAGCAGAAGCTTTGCACCTAGAGCTGATAACTGCCATTTAGAGCTGAGGGCACTCCAGAAACAACAGGATCAAGCCTGATGTGCCTGCATAGCTAATGCAATCAGCCCTAGCAAAAAAGAAATGCGGAATCAGTGCCTTCTGCTGTACCAGGCCTCCAATGGACATGTGTCTCAAGGATGCTGATAATCAGTAGTTTGAAAGGAATTAGCTGGCTTTTCATTCTCTCCCTCTTTCTATGTCTGCTTCATGAATTTTCTCTTGTGTTTAGTAGACCCATTTATAAAATATAGATTCCTATTGATTCCCAAGGAGAATGAACATTAATATACTCTAGTGTCCATCTGTTTTCTCCCTCACATGGCAGAAGAAAGATTTATACGACTTTTCTGGGTGTGCTGCTGACCTGCGATTGAGTCAACAATCAAGTCACACTAAATTAAACAAAGATATATTTCTTCTCCTGCCCTACAGAGGAACACAGCACACGTCTGTCCCTGGGGAACTCACACATCTCCTCCTTCAGGGTAAGGGAAGTCAAATTCAGTTGGGTCAGAACGAAATCTGGACGTGAACAAAGGTCAGCCTTGACATTGGTCCGAGTCAGCTCACCTGCACATCTGGATGCCATTTAGCAAAGGTGGGTTGGTGGCTTCAGGGTATCACCAGTGGGACCTTATGAGCCCCCATGCAGATATATACATATACATATACATATATATATATGTATATGGAATAAATATGTGTCTTCACATATATATATATATGTATATATATGTGAAGACACATATTTATTCCACCCATTTCTACAGATGCCCCTCATAATTAGCCAAATGATTCATCTTTAATAATGACCTGTAAGCCGGTTTGCTTTCCCCAGGTTCAATGAGATACTGTGTCACAGAAAGAGCTTTGAAGAATGAAAAATGAAAGACACCACAAAACTTCTTGAGATCAATTGCTGTAATTATTCTTTGAATAATTTTCCAGCCATTATTCAGGCTCAGTATTTACATGAAAGGCTACTTTCAGGCCAACCAGAAGATCTCCAGCTTCAGGATTTACAGCTTATTGTGTAAGAAAGATTTAGCATTGCACCCTTAGGAAATCCATCTGTAGATTGTTGCGAAGATAAAGAAAAATATAAGTTCCTTTAATCTGAATGTCCTTTATCTGCTACTCATTACTGCTCAATACATTTTCCAGTAAGCTGGTGACAATGACAGACTCGATGGCTTACAACCACACCACTTCTTTTCCCTGTTTCCAGCACTGACATTTACAAACTGCCAAGTACCCTGGACGTACGGACTAGAAAGTAGATCTTCATCCTTTTTGCATTAATTCAGGGTTCAGAGTCTCAGTGCACTGCCAAGGGAAGGGATAACAAAAGGGACAGCGAAAGGTTCATACGCTCATAAATATGTGACAGGCAGTCTTGTCTTATTGCTCCTTTTAGCACGCTGTGCTGCTGAAATTGATAGTGTAATATAGACTTTCTCCAACACACAGTGAAAGCCATCACCGGGGCGTTCATTTTATCAGAGCTAATTTTTATGCTGACAAAAAAAATAATAATATATATATATATAAAATGTATATATATATACATAAGTGAAAGGCAAAATGTGAGCTGTTTGCTGCGGCATTAATTTTAAACATCTGGAATGGGAAATAAAGATGCAGATGTTTTGTAATGAAGACAGGTTACAAGGAAAATAAAATATATTGTGTGTTGCCATTGCTCGTTAATATAAATTGACATCTGCTGAGTCTGGAGGTAAACTATGTTCTCCTGCCGTCCAGGCTGGAATAATGCTCCATCTGCTGTGTTAATGTGGCTCAGCATCATTTGTCCCTTAAGTCACCCTTGATAAGTACAGACCTGGAAAGAACATTTCAGATGATAGGGAGGTTATAGATGGGACATACCTAAATATCTCCTTACACTGCAAGAAAAGCTACTGAAAAAATACCGGCTTTGGCTGTTTAAGCCATATTGGGAAATCTCTCATCCACACGCAGCTTTCACATTCAGATGCTCCGAACATAATTCTGAATTTATTTCCAAAGGAGCTGTTTAGTAGCAAACAGTTGGAAGCTACAGAAGTCCAAGGAAAAAAAAAAGAGTCTGCTCCAACCTATTACTCTCTCCGGCATATAATGGGCACAATGAACCCAAATGCAGATTTTTCACACATGGATGCAATCTCTGCTAATTCCAGCATTATTTTTCCTTTGCAACCCCGAGCAAATTCATGGGCTGAAACTTGTCAGCTATAAAAAAAAGGGAATGAAACCAAAAAATCGCCAGCTAGTTTGCCTATATCCACCATATGCGGGCGTGCAAACGTTTAAAATGGGAGAACCAAAGGAGCTACGTGCTTCGTGTGTGAGATATTCCAAGCTCAGGGTGCTTCTGGCTGCAAGGACCTCAACCGAAGGGTCAACCCAGCCTTCCGTACTCCTTTCTGATACCCGAGGATCCCCTGTTGTTGGGAAATATCTCCACACAGACCTGGTCCACGATCTAAAATACCATGGTGGCTTTTTCCTTTCCTCGCTCGCTTTTAAAAATTGCTCTCTGATTGAATCCGTGGGGATGATGAAGTCAAGAAAATGTGCTCTGCATGCTGAAATACTTAAATAAGGCTGCAGTGAGGACAGGACCGGCGCCGTGTGAGGAATTTGGTGGCATGTCAGACATTTCAAAACACGAGGAAAGCAAAAATGCTCAAGGCAACTCCTGGAATAAACCCACAGGGACCCAATGAGAAACCGCCACCAAATGAAAGCATTACAGGAAAACAGATGGGGAATAAGAGAGGAACATCAGAAAATCAAATGACATGTTTAAAAGGGCAAAACATCAATATCACCCAGAGAATTGATAAAATGTTTCATTTTAAAGGATGCTGTAAAGCAAAGAAATCATGAAATGCATTATGACTACAAAAAGGAAAGAATGCATCTACCGTTGTAGACAGTTCCAGCATCCAAGAAATTGGATTGCCTTTTCAACAGTGTGTCTATGTACTTCTGTCTATACACACACGCACACCAAACATGAAGATTAATGACTTCTTCCCCTTTTCTGAATCTTCAACTCCTAAAAGTACTGTTTTTACGCTTGTACTGAAGTTATCTTTGCGATCTGAGAACTAATCACTAATTACAAAAATAATTGATGATCAAAAGCACTCACAGCACACTTTGATTGATATGTTTAAGATTCTAACAAAAGAATCATTTGACAAAAGTCTCCTTTGAATCCCTGACTTTTTACCACGATCTTCCTGCGTTGCTCAGAACAGAACAATGGTGTAATCAGGAGTAAGTTGCATTAAGGACCGACACTTTTTCCTTGCCTATCACCCATTCAATGGCTCCATCTTTTCTTTTTTTTTTTTCTGATGAGTTCCATTTGTTTTCAAAGAGTAGATGGAAACGTAGATATAATTTTGGAATAATTGCGTGAAATCCATTGGTCACGAAGGAATAAAAAAGGAAAGAAAATCGCACCATTTTCTCTTTGAAACACTTTTTCCAAGCTCTTGGGCTTTGATTCAAAGTGATTTTTGAGCACTGCGGCCTTGAGGAGAGGTGTTTGCAGTGTTCTCTGACACAACCTCTGCCAGCTTGGAGAGAACTTCACCAAAATGGCATGGAAAGAGCTCCCAAAGCCATCACCACTGGTTTGCCACATGTGCTACCAGAAATCTTTGCAGGAAAGAGTGCAAAAGCCTCAGGAGGAAGGTTCTCCTATGGTACTAAGAAAGGGCTGTCTGCCCTTTAGTTACGTGGTACACAGATGGGTAAATGAGCAGAAGAGCCTTTATAACACATACATAAATTCATGCTCTTACTGCAACTCACTCTCTTAACTCCTCCTGTTTGGATTGTGGTTCCACTTTCATCCATACACGATGACTGCGTGCTCTTCATAGCATAGCAAGAAGGACTGCCCTGATAAGGCCCAACCACTGCGGCATTCATGGTGATCAGACTCCACGGACAGCTCTGGTCAGGCTCTGCTGTGCACCCATGGGTGCTCTGACAGTGATCTTGTACAGAGGGGACCTGAAAGCAAAGCATAGGAAATCCAGAGCCTGATGGTAGAGTGCAAAAAGCATAAGGTCTTGGCTGCTGCCCGGGCCTCAGAGTAGCCAGAGGAGTGCCTTCTCGATGCATAATAGATGAAATGTAAAACTAATTCTAAAACAAACTATTACCATGAAAGCGTTTCACTTTACCTCAGGATAAAGGCTGCTTTTCACATCCCTCCTGAGCTGCTGCAGAGCAGAGCTGAGAATCCCAGCCAATAATTCATAAAGAATGCATTAAAAGAGAGATGTACCTGCAGCTCTCATAAACACCTGTGTCAGATGCCCAGCGTTACCTTGCAGCCATCCATCATGTATTGAATCACAGATGAGCAATCATTGACCAACTGGTGCTCCTGCATCTGTGAGCGGCACTGAAATCCTGTTTGCCTCTGAATTATTAAAATATGGAAAGTCCTAAATTGATTTACAAATGGGACGAGCTGTAAATCTCCACATACATGTGTGCATCTCCTGTTCAGGTTAAGATCACATGGCAAAGAAATAGGAGCACATGAAACAAGATAATGAGGGATAGATAAGCAAGTCTGGCACCCAAAGATGGGTCAGTACAAATCCACAATAACAGAAGGAAACAACTGTTTGTTTGCTTATAGGAAAACCATGATGATCTCCATGTACCCTTTCCAAATTTCCCTTCCATTGCACGCACATTTCTACATGTGTTCACATCCCCATTTACCCTGTAGTCTCAGGAGTTTGGAAACGAAAAGGGCACAGATTGAACCGTACAAGCACAGCATCTTGGCTCAAGGCAGCAGCACCCCATGCTGAAAGGATCCATTTCCAGCTCCCAGCCACTGCAGTCCCTCTATCTGAACACGCCTGACTGATATCCTGCATTACAGAGCTAAGAATTAATTTCAAAAGTACAATTCCGACACATAAGCTGGGCTGCTTGTTTTCAGATGCCATCATTTAGAGAATGTTCAAGGGAATTGTAAAACAGGATTCACTTTATGATGTGGATGAAGTTGGCACTGAATTCTAAACGAGCTGGATACTGCATGCTAAATTGTGTCAGCAACACCTCAGTGAACAGAAATATGAGCTTTTCTCTGTCTCCGAGACACCTCTCCTTGCGTGATACAGAGAGTGGCATCCTTATCAACTTAGACAGAACAGACTAGATTTTATGACAAATCTGTCAGTTGTGCGGGGTTTGAGATACATTTCCATCTGGGTGTACTTAACGGGTCTAACAGGGATGGAGTCTTTCAGATCTGTATTTTTTGGAGTTGTAGTTTATGTAACGTATTAAAACTATCTGAAACATTATTTTCTCCCCCGTTCCCTGTAGAAATCGACATTCACCGGGGCTCTCACAGCTGAAAGCAGCAGTTTCGCAGTCCAATTTCCTTCCCCATTCACTGCAGAGTAAAGGTATCATGCTCCTCTCACCTCACACACCTGCTCTGTCAACGTTTCCTTCTATCAGCTGTGGCAATCACGTAACAGGAGGAAAGGTTGCAGTTCTGACCTTAAGGATTTCTGAAACCAGTGGTCACAAGTGAAGGAACAGAGCTGCAATAAACAACTCGTAATGGCCCACCCGTGCCTCCCACAGACCTATCCATCTTATAACTACACAGATACTCACGCAGCCCTGGCAATCAGATGCAAAACACACAAATCACTGTATTGTCTGCAAGGCAGTATTTGCAATATTCCATATACTTAGGATAAGAAAGAGTACCGATGCTAAAAATATCCTTAGTGCTTGTGAACTAATCCTATGTTTACTCAAACCACTCTCCTTTCAGTGTCTCAGGATTGGTGCCCTGCTCAGCTGTGCAGAACTAATCAAAATGGTACCTTGCATCCGTCGAAAGATCTGAGAGTACAGTCAGCTGTGACTTTTGAAGTTTGTGCATCCAGCCATGGAAAGAAATAGGTGATTGCATCTGGCACAAAAGTGATAGATTTTCTTAGGGAGACTTCAACCTGAAGTAGCAGGATTCAAGCAAATGATAAAAGCAGCATGCTTTCACTTTGTTTCATCTCTTCCTCTTCTCACTGCAGCTTGATAGACCAGACTAAGATGTGACATGCTTACATTTCACTACCACAGGCACACTCTCCATACAGTGTCACTCGGGCTTTATCCACTGCAGAGTAAAGTCTTAAGAAGAACACACTTCATTATATCTCAATACAAGGCAGCACGGTCAAAATAGCAACTGCCAATTTGCAGGACAGTGTGGGCTCCAATCCGTCTGTTATTTATGTTATAATGGAAATGGGATGGAAGAAATGACAAATAAGCTTAGCAAATATGATGAGCATCCAGACGGGAAGGCATTATTAGCAAACATTCATTTAGCAGAGGCAACTACTGCTGCTACAGCCTGGGTACTGTGTTGGACAGAACACGAGCTTGGAACAGGAATACCTCAAATGAACACGCAGAGAAGAAAAATGATGAAGGAAAATATCCCTGGCGTGGCTGCATATGGCAGTGAGCGCTGTGCCAGGATTGGGATTCCTTCAGCCACCAAGAGAAGACAAGCACTGCATCCAAACCTCATGATTAACTCTTTGAACGTCCTTCTGGGATCCGACAAGAATTAGGAAAATGGGACTTCGGCTCTTGTATGAATCACAGAATGGCCAGGCTTGGAAGGGACCTCAAGGATCACGAAGCTCCAACCCGCTGCCACACACAGGGCCACCAACTTCCACACTGAATCCCAGCCCAGGCTGCCCAGGGCCCCATCCAACCTGGCCTTGAACACCTCCAGGGATGGACGGGGCATCCACAGCCTCTCTGGGCAGCTGTTCCAGCACCTCACCGCTCTCATAGTCAAGAACTTCCCCCTGACATCCAACCTTAATCTTCCCTCCCTCAACTTCAAACCATTTCCATGAAGGAATGTATCATTTAAAACCAAGTGCTGTGTGTTGCTGATGCCCAGTCTGGACCAGAGGAGAAGAGGAAAGAACAGTGGCCCTAAGGCTCCTCTGGGGCATGACAGCAGCTGGGAAAACAGGGACGCAACCCTCAGCTGTTCCATCTGCCTTTCAAGACTTATGCTTTTGAAGTTAATCTTTTGCACACGTACATGGGCAGGCACTTTCTCTACCGGAAGCATTAGGGGAGTGACATGGACTAGCTTACACCTGAATGAGACTCAAAAGTGGGGTTCCTCTGTCATCATGCAAAAGACCTTCCTTGGAGCAGTGATGACCCAGCACGAACGAGCATCAGCCTGCAGCAGGTGTGCTGGCAGAGCAAAGCAGGAGCAGGGCTGACAATCAGATGTGATGCTGTGGTGAGAAACGCTGGGAGGGACCACGCTCAGCATTCCCATGCAAGGCTCTGCTGACCTTCCCCAGCCAAGGGCAGCCCCTGTCCTTCTCCTTCCTTGTCCCCAGATGGATGGGCATGGCCGTGCACACAAAGCCTTCATCCCATGTCCAATTCAGAATTCTGGTAACACCGTCTGCCCTTCATTTATATTCCTTCTCCTGTCAAAGTGACATTAACAAGCATAATCAGAGGGGGGCTTTGTGCCAATTAACAATTTCTCGTTAGCTTAATTAGGGGACACATGTTTTTAATCACAGCTAAGAATGCGGAGTGATTGAAGAATTGATTCGGAGCTTTTGAAAGCATCCCTGTCAGTGTATGGAATTTAATTCGGCAGATGTGGTTAAAGAAAGGGAGCAAGGGCCGTAACTGACTTGGGCTCATTGAGCCCGACAGCGGGCTGGAGCACAACGAACTGCAGTTACACCAATAATGTCTCCCTGTTATCACCCATGACAGTTTACTCTTGGTCTCTGAGATGTTGAGAAACGTGCATAAAAACACCACCAGCACCTCTTCGATTGATGTCCGTCGTTTCGCTGCGTAAATACACAACATGCCATGCCTTCCCTGAGCAGACAGACAGCTTCCTAAACTTCTCCTCCACTTTTATCCCAACGAGATGGATCTCCTGTTCTCTGTAATTGAGAAATGACCTGTGTAAGTGCAATAAACGACCTGGATGACAAATATGTTTTTGGTGGGCATCACAGACCATTAGTCAGGAAAGTAGCCTTCCCTTACATGGATCCTTGCAATTTTCCAATTCGCATTTTCCAGTCGCAAGCATTGGAGCTGAACAAAGTCAGCACCAGCAGTCCCAGGTCTCATCCCTCACTGGAGCATATCCCACAGCCCTGCAGTGCTTTGCTGTATTTATTGCTTCCTTCTTGCAGCCCTTGGTGGCTGCAGGTTTTCACTGCTCACCACCCAAAGCCCTTGGCGCAAGGCAGGGATCCTCAGAGAAGCACCATTAATCCTATACATTTACTGTGCTAATATTAGGCCACTTGATCCGAGCAGGTACTTTAGGATATCTTCTGTGCCTGGACTCTTTTTTTTTCCCCTTATGAAATGCCATCAAACTGAACTATTTCATCTCAAGTCAGTACTAAAATTGGATGTTAAATGTTACGAAATATGATGTTTTCTGTGCAGGCACAATGTGTCCGTTGGCCACTGGGGCTTAGTGGTTCTCAGGGTAAAGGAAGACCAGCTGTGTTTTCCTCCTCCTTCTCCTGCTCCAAAATAGGAGTTTGAGAATTAACGTCCTCGATTCAGATGATTTTTATCAGCACACATTCAGAAAGCAGCAAGCACAAACTTGGCAGAGCTTTCATTTAGTAGCGTTTTGTCATCTTTTTCTTACCCTGCCTTTGGAAAAAAAAACAAACATGGGGATATCACATACTTCAGCATCCGCACAGTGTGAGAAATGATGACATTTACTGGCAATAGTATATATAGGAGTAAAGGCCTCGAGGTCTTTGATAGCCGCTACAGTATTCATGCAAGTGCTAAAATGAGTCGTTTCAAGCAACAGAAACATATGAAACAAGAACCTGACAGTGTGGCCTTAACAAAAAGAGGTTACTTCTAACGCAGCTGGGTCAGCAGATCTGAACCTGTCCACGGAGCACACATCTGGAATCAGAAGCCAACTTCTTCAACCTGGACTTCTGCTTCATCAGCCATGTCACTGCCTCCCCTACAGGGACGAGGAGATTAAATGGCTGCCTAGCATTAAATACACCCGCAAACGAATTATGCTACGAAATTCCCTCGCCTCGACCCTGTGTTGGCACTCAGTCTTACCACCTCCTTGGTGCCATTCTGCACGGATGCTTTAAATGACCGCACACAGATTTGGGTGATGGATGCTCGAGGACCCACAGCTTTGCTAAGTGCCTTCCTCACCCCACGCTGCAGCTGCTAGGAGCCAGGTCTGATGTCTCAGTGCCCCTTCATTCCGCACCCACAAGACCGTTCCTCCATCAGGAAACACAGCCAAGCAGCTCTGCTTTGGAGCTGCACAATGTGCACAACAGACCTCACGTCATCCCTTGATATTAGTAGTTTTTTGAATATTCTCCTTCTCCCCACCCAAAATAATAACTATTGTGGAAAGCTTAAGGTCAGAAATGGACGGATCTACGTTAGCAGACTGGAAATATTCGAAGGATGAAATCAGCAAAACCAAAGCCAGCTCTAATAGCTTTCAGCTGTTATGTTTGCCTTCTTTTGCTAATCTAATGCCCGTGTTTTTGTAGAAGAGGAGTTAAACAACTTTTTTTTTTCCTCTTTTTTTTTTTCCTCCAGACTTATGAGTAATATGTAGCAAATCTGGAAGATCACTCATGCAAACAGTAGCTTTCCAATTCTCAGAAGCATTCATCTTCAATAAAAATCGTATGTGGGATTTTTCAGAAATGTCGGAGCCCTCATGTAAACGCAGCTATTGATTTCATCTTTAGAGCAGCAATGTAAGATATATATGCAGTGTCAAAGTTGCTGCTAATGAAACTTATCTTTCCCTACTCAGTATTCTGCTTATTTGCTGGTACATAGAAACTGAGGGAAGTTGAAAATTATGCTGCAGTACAAGTAGGTGATGTATTACAAAAGATAATCATATTTTACAAAGCATCATTCATCCTGAGAGATCCCAAACTGCTTGTGAAATATTTGCATAGCCACACATTTTCTAATGCAGAGGCAAAATGAAAGGAAAGAAAAAAAAAAAAGGAGAAGAGAATATGAACATTTCTCAGTGCCTGCACAGAAGTGTCCTCCAACCCTCCTCTAGCGAGCTTTGGCCAGGAGCCCTCATCCAGGCAGAGGACCTTCATTGCATGACATTGCAATGGTTTAAATACATCAAGAGAGAGCCCCAGTTTTTGTGGCCATGTGTAACGTTGTAAGGATGCTGTGTGCTTCCTTACCCCTAAAGGTGAGGTGAGCCCATCCTACTGAGGTGTAATCCCTATAGCAGAACGTAATCCTCCAGCAGAACGACATCTACCAGATCTGCTTTTCTATTCCAGGCTCTTTTCTCCTTCCCACCTATCTGTGCAAAGCCAGCTTTTCAAAGTCAGCCCGATGATGTATTACAGCAGACAGTTGCATTTAATACAGCATCATGATCTCTGAACGCCTTTGTCACCCACGCAATGCCAGCACTATGGCAGTATTGATGGATGCTCCCCTGAGGCAGCGCTGAAATAGCCCAGGAACCCCTCTGATAGGGGCAGTGCAGTTTATGGGGTGATCAATCAGAGCAGTGGGCTGAGATCCCCAAGCCCGGGGGCACAGCACACAGCATGCAGCTAGGAGGGGACAAGCTGGCACCCCATCTTTCCTGTTTGCCATGGGTCTACAGCATCAGTGGGAGAAGAGAGAGAGCTCTGGATTCACACACAGCATTTAACCACCCTGTGGCACCTGGAGAGGTAACATCCCTCTGATTTGTTCCAGCTTCTACATTACTGTGTTTCGTGCAGACGTTTGAGTGCAGCCTACAGTAAAAGCTACAGCTCCTTTCCGCAAGGCAGACAACACTCCTGGGAAGGTCAGGGAAGCAGAACTGCAGACCTCCTGCAGGCAACTATCTGAAGTAAATCAAAGACCATCATCCACAAACACGAGGCACACAAAGGCTCCAGCCCAGTAAGCTCACCGAAGGGCTTTCCTTCAGCCCGCTCACACCTGCCTCTTCCCACTGCTTTCCAGAGCCAGCGGTCACCTGAGGACCTGCTCCACCAGCACAGCTTTTCCCAGTCTGGGTTACTCAGCTCACCCACCCCATGAGCAATATCCCACCAGCTTCACCCTCGGTGACCCCACTCCATTACAGCTCAACTGCAGGAATTCGGACCCACCTGCAGGCATGGCTCCGCACCAATTACCATGCAGCTTCCATAAATCCTAGAAGTCGTCATGATTAATCGGTAACAGTAACTTTAAGCACCCGCAGTTTGGAAAAACAAACAAGCAGTAAATTAGGGAAGCTTACATCTCGTGCCTGAGTCACTGCTCCCATGCCATTTTTCTTCATTATTACTATTGGTGGGTTTGTGGGTTTTTGTTTTTTTTTTTGCAAAACCTGTGATGCTAACCAGAGCTACATTCGAGCACTATGTCAAATGACATCATCATTATCAGTTGCATTCAGAGGATGTGGCCAAGAAGGTAATGGCCAGTTGATCTATCACAGAATCACAGAATGGCCAGGGTTGGAAGGGAGCTCAAGGATCACGAAGCTCCAACCCCCTGCCACACGCAGGGCCACCAACCTCCCCATTTCAGACCAGCCCAGGCTGCCCAGGGCCCCATCCAACCTGGCCTTGAACACCTCCAGGGATGGACGGGGCATCCACAGCCTCTCTGGGCAATGCAGGTCAAGGAGACACAACGCACTGGGGGGTAATTTGAAAAAATTATCTGTTATCATGGATCTGGGATGTCAGCTGAGCCTGCAACAACAGCATTGGTGGGCCACCAGCCTTACGTCGGGCTGAAACTCACTGGGAGAAACACGGCTTTTAAAAACATTAAACATAATAATATTTATAAGGAATGAAATTTGTTCAAATATTTGTAGAATGCGAAGTAATTACCGGCAAGATTAAGAAAAAGAGGGAAATTATTAAACAAATAAAATGACGATAAACAAACACGGCTCCCAAAGAAATAAAAGGATTATGGCAAAGCGTGCCTGTGAAAATTGATAAAAAGCCTTATTCATAATTTCCTCTCCATCCATTAGGAGCTAGTCATGCGGAGAAATTATGAGGAGCTGTAATATTTCAACCTGTATTTTTAAATAGTCACTCAAGTTAATGCAAAGCAGATGGAACGGACCATATTTTCCTAAATTATGCCCATTAAAATTTGTAATTGGAAGTTTTTAAGCTCGAAGACTGCAGCGTAGCGCAGGTCCCAGCCCCACGCGATCCCCGCGGCCGTGGGCTGAGCACAGCTCCTTGCACAGAGCACAGCAGAGGTGTGAAGGAACTGCATCCAGGACGCAAGGAAAGGATGTAAGGAGACAGCTGGGCTGTGAACACTGAGCTCCTTCACACCAACAAACCTCCCGTCTGCTCCCTCCCCATCACAGCACCCAGCAGCCGTGCTGAGAGACGGATGGGGGCTTATGCAAACTGCTGCTGGTGTCTGGAGAGCAACTGAGTGCATGAGCATGCACCTATGCACCATGTGAGCCATGGGCTGTGTGGTTTCCTCTCGGAAGCTCAGCCCAGTTTGGATGGTTTCAGTGTGCAGACGCTTCTGCTGTTCCATTGGGGTCATGCTGATGTCACTGCACTGTGCTGTGCCCCTGCCCTCTGCACCAAAAGGTTCCAAAAGCACGCCTGGTGCTTTGCACACTGTTGCAATGCATTGCATCAGCGTGCAATGCAGACAACTTAAAAGCCATCAGTATTACTACATCTGGGAGAGGTGTGCGCCATGCCACCGTTCTCCGCAGCACACATCAGTTATTTGGCAGCTTTGGTTTGGACGAGGCGAGAGGGGAGTTGTTCTTCCCTGCATTTCTAAACACTTTACGATCAGAAACTCAAAATTTCTGTTCTGCTTGCAATGTTGCTGGGCTTCATTTGTGATGTGGAGAACCACCATGCTTACAGAGCAAGGCGGGGAGCACTGCAAGGTGATAGATGGAGACGTGCACCATGGAAAACACGAACAGCAGTGGGGGACGGGGCTGAAAGCAAACAGGCCTGGAGGGACACACAAGGTCTCCAATGAAAAGCAGACTTAAACACGCCACAGTATTTCCTACTCTTTCTATCGGAAACCCCAGACAGACCCCGTCCGAATGTTCAAAATTCACTGGAGATGGCTGTGAGTGCAGAGCCTTATCAGCAGGGACAGGTGTGTTTGTCACCACAGCACTGCTCCGTGAATTGTATCTCAGTAGTTCACCATCCTCGACTGATGTAAATATCTCCCTATTAATCTAATGGCACTTAGTTCAGTATTCTTTTCGGGGGGTTAACTGCTTTTCTCTAGTTTCAAATCCATAGAATTATAATCATAGAACCGCAGAAAGGCTTGGGTTGAAAAGGAGCACAACGCTCATCTCATTTCAACCCCCTGCTGTGTGCAGGTCACCAACCAGCAGCCCAGGCTGCCCAGAGCCACATCCAGCCTGGCCTTGAATGCCTGCAGGGATGGGGCATCCACCACCCACATATCCAACATAGCTCTTCCTGCCTCTCGGGCCAGTTTTGATTTTAATTGCTTCTGCATTCGTGCACGTTAACTTCTGCAACTGAGCAGAAAGCTCTGCTCCCGTGGAGAGCCGGGCACAGCAGTCTTTGGGACAGGCTCCTCCAGGGCACTGCTTTGCTCACCGCACCAAACCTCAGGCTCCATCTCGATACTGTCCTCCAAGCAATGCAAGGTTATTCTGCACGAGCCTGGGCTGCGGGCAGGCGGTGACAGCGTGGCTTTCTGACTTGCTGGAGGAGCTCTGATGTGAGCAGGTTGGGCAGTTCGGTTGCGCTCGGAACAGAGCCCGAGTTCAACCCCGAGTTAATCCCGCAGCCAGCAGCCAGTGAGTCCCCTCTGCTGGGATAAATCCTCAGGCACGGAGCCAGCAGAGCTGCGACAGCACACACTGACTGTGAATCTGCTCAGCTGTTTCCAAATAAATAACAAAACCCACAGACAGAAGGCCGGCTACGTGAGCGCCGAGAGGGAGGGAGGGAGGGAGGCTGCATGTGGATAAATCTGGAGGAAAACGCGAGGTCTGCAGGGGTTTTTGATGGATTACGTTGCATGTTTGAACATAATACACATTAAGGCTGGAGACACTGATGCCTCGGATGGTGTGAAATTCCATCTAACGTGGGTTGTTTGCCTGACACAAACATGTTTAGCACGAGATGGAACAAAGGCGAGAAAATCGCAGCAGTTTTTGAGTGATGCTTGAAAAATTGTTTGCTTCCCCCCCCGCCCCCTCCTGCCCCTCTCTAACTGCTTTTTTTTTCTTCTTTTTCTCCTCCTCTAACCCCACACCTCTCCCCCCTTTTCTGGTAATGGCTTAGTAAATAATTCAGAGAAAAAAACAAGAACCAGAACTCGGCGTAATAAAAATGATGTCTCTATCTGCTGTTGAGGCGCATCGTGCCACTTAAGTAAGACAGATGGGAGGATATGCTGTACTTTGCTTAGTAAACTGCATTGAGAGAAACTGAATAAGCCTGAAATTAGAGCAGAGGGTGAGATGGGGGGAGGCAGCAGTACAGTGTTGCCTGACAAAGATGCAGGGAGAAGTAATTTACTCTGAAATGACAGTTTGAAGGGGAAAGAAAAATAAACACACAGGAGGGAGCTCAGACTCATTAGCAGCCCAGCCCCAGTATTTCATCATTAATAATAATAAAGAACCCGGCTGAAGCGATGGCTCACAGTAACACTCAAGTGGCTGGGTCTCCATTTTTAGTTAACACAGAACAACTGGCGGTGCTGAGGGAAGGTGGATGAGGAACGGGTCGGTCGTGGGGTGGGAGGTGTGGGGTGGGAGCAGAGCTGATGTATGTGGGGCCAAGGCATGAGAGCTGCACCATTACTCTGCCTGCCTCGTGCTGAGCGCACAAATCCAACCTGGGTACAGCAGCAGGGCTGTTCCACTGCTCAAACTCCGCGTTGTGAAAATTCCCCTCCATGTGAAATATTTTCTTTCTGCACTGGGAAAGGCAGGACTGGAGACAAAGGGAAACGGCAGCGATGGTTCGTGTGCCACGAAGGAGACTGCAAAATGGCTTGAAGAGAGAAAGAACGGAGGGATCTGCTTGATTCAATCTGAATTTAAGCAGTAGGGTTGGTCAAAATACCACTTCTTCCATTCAGTGTTGGAAGTATTTATCTCACTTAGAAATCTTCCTGCCGAAATATTTTTTCCTTTTCCTCTTCCCCCCCCCCCCCCCCCCCCTTGGCTGCGGTCTCCACAGCCCTGTGCACTGCACACGTGCTGCCCTGGATCAGTATTTCAGTGGGAGAGCAGCCAGGAAAAAGGAGGATGTGAATGGTGTTTATGCCTCAGTAAATGGCCTTTTTTCCACAGCAAGTAATGAGCCAGTATCTCAGGAGGACAGCGTGCTATTTTTATCATGAAGGTCCTGTGCCCCTTTCCTCTAAATTATTGCCCTCATTCTGCAGTGGTAAAGTATAACTCCATGGTTCAGTTGCAGGAAGAGCAGGCAGTTCCAACGGCCAACCATCACCTATAGCTGGAAGCAGGTTTTTGGTCAAGCATCAGACACAATGTGCCAAGAGATTCTGACTACATGAACGCTTATTTTGATTCCAAGATGGAAGCAGAGCTGCTCAGAAGAGCTAACCGTTGATCTGAAGCATGGAAAATTTGGCTTTCAGTACAACTCTTATTTTGCTTCCACTGGAAACCAAAGAGAGCCTCGCTCCCCCCAGGAAGTTCCACACAGCTTTAAGGTTGAAGTGTAATTTATAAATATTGATTGTGTGCTTGAAGCTCAGTCTTGGAAGGTGCTGAGCACACACACACTGTACTGATGCCCTTTGGACAGCCTCAGGGGAATGACACTTGATAAATGCACAGCGCTGTTATTCTAGTAACAAGAAGTGCTCCGAACTGTTATTATAACGTCCTTTCAAACACAAGTGCAGATTTGTTTTGGAAACAGACATATAATGGAAGCTGCAAGGTAGAGGCTCAATACATTAATTATGCCTCAGCATGAGAGCTTTGACAGATTACGGGCAGACTAATTAAACGTCCTTAATTAAAATACACGGTTCTTGCAAAACTCGGACGGGAGATGGAAGAGGAGGCTCTGCTAAGGTTGGAAATGACCTTAATGAAGTCATCCGGAACCAAATGAAGCCCCATGTCTTCATTGCGTTCTGCATCAGCAGATCATCAAGATCTTATGTGCCCAGTGGGGCTTGGATAGCTGACTGGCAGATCTGGTGTGGCAGGAGTGAAAGAGACGGGGCCAGAAAGGAGCTGCCTCATCTCCTGGCTCATCTCCATCCTTCTGAACTCAGGGTAGGCTGAAGCCCTGGTCCTGCTATGCCATGCAATGGTCCTGAAGTGCGACACGGAGAGCAGCAGGCAGCCTGGAGCTTAATGAGCTGCAAGATTTCTTCTATGCAAATGCAACTCGATAAAGCCTGTTTATAATTCCAGAAAACTGCATCACTGAAGACCCTGAACACAAAAATGGGAAATGCTGTTGGCTTTTAGAGGAGCTCCTGGTTTTCCTTCTTTGTTCTGTGCAAGGATGCACGACGTTGGGTTGTAAAGACCAATTTATGTTTTATCATGAAAACCTTGACTTTCAGACTCTTTCTATAGGTTCAAACTGAATCTTTTCAACCGAGTTACAGTTTATATTTACATAAATTACCATATGAAACTTGTTAATATTTCCTGAACATTCTTTTGCATAGTGCTATTAGACGAGGTTCTGCGCTTTTGTTTGGGACTCAATGTCAGCAAATCAGAATTCATGACTGTGATCAGTCAGGAGCACAGCAAAATTATTTATTCCCTAACATACAGTCTGGGTGTCAAATAATCTGTCCTGAGAAGTGCTACCTAAAATCAGCAGAATTTTATCACGCAAATTAGAGGAAGTGTTGTCATTGGGAACAGCAGCAAGTTCCTGATTTACTGTCATTTACTCATTAAATGAGCTCAGATTTGCTTCATGGAAGGCACTGTGCTAGGAATGTGCCCTGGTGTCGGGCTTTTATAGGATCACCAATGGTGGTGATACCTTTCAATTGCAGGAAGAGGTCTTAGAGTCTGCCTGGATCATGGATGAAGAGATGCTCAGCAGGCTCTGTATGCCGGCCCTGAAACTGGGGCTTCAGGGAAGGATGGCACAGCATCCCACTTGCTCCCAGTGCTAGGCTGGGATGGGCTCGAGTCACTGAATCCCATTGGGTCTTGGCGAGTCCCAGAACACACGACCCAGCTGTTACTTCTGTGGACTAGACTCTGGGATCTTGTCTTTGCTGCAAAGAGATTTACTTTGGAATGTAAACTTCCCGAGGTAAATAAATAATAAAAAAAAGCACAGTGAGGACAGTCATATTTGTTCTGCAGTGAGAGCAGCACTATATTCTTCGCATCGTTGATCTTGGCAAGTTGGCCAGGAAATGAAAGATTCACTTCAGATGATATCTGTGCTCCCGATAGCTGTTATCAGCTCCCGACTGATACAGCATGTGAAGCTGAATGTTGGTCTTGGAGGATGCTGCTGCTGGGCATCTTTGCACATGAGATAGATGCAAGTGCACAACTGCCTGGCCCAGGAGGAAACCCAGGCTCGAGGTTGTGGCCAAGCACATCCCAATGCGAATATTTTCCCTGCACTCAAGAGCAGCCCCGTTTTCATGCTTTTCATGGAAAACAGAGGGAACTCCCTGAGTGATCAACTGCTCTTTAGCAGCACGTTCCTTCCTGTAACACCTGAGTAGGACAGCAAATCCACACTGCAGATGTTTAATGACAAGGGATGAAATTAGATTCCACCCACAACTGAGTTTAATTTCTCTGTGGACCATGAATCTGCCATTGGAAGGGGTGCTCACAGGAGTGGATGACAGCGCTTACTCAGGGCAGTGATGTATTTGTGCGGTCCTGTTAATTCAGGTCTTTCTTTTCTTCTGCAGATGAAAAATACACAGAGTGCTCCAAGGCTAGCCCATGTTTTAAAGTTAATGGACCTCATACTCAGGTTCTAGCAATAAGGACTCCTTTCAGTCCTTGTTGATGTGAAATTTCAGGGCAGGGAATCCCTGGTGAACACAGGAAAGAGCTGGAGCTAAAGCAGCGTCAGTTTGTCTCCACAGTCTACTCCTTAGATCTCTAATGAGCACCTGGCTCAGGATACACCGTGCTTGTACTCACTCTGACACCATATCACTGCCTTTTGTGGACAGAGGGACTGTGCTGAAGGGTTGAAAACGTTGCAAGAACAAAGCAAGGTCATGGAACTGTACAGGACTTCAGCTGGGCAAGGATCCAGCACCTTAAGATAGCTCTGGAGCCACAGCTGCTGGGTTCTGAGCCACCAAACGTGCTCTTGGAGCAGCATCGGTTTTTAATCCTGTATCTTTGAAGCATTCGTGCTACAGGCAGAGCTGGTGGGGCGGACGGATGCCATCAGTCACTGGTGGTCCTGCAGCAGCAGGATTACACGCTCACCCTGCATGCAGCGACTGGAGTGGGATGCTCGAGGCAGATGAAAGCATTTTCAATGCTTCAGAAAGTAGCAGACAGAAGTGATGAATACGAGTATATTATTTTTCCATTTTTTTTCTACTTCATTTCCGCTGTCAAAGATACTGATCTAAAGCTTCTAACGCTTGACCTTCCCCTCTTTCTGGACTAGTGGTGCTGCAGAGTTGTTCTCGCCCCTTCGTTCACAACACTGAGTTAGGAAATTTGAAAAGTCCAGCTTTCAGGACCTAAGTTTCAAAGGGAACACAATGAAAACTACTAATTGACCTCTCAGTGATAAACCAGCCTACAGCACTGAGTGCACCGCGTCTCTTACACTGATGAGATTCCAGCTTCAAACTCACGTTGATCCAGAACTTCAGTGAGCTGATAGGTAGAAATTTGGTAACACCCAACCATTTCAGTTGCTTGTTTGCTTAGTTCATTTTGTAAAACTGTTCTCTTCCCAATCCAGGCCGTTTGAGAGCTGAGAGCCTGCTGCCCTTTCTATTGCTGGATGTTTTTACTTCTTGCAAACCCCTTCTTCCCATTTTTGCCATTTCACCTTGCTTGCATTGCAACAAGGGAGAGCTGAAGATAAAGCAAGATAGGCCCAAACCCCATAAAGGAGAGGTGATGACATCACCTGCCATCTGGAGCCTGTGGTCTTCCAAAGAGGAAACTCAAAACTAATTAAAAATATGCTGTGTCGTAAAGGCTAAACTGCCAGCAGGATCGAGAATAAATCGGACATCATTAGACTTTCATTTCTCTGCAGCATCTTCCAGTAATTTTGATCTTATGAAACAAACAGTTTGTGACAGGGAGAAAAGCCAATAAAACGGGAAAAGGTTGCAGCAAGTCATGTAGCTCTGCAGGCTCAGAGTAGGAGCCCCCATCTCTCAGGATTATTTTATTGACTTCCATCTGCCACCTTTGGACAGGTGCAAACCTGGCAGTCACTTTCTATTCTCTTGACAACAGGAAAATCTGTTGCGCCATCAGAAATCCCTCATTATTGCAGGCACTCCACAATGCTCCCTCCTGCCCTAATCACACACACTTCAGACCATTCTCTCAGCTCCCTTTTAGACTCCAAACCCGTCCACCCTATGAACAGCCAGCAGCAGAAAGCAGCAGCCTCTCTACCATCCTTAATGCAGACCAGAACAGAATCATGTTTTAAGTTTCATTTCAGCGACAGCATCCCTATAAAACATCACCCAGGCAGCAAAAACTAGTGACCTTCAAGGCTACTGAATGGACTTTTTGTTTAAATTCCATCTCTGACCAAGATCTATCATGGTGGTAATTACTCTCCAAGCTCCCCTCCACGCGCTGCGCCGCCTCGCTGCCTGGTAAGGTCAGAAGGCTCATTGTCAACAAACCTGCTAATGGCAATCACGCTGAAGGCAATTTCTCTTCCAGGGTCCATCACTCTATTAATGAACCCATAAGCAAAAGAACAGCAGTTTCCAAGATTTATAGACATATCTTTGCCTGTTACAGGCCTATCAGCTCTGGAGAACAATTTCATCTTGCCAGACTGGATGGGATGAAGATGGGAATCTACCTTGCTGAAGCTGTTTTCTTGCCCCAAATGGACTTTCCATGATATTAGAATAACAAATGGAAACTGGACTGTTTTTTTTACTGATAAATGCAGCAAGCAGGCAAATCCACACGCCAAGGGAGCCTCCATCTCCGTCTGCCATTCAAGTTACTGAGGCTTGTCTCAGTGGAGCTACAGAGCTATTTTTGCACCAGAGGTCTCCGGGTTGCAATCAGTGACTCCATTTTTTCAGTCACTTATCATCTGCAGTGTTGATTTCCCATCGATTTTTATCTGTACATAGGCTTTAAAAGCCGTTAAAGTGAGGCCCAAATAGTAGGCTTTCAAACTTATAAACAGGAGCTAAGGTCAAGAGCAACTTTTGGCCGAGCGCATGAATTGTGGAGTAGCGTGTAAAGCTGCCCTCTCCTGCCTTGAAGCATCTCTTAAGAAAGCAAATGAAAATGGAGTGCTGCTTCCTCGGGTCACCAACAAGTCTGAAGGATGCAGCTCAGGAAGGCTGTCTCCTGGCTTTCTCAGCCTCCACGGATTCCTCAAAGATCTTTTTCTAATGTGGTTTAAAACATGAGGGAGACTTGTATCCTGATCTATCACAGAAGTCCTGATTTTTGTGTGGTTTCTCTCATTTTCCTATCTTAAATAATATTTCTCAATGTCCCATGTAGAGGCAATCACTTTATCAGACGGAGGAACACTGCATCAGAGCATGTGACAGAAACTCTCATGGCCCCATGTTGAAAATGGCTGTAACCTCGTCAAAGCTTTTCAGCAGAGCTGATGGAAAGTGCTAATAGGAGCGAGGCATTTAAATGGATGACTCAGTTGGGATTATTCAAAGTGACGCACTGAAATTTGTTTTTCTTAGATGTTTGAGCCCTTTTGAGGCCGCAGAGGACGAGAACAAACAACGGAGACGAGAGAAGTGGAAATTCTGCATGGCATTGTGTTTTCACCTTTGGAAAGCTCAGTTTTACCCACACACGAGTGAATAGGGCTCTCACTCCAAGGACGTCGCTGGGTTTTAAGAGCTTTTCTTCTCCCGATGATAGCCTTGTTTGAAAATGGGTTCGTGCAGCATTATTTCCACTCCTTCCCTTAGCTCAGCCCACACTGCTGTGCAGCCCCTGCCCCAGGAGCAGTGCTGACATGGGGGTCTGGAGCAAAGAGCAATGGGAAGAGGCCAAGGCAGAGCCCGCCTGCAGCTAACACTGCAAATCCAGGTGGGAAGCACTGCAATGAAAGGTTCTGCTGCTTCAGTTTCTCCCAGTTCACACAGACAGTTCCCAGCTTGGGGGGTTCTCCTGAAAGCAAATCCCACCTCTGTATGAATTTGTGCCACTTGGGGGCCATGTTAATCTGGTTACTCTTCCTCCGTAATTTATG
The DNA here is from genome assembly GCA_035772895.1 of Perdix hodgsoniae. NCBI lineage: Eukaryota > Metazoa > Chordata > Aves > Galliformes > Phasianidae > Perdix > Perdix hodgsoniae. The sequence goes on along the minus strand of JAPSGF010000060.1, from coordinate 2,014,356 downwards.
GTTAGGAATAACCTCGAACATCTAAGAAGAAAAGTGTTTTATTTTCAAAGGAAAGTGAGCAATTCATAAAACATTATATGTTGACGTGTTCTGGAGAATATAAAGGGGCTCATTGCTCTGATTCAGACCCTATTTGCATAATTTTTCCTTCTCTCACCACAGGTAAATCACCGTTAAATATTGAAGCATTCATCACCTGAGCATTTGCAAGCCAGACTTTACACAAGCATACTAGGGAGGGTGGCACTTTCTCAAGCACATGCATCAAACCACAGAAATATTTTGGCACCTGCCTAGCTCTGTGCTCACAAAATTAAGCAACCTCTGGGCACAAACACCTCTCTTTGGAGGAAATTCACCCCGGAGTTATTTTTTCACATGGCTCCTAAGGAAGGTCTCAAAGCAAAGCTTGCGCCTGCCTGGCGTGATGCATGGACCTATGCTTCCCACTGAGAAAGCTCACAGGAATAAATATGAAATAAAACAGAGTTTGGATGTTCAGTCATCCACGGCACAACCCCTGCTCGGTACGCTGACCTGTTGCTATCCAATTTTATTGCTCTGTAACGTGGAGACATTTAATTTGTATTGGAATTACTGGCTCTGTCCTCGGCTACCTGAAAGTGAGGGGACTTCACACCAGGTGCTGACGTGGAGATCAAATCTCATTCGACCGAATTCCTGTGCAGCACCTGCACAATGTTCAACAGACAGACAATTAAAACAATGTCTGTTTTACACACCAGAAGCCTTCAGACTTAGGCAATGAAGATGTGGCAACAAAATGTGTGCAGTGCCCACTCTCTTATTCCAACCCCAAACTATAACTGAGGGGCAAATAAATAAGTAAAAAGGAGAAACGTTACTGTTTGTCAGATAACATCAAACACTTCCCCTTGTCTCATCTTCCATTTTCCCTTCTGTTGTCCTAATAAATAAAATAATACTTTGGGGATTTGGATTTACAAACAAACCATCTCTGTATTTGGCCATATCTTCTATAGCGACGCGAGAGGAAGGTTCTGTTACTCAATAACAAACTGTACACAGAAAATGCATACAAATGATTGCAGCTGTCGCTATCACAACTTAGGAGTAAATGCAGATGGCATGAAATAATATTCACAAACAGCTAATAGAATTTTAATGGCTTTAGAAAGAAAATAAAATGAAAGACAGTGTATTTACTTGCGATACAAAGGGAATTTATAGCGTGCCAGCGCAAGTAACGAATCACTTCGGACCCTGCATTTTCACACATTCAGAAGTGGGCAAGTCCCTGTGGGATTTATTTATGGGAAGTTTAAATAGCAATCATAATTTGTGAAATATTCAAGGATGCATCTGCATAAAGTATGATGTTCGCATTATGCAAATGTCATGTATGATGAATGAAATGCATCAAATGTCTTGAGGACACCCAGATGTTAAGCCTACCAGGATGCCAGGAAACATGGAAGGAGGTGAAGAACATGATTTCTTCTCGAGTTAATTGATTTCCATGTTCCAGCACCACCTTCTAAACGCTTCCAATCAAGAAGCATGCTACAGTTACAGTTCACTTGTTGTGGTTGTCTTTTGTAATCATCATTCTCACTTCCCTTTTCCCAGCACAGTCCAAGAACTAACACAGCCTACTAAATCCTTAATTGAGATCATTCCCACACACACAGCATCTGAGTGGGAATGCCTATGAGTTAAGTGCCGCATCTGGTGCAATGCTTCCTTCATATTTTTTGCTCTGTGGCCAACCAGGAGGGCAGAAAGGCTGCGTGATGGCAGGAGGGCTGGGGACCACTGATGGGATCCATCAGAACAGGTATTGCAGGGGAGCCAGCCCCTCTCCTTTCTTTAATTTAAGTTCTGGAGCAGACTGTGACTCTCAGGAGCACCGCAGAGATGCAGCTGGTGAGATGTACTACCCAAAGTATTTATTTTTCAAGTGAGGCTTCGGGTAAAATTGACTAAGCTCATAATTAAGTTAGAAATGTAAATCTGTTAACTTCGATGATGCTGATCTTATTGATACGGCAAATCAGTAACTGTCCTGAAATGACAGATTAAAACTGATAAAAATATTAATTCTACTATCGAGCACATCATTTTATGTTGTAAATATAGAATTTGTGAAAGCAAGTCGAAATGATGACTAATGCATCTGCTCACACCCATAGATGGATTCTAAATGCCTGCCTCTTGCCCGCAACCTGAAATACATAATAATTTGAGGAGATGTCCCCAATAAACAAACAGTCACCCATAAATACACATTTCTGTCTGACAGGAAATATATTCTACTTTAAATACCAGTGTATATCCTCATACCTTCTACTCAGTCTGACTTTATGGGAGTGATGTGTGTGTGCCTGCACTCAGCAGCAGACGGGGGTACCCGGCGCCTGGTTCCCAGCTGGCACTTGTTTAGCCTGAGATTCTCTCCAAGATTCCCTCAGAACTCCACAATCCATATGGAACGCTGAAGTCACGAATATAATTTTTCTTGCAGCAGACACTCTCAGACAAGGTGATTAAAACGACATCATTCGTTTGATGCAATAGGAATATTGCACACAGGGCGGATCGCTGCTACAGGATCAATAGCTTCTATAGCAAAAACCCAATGCCTTGGCTTTGCTTGCAGTTTTTCTAGCAGTGAGGGGCTGTTATCCAATGGCTGCACTCGTTGCCATTGACATCCGCTCTTAAATGTTATGGATTCCCGAAGTGTTCATGCAAAACCAAGTTATACCTGCCACTGAAATACTGAGCACAGGTGTCTTTGGGAGTCAGAGCAAGCGATGCTGTGTGAGTGTGCAAAGTGAGCACAGCTTCACACCCAGTTTTGGCTTGTCACAGCCTTTGCTCTTCACGCACATGTGAAGATGGACGTGGGGAACAGTGCATTTGATAGACATGAGTGATGCTGTAGGTAGGGCTGGATGAGCTGGCTGCAGATGTCAGCTTTCCCAGGCAAACAAGGGGCTTTGACTCAGTTTCCCCAGCAGAGCAGTGGGGATAACAACACTAAATAAGGTGTCCCTCGTGGAGATAAGCCACTTAATGTGTGTGAGGTGCCCTGGGGAAGGAATACGTTTAGTAAGCAGAACACAGGGTTATTAGCTGACCCTCGCCAGCACAGCAGGATTGCCCCCTGCCATCCCTTGCCCAGTGCTGTGCTCCAGTTGCTGCCTTGTTTCCGAGTGCCCTAACGGAGCCCAACCCCTCCTCATGGGAGAGCATGGCACAGCCTCACTGTCATCGTGGTGAGATGTGAAACCTCAATGTTCCTGACTTAATTTCAGCCTGTATTTCCTTGCTACACCTTCATGTTTAGCACTTGCATTACATTTGCCATTAATAACACATACCAGAATATATAGAAGTAATAACATAATAGCAAATGATATTGTTCTTCCTCTGACTTGAGACTTACTCGCTCTTTCCTGATTTGTATCACAGCTCTCCTTAATGTATTTCGTGTGTTTGAGGTTGGATTTATATTGCAGTGTACCAAAGCACGGGCTTTAATGAATCTCCTTCCCTTGTCTCCTCGGAGTACATGAATCTTCCACCTCCCCTACACAGCACAGATATTAAACACATTATTCTGGTTTGATAGAATACCAGTGAAATTCAATTCCTTCATGAACATACTCCTTTCTGTTGAAGCTGAGCAGTGAATATGCACTCAGGAAAGTAGAAAGGGAAGAGAAAAAAAGAAGACGATCAAGCATTGAACTAAAGAGTGATCATTTTCTCCTCTATTAGCAGCTTTATGCTAGATATGATAAATCCCAGCTTCAGTGGTGCAAATTCCAACATCTGCTCCATCTTTGCCTCACAGACTTGTTGACAGGTGTAGTCTCCTTTCCAGCATTGCTCAGGAGCTGACAGATGGACTGTCAGCAGTAAATAAAGGGTAAATCCCACAGGCGGTGGCAAGGGGCTCCTGAACTTTTCCTTTGTTTTCACTCATTTGATTTCACATCTCCAGACTCTGTACTCACACACTTAACAGCGTTTAGCGAGGAATTTCCTTCCCTTTAATCCTTCCTCTTATGTCCCTGGAGAAGATGAAAGCTAAATGATGTTAATCTGCCAAATATTTCTGATCACAATGAGTGCAGTAGGAATTTCCACCCCCGCTGGAAATTAATTGCAAAATAAAATGAGGTTGCGGTGGAATGCCAACACCTGGCCTTCATTTCTCCTCGTACACCAAAGGACAGAAATTTGCAGGTCCTCAGATTCAGCCCACAGCCAGAACTGAGGAAGCAGTGCTCAAGCTCAGGTCAGATCACCCAGCCATAAGGATGTGCTTCAACCTCCCAGCATCGCCCCCTCCGTTCTCTACTTTAGATGCCAGTATTTGCAGCACGGTCAGATTATACCGTGACTACACTGACATCCAGTAAATTTACACTTTAAGAGAAGATCCAAAGACCTCGAGGTCAGCGGTGAGAATCTCATTTGCTCCTGTATACTTTCATTTGCACCTGAACACACGGAACAAAATAGCAAGAGATAAATTCTGGCTTTTTTCCACTCTTATTCATGCAAAACTCCAGCTAATGCCAGCTGGAGCTCTAGGGAAACAAGGGCAGCATCGGGTGTGAATAAATTGATCTAATACACCTTCATTCAAAGCTTTCTACCTACCCACACATCCCTCCAACCAACAGAGCAGACCTCTCAGGAGCAGAAAGAACTCCGGGATTGGGTCATAACAACACAGGAAAGTTTGCTGCTTCCTAATGGAGCAAATGTTTCCTGGATTTCCTGATTTCTCTTCAACCACTGTTGATGTTTATAATATCTGAGCATAACAAGTAGAAAGAAAAGAGAATCCTGGACATTCTTTGACAAGAATGAGGTTACCCACTGGGAGCTAAAAACATGCAAAAGCCGCTTTGCTGTTCTTACTTCTCTGATGAAAGAAGCTAAGCTAAAACACCAAGGATTTTACTGGCTTTCCTGTCAGACACATAACGGTGCTCCTGTGCTATAAATCACATTTTGTTGCCTTTTTTTTTCCTTTTTTTTTTTTAACATTACTTGTGGATCTCCCCTTCGCTTGAAATATTCTATGCTTATTAAGTTTAGGAAAAAGGATTCCCGATTAGCAAGACAGCATGAAATATTTTCTGACTAATACAAACTGTTCTGCAATAAGCAGTAATAATCACTCAGACGCTTCTGCCAGCCTTCTTTTTTCCTTCCTTCCTTTCTTTCATTTTTTGCTGCGCTGTTGCCAGTCAAACCCAGATACTGAATGCCTGACAGTATCTCATCTCTCTGATCTAACAGAGCCACGTTGCAGCACACAGATAGCGAAGACTGGGGCACTGAAGAATTCCCTGTCACAACCAGGACTTTGGAGATCTGAACTCTTCCAAACGTAGCTGTCAAGGGACCCTGTGGAGCAGGGAAGAGCAAGGACCTGAGCAATGTTTGCCCCACTGATGGGTGGAGGTGTAAGCTCTGTCGGGCAGGATGAAAAGCTGATAGATACCTAAAATCAAGGAGATGGACTAGTGCAGCCATCAGGGCTCCTAGTACCGGCAGCATCTCCTATCCCAAACAATAGGCAGGTGGTACAATCAAGTGCAGAGGGGTTTCTTTGCTTGTGCAGAACTGTGCACGGGTGATGCTGCTGAGCAGGCAGCAACTGCCAACAGGTGTCTGCTTTGCTTTCAGCTGTGAGCTACTTTGGGGCGAACAGAGCAAAGCTGCAGTGGTGAAACAGCCTCCTCGAGTCTCTCTGCTAGGAAAGGATTAGCAACTGCATCAGCTCTCATATTCACTCACATGTCAAAACCAAAATGATCAGGAAGAAAATACTCGGATGTAACTTAGACAAACATACAGACCTTTCATATACATGGAAAACGACAGAGCCAGTGAAAAACTGCACTGTATTTGAACTTCAAAGCCTTTTTTTCCCCTTAGTTAGAAGCTGCTTTCCAAGATCTGGTGAGACTACAGTCATTGGGCTTTCTCTGCAAGAGCTGACAGTGGTTACTGGCACTTCAACTATTACATGAGGTGGACTCCTTGCAGCCCCTAGTTTACTTTACAGGCTAAGGAGCAGCCAGACTATCCGAATCCAAAACTTAGACCAGAAATTCTGTAATATTTGGCTTAAAAATATTAATTTGGGGAGTAGGGAGGGGAGTTAATGAGTTTCACACTCATGAAGTGTTATTAGATTTTGGTGCCATCTGCTTATGCTTAAGACAGTTTCCAAGGCAGCCTTCCTGTTCGGTTCCAATCCCCGTTGGGTGAGAGACCATGCACAAGGCAGTGGGTAACCTCTTCTCCGTGCCTGGCCCCCCAGGGGAGCCTGCACCAAACTCTACAGTCTGACGCTGAATATATGTGCAGTACATTTATAAATAGCAGCAGCTTTTGACTACTTTGTTGAGGGGAAGGGTGAGGTGAAATAGAATCAGAAGAAATTGGTACATGATGCGGCGGAACAGATTCACGCACTTCTAAAGGCCATTTTGCTTTTGTTCTGTACTGTATTCATTTACTCTCTAATAATTTTAAAGCATAACAAATTCATAGAGGAATTACTGCACCCAAGAGAAGGGAATAGAAGAAGCAAAATTGCAGCACTAGCATAAGCAGAAAGAAACAAGCACACAAGGCAAGTTATTGTATACATTGGAAGGAAGTACTAAATAATATTTCCTATTAGGGTTGACTCAGGATGGCAGCACCAGCTTCCAGAATGGCCATGAGCCACCGCTTGTGTAAAGTCCTGGGACACCCATCCCAGCTATCTGCCTGCATCAAAAGACAGAGACACTCTTGGAACAGAACAAAGCCCCAGCTCAGAGGGGAGTCATTTTCTGAACACTAGGAATTACGGCAGTGTACCACGGAGCTCCTCAATGCAAATACCCTCAATGCAAATACCCACCTCCCCTGGCACCGCTCCGCTGGTGAGATCTAATGAGATCACACAGCTCAACACGGGCTGAAAGGGGGTTAAAGTCCTTTGAAGAAATGCAGCTGACATAAACAGAAAAGCCAGCAATGGCATTTCTAAACTCACATTTACTGGGCTGATGCTGGAATATAGAATCCTTCTATTTTGGGAGACTCTTGCATGTTTTCATACGGTTTGACAACTTCCATACAACTGACAAACATGACATTGTACTGCAGGGTTCACTTGCAACTGCCTTTGCATGGTTGCATTTCCTTAGCCTTGGTCACATCACATACACGTCCTGGCACTCTGCAGGAGTCCATCTCAGCACTGTATTCGGGGTGTTGCCCACATGTTACTAACAGACAGTTTTGCCTATACGCAGAACAGTGACAAAAGGCATAAATGTTTCACATGAAGCTATTTATTACATCAAATATCCCTCAGAAGGTAAAGGATTCTGTCTAATCAGTATCCCTTCATCAGGTCTCAGGACATCTGACCCCTTGGGACTACTGGGGCTGTGGATACTCCATATGAGTAGTAGTGTGCTTCAACATTGCCCAGTGCATGAAGTGAAATAGCAAACTTGCCTTGAGCAGCTTTGAGTTCAGGGGGTGTTGTTAGAAACCAGCCCCAACTCATCCAAAAAGGCAAAGGATTTTGTAGTCGGGCACCAACATCACGTGTTATGTTGTGTCCTCCGTGTGGTTTGGGAAGGTAGGAGTGGGAATATCCAATGCTAGAAGAGATGGAAACGAAGCAACAGCTCTACAGAGATTCACTTGAAATTTTGTGCATGATTATTTCACGGAGAGCTTTCTGCTGCTGACCCCAGGTGGTACACACATAACTCCTCCAGCACAGAATACACACAAACCTTATCTAGAGACATTAAAGAAAGCCGCTTGACACTGAAAATCAAATTGATTTCTTGCCAAGATTTCACAAGGGCATGTGTGACAGCAAATGACATGCTTAAGCCTTGCAAGAAGAAAATAAACATGTCCAACGCAAAACCCATCACTTTCTGTGCCAGCTTGAATTATGCACATCTGTACTGATTTGACACCCAGCTTGCTTGGCAGCAGAGGCAAAGTGTGCGTTGCCACAAGCTGAAATAGATAAATAGGGTACAGCAGTGCTCACTATCTTATATAAGGCTCATCCTCCAATGCAGAGAGAGAAGCTCTCAGTTTTAAGGAAATAGTGCCCAGTCTCTTTGTTTCTCTCCTCCCCAATCAGTAACAGATGCTTGGAAAGCCATTGCTGCAGTTTGACTGGCTTTTTTTAACTTCCCTTTCATGCTGTGCTACATTCTGAACAATTAGCCATCAGGAATCTATGGACCTTCTCTTTTCTAATAACTACATTGAATTCCAGCAGAATTCAATTTCCAGCAGAAACAACCAGCAACTTTGTGTTCAAGGGGCTTTGATGGACCCAAAGCTCGTATCCTCACTCCAGCACAGGGCTGCTGTACCCAGAGTGCTCTCCTACCATCACATTCTGAGCAATCCAGGGGTCCCTCTCAACAACTGCCTTTTTATTTCCTAGAAATTGCAGTGCAAAATGAGGTCAGCTGTCCAAACTCCAATCTTTAAACAAAAACAATAGAAACAGCATTGGTTGCTGTTGCTCTGCTGTGGGATCCAAGGTCTCTTATCCTTCTGATGTAATTCCTCTCAAATTATTAGTCAAATTAGAGTGCAGCCTCTTTGAGCCAAGCCCCATCCTTTAAGATGACTATATGCTGTGCCCAGCATATTGGGACACTGGCTGCTGGGGCACTATAAATGATGCTTCAATTCCACTACCTGGAGAACAGAAACAAATGTCTCTCTAAGTCCCTGCATACTTCCATCCACCAGAGATTAATGTAGCTGCCACCTCCTGCCTTGCATTTTGCTATATTAACATAAAGCTTCTATTGCACAGCAGTTTGATCCATTTGTGTTTATTTAACTCCTGTGTTCTGACAGTAGAAGATGGAGAATCTGCATAATTAATAATGACCCAAGCAATCTCACTTAATGCCTGTTCTGAAACCCCTGACTATCCTTGTTAACTAACGACATCTATAATAGTGTCAGACAGGTAAAAGACTCCTTTAGTCTGCTGAGATATTATTCACCTGGGATTATCAATGGGTGTTTTTCAGCTCTAGCCATTAGCTGGGAGCGTGTCGGTCATTCATAAAACTTCTCTTACTTTTCGCCAAGAGAGCACGAAAGCTGCAGCCAAAAATGAATCTCCTCTTTTGCACGCACTGCCATCGTGGCTCTGTGCTCAGCACCTCCTGCACCCCAAAAGGCAACGCTGGGTGCTGGGTGACAGCTGGAGATGGCTGCCAGGCTCTGCTCCCTTGGAATGGAAACCACACGGCCCTGATGTGATGAATCACAGCAACTCAACCCCGAGCTGTTGTGTGTGTCAAGAGCCGGGCTGCGTGAGCTGCTCTCCAGCTTATTGCACCGAGAGCCTTGGCTGCCCTTAAGCATCACTCCGTATCAACACTTTTTATTTTCATTCACTAGCAGTTTTAAAGAGACTTAAAGACCGTGCTCCTGGTGTGTCTCTATCACAGAACATCAAGCAGCAGGGAACTGCGAATTTTAAGGTCAGGAAGCTGAATGAGGCTAGGCTTAGAATTCTGCTTGGCTGAAGAAGAGACAACAGGAGCAAAAGCTCCATATCCCAGGCCTGGGCCCAGCTCTGGGTGCAGGGGGTTTGCCTGGTGCCACCATGATGGTGGGCACAGCAAGGCAGGGCATCAAGGGCCCGGTGACACAGGTTGGGCTGCAGAGGGCTCGGTCCCCAAAGGAAGGCCCTGTGCTGTGGGCTGACCTCCACCACTGGCACAGCAGTGGAAAGTGTCAGAGGAACATATGGATATGGGGATCAGGAGCAGCACCAGCCCCTTTTTGCCACTCAGATTTCACACAGGCTGGAGCCCTTTGACCACCGGTCCCCCCCAGGCAGTGGGAGTGCTGAGCTCCAGGCAAAGGCTTTATTTCCTCCGACCAAGTAAACTCGTAACGCCTGATAACAGGACAATGCCATTTGCCAGACCAGATGAAATGCTTGTAACAAGGGCTAATCAGATTCTACATTAATGAGAGAAAATATGAAGCTAATCAACACCCAGGCAGGTCTCTAGGCCGCAGGCCTATTAAACTTCATAAAAAATTAATGACTGAAAGAGCAAAATCATTTGTAAGGGGTCTCCAGTGGCAAGGGAATCGTCTTGAGCACAGTTCACCTCTCATTACACTGAATTAGCCTCACTTTCCAGCCCAAACAGGGATGGCTTCAAAACATTTTCCTGTTTGGAAATGCATTTTCATTTGGAAACATGAGTGGGGGGATTTAGTGATGCCTGCAAGATGGCTTTGCAGACTTCAGGCTCCCGTCTGCGCTGTGACTTAGTCTCAGTGCTGCCAGTTGCACTGCACCTCCTTCAGCAGATTATGAATTACTAATAAGATGCAAAAATGTAAATAAAATATAATGAACCGTACAAGAGTGGAAATAAGGCAGGCTCTTCTGGCTCACATTCGCTGAACAAAATGGTTACCCCATTGCTTTCAGCTATTCTAGTCAAGTGCAAACAAACGGGCTGAACTCGCCTGGTCCAGCCCTTTTCCCCACATGCACTGTTCAAGCTCTCATGTAATTGCAAGGTTTTGCACAACGGACCGCTTAAAAAGATCCTCTGAATTCAACGCCGTGAAGGTAAAACAATCATTTGTTAGATTTTTTTGGCTGGGAAAACAAAAGGCCCTCAGAGTAAATCTTAAATATTTAACACATTATGTAAATGAAATGCTTAAGTATATATCTTGTTCAGTAAAAGCAGAAGAGGTAGATTAAAAAGTAGGAAAAAGACATCTGGAGGATTCAGTAATCATTGTTTCAGTACATGTGTCTGAGACAACCCAGAGGTTTTGATCTGAAACGTCTTCACGCCTGAACAGCTGTCTGGGGCACAGTCCTGGGCCTATTTATAACCCGGTGCTGCTGAATTAAGCCTCCCTTGTTTCTTAATCAGGTTACCAGAGACTGTCATTTATGTCTTCAGTATTAAGATGTTTCATTTTCTCTCCTTATTTGGTGCTGTAGCATATTAGTGGGAATTTGCTGCCAGTAATGAACCTGCTTTGAGAATGGAAGTCCCATAGCTTATCAAGGCTTAATCTTTGCACATGCACTAGAGACAAGGCCAGACTCTGCTGTCTTGGACTTTGTAACATCATTTATTGCTGTGCAAATAAGCGTACATTTCTGCCATATTGGGTTAGCCACAGCTGATGTCCACTTTGCTCTCATCTCGCAGTGATGCACATTAGCTGCCTGAGAGGCAGAGCAATGCAAGGTGCACTTTCAATGACCTGCTCATACTGAAGTAGAGGGAACTGGATTCAAGCAGCACCTCACAGCAGTGATTAACTACAGAGTATTACAGTGTCCTGAGTCGTATGAAAGCACACGGGGTTACTATATATTTATATAGGCAAGTGAGCTATAGTTGCACTTTCAGCAATGATTGGATGAGATACGAACCAACCTGGAATTGTGGGTACACCCTTCCTCTTTCTTACTCTAAAAGGTCTGGGACAAATCTGCACATGATGACAACAGTTGTCAGCTACACAGGTCTGACTTTGGGAGCTTAAAGATATGAATTTCACAGCTTAGTGCATAGATAGAAAGAAAGAGAACTGGCTAAGTCTGTAGCAAAGACAGATCATCTGCCACGAATACCAGCTTAAAGTCCCTCCATTTAAAAAGCCATGCAAGCCCCTCTGGAGTTGCAGGCTTAAATCTATAAGACCTCACTCCTACAGAAGATAAATGCAAGAAAGAAAATTTATTTGAATGAAAATATGTGGGTAAAGTGCTGGCTATGTGCTTGCTGGCTACAATTCAAAAGCAATAAAACCATTCTTAATGCCTGCAACATCTTCCAGTTTCCAGCTTCCTCCAAAAAACGGTTCTCTGGGATATTCAGCAGCCGTCAGCCTTACTTGCTTGAGCTCTGCTGGCTCCAAGAGCTGCAGACCAACTGGAGTATCTCACTTTTCTTTTTCCCCTTTTTTTCTTAATACAGGAGGAAGTGATAACGCTGTCCCTGATTTAAAGTGGTAATTCCCAAATATCCTCTCCATGCATAAAACTGCAATATGACAAAAAAACGCATGGCAATCCCAGTTAAAATGAAAGAAAAAAAAGAGAAGAGAAGAGAAGAGAAGAGAAGAGAAGAGAAGAGAAGAGAAGAGAAGAGA
>JAPSGF010000060.1:1965166-2002031 GCA_035772895.1 Perdix hodgsoniae | reverse complement strand
AGAAAAGAAAAGAAAAGAAAAGAAAAGAAAAGAAAAGAAAAGAAAAGAAAAGAAAAGAAAAGAAAAGAAAAGAAAAGAAAAGAAAAGAAAAGAAAAGAAAAGAAAAGAAAAGAAAAGGGAAAAGAGGAACAAATACAAAGCAACCAGTCTGACTCTTAAGAGTTTTTCAGGGCTCTTCAAGCAACCCAGATGTCTTTGCCCTCAGAAACATTGCCATCCCCATTTGCACTAATGGTCACTAGTTTAGGAGTATCAGTTCAGAAGACAGGACTTAAATGAGGACAACAAAGACTCATTTCCTAATTATAATTCTTCTGTAAAAGCTTAGAGGTACACATGGAAGAGATATTGAGACCTATGAATTAGTGGACATCTCCCCTAACAAAGACTGTATTTGTTTCCCAAACAGGACTGTCCTGACACTGTGGCACACTCAGCAGAAGCTCCATGACCTTCTCTGGTCTGTTCATTCAAAACCTCTCCACTTGTTCCATACCATGGTTGGAAGTTGTGACCCAACTGCAGAATATCCCTGGCTCCTGTAATTCCCATAACGGCACAGTTACATAAAGTCATTGTGCATCTGATGGGTTCAGAATTCATTTACTTTAAAATATTCTGGGTGTTACTTTCTGAAGTGAGATCCACCCATCCACTGAAACAACTAAGAAACCTCTTCTTTTCAAATCCTTACTGTGATTTGTCATCCACTGTGGCTGGACTGACTGTGAGCATGGGAAGGTGGATGCAAAAAAGGACAGGACAAAGCAGGTGGGAACAGGTGGTGGGAGCTTTTGATGACCACACTGAGAATACAACATCATTAAGAAGACAGATGCTGCTCTCGCCCTAATCTATTGTCTTTCCCAGGATCACATTAAGGGCAGGGCAGAGGAAGGAGGCTGTGCCATCTAGCATGGAGGAAGGAGGCAGGACCAGTGTGAAGAGCTTTGACAAAAAGAGATAAATGGACTGCTTTGCTACCTCAGACTCTTAACTTTTTCAATCAGAGTGCATTTATCGCCGAATCTCCTCTTGTTATTCAGTTAGAATTTAATAAATGAAATCACTTGTTAGAATTCCAGGCAACGTGTTCATGTTCGTATTCGTGAATGCATTCAGACTGTGGTTTTTTTTTTCTCTTTTAGGAGTCCTCTCCTGTGTAAATAAGATACATAATCACCCTTCTCTACACTTCACACGTGTGCACTGCTTTTCAGACATAAATGTCACAGTGTAGCATCATTATCCCCATTTTTCAGAAGAAAAAAAGAAGGGTCTGATCTACAAATATTAGAGGTGACAGCTAAATTTGGTGCCCACATAGAGTGCAATTTTCAGTCCTCCCACCGTCTCCTCTGAAATAAGGAAGAAATGCTCAGGCAATAGCATCAAAACACTCCATGCCCATAGCTAGGCTTAGATTTCAAAACGACCTCAAATGGTTGCTTATGGTTGGATTCTTCTGCCTCCGAGAAACCTAAATCCTATTCTGGAGTCTGTAGAGGGACCTGAGCTCTTTAGAAGATCTGATCTTCATCTTTGGGGAGATCCCAGCACAGGTATTCTCACACACTCTCAGAAAAAAAAGAACCTGAAAGGAGAATCAGTTGTTGGGAAGCTGTGCTGCAGGGTGAATCATGCAGTCTGAGTACAGCACGTTTGGGACAAGGGCTCTAAAAATGCAGAAGCCTTAGGAGGATGTTTGAAATTGAAATTCTTTCAGGGAACTGTTTTAGCGTGGACATGAAGCAGAGTTTTTATGCATTTATCAGTAATTAGGCACTGACTTGTTAAGTCCACCTTCTCCTGCTTGGCACACGCAAGCACTAACACTGCGCAAAAAGACAGTTTAAATGCAAAGCATATTGCCAGGGTACACCAGCCACTGCAGCAAATTAGAGCCACTTAAACGCTGCTCTAATCTAAGCTCGTCCCTTACGTGCTGCTAAATGCCACCCAAGTGCTGCTAAATGCCACCAAAGCAAAGCAGGGCTGGGTGAGCACCCACTGCTGGCATCCCTGCGTTACCACCTCCCCTTCGCAGCCAGGAGAGGCTGTGCCTCAAAAAGCTCTGAGCACGTTTGAAAACCAGGTTCTGCAGAAGACACAGTGACCCAAACACTGCATACGGAAATGCGACAACAGTTTTCTAAACTCCACCCAGAGCACAGCTGCCAAGGTCCTGAAAGATACCAAAGCACAGCAGCGTCCATGCAGTGCCCAGCCAGCAGTTCCTGGTGCTCCACCTTCCCTTCAAGGACCTACCGATTTTCAGCTGACAGTGCCATAGATTTAGCTCCATTTAATTTTTGCATTTACACAAAGACACTGTAAGTGATTGTGATTTTCCAGTAGAAAAATAGGGTCTTGCTATATCTAACCCTCTGAGTATTTTAATCTTTAAATCAATAAAATCCATTAAGCAAATTGCTCTCTCCCCCCCAGCTCCGCGCATCCTATCCAAACTGAATGGTTTTGCCATTATTTATTTATTTTGAAGCATGTTTCATGGCTCTAATGATGGATTGAGCACTTCTGTTGGTGCAGTTCAGCTGTTGAAGGGTTGCAGCAAAATCACAGTTTCCAACTTTGAATGGAAACAAATGGCTTGTAAATGCAGTGCTCGAGAGGGAAAGACACTCCACAAAAAGCCTGAAATGTTTATAGATTTTAGGCTTCATGCTCTGTATGTGCAAATCAGAAGTAATGATTAAAAACAGCTCTTCTCTTTGGAAAGGTTAAGTGTCTCATCTCATACAAAGGAACTCTGTGTACCAGCCCTCTTAAATCCTGGAGTGATATCAAGTGCGTGCGGTCTTGATAGCAGAATATTTAGTGATAAAGAACGAGTATCAGGGAGGATTGAAAATATGGAGAGCTGGCAGATGTGCTGCAACACTTGGAGCTGCACTGACAGGAGTGAGTTGGAAATTCAGCCATCAAGAATAAAAACAACAACAACAACAAAAATCTTTTTTTGGAGATCCATGTGTTTGGTGAGGTGTATCTTCATCATGCTGAGGAAGGGATGAGATTCCCATCCATTTTTGATAGGAGTTCCTGTTTAGTCTGGGTACAGAATAAGCAAATCTCATGGAAAACAACAGCATAACTCTGCTCAAAGGCTTCATTCTCCTCGGGAGTTGGGAAACACTAAGAATGCTTCTTTTGCCAAGGGTAGGGTCAAGATCAGGGATGTCCTTCTCAAAGTGAGGCTTATTGGTGAATTTTGCCTGCTGTGAGAGGGTTAGAGAATTATGGGCTGAATATTTCATACTGTGCTTTAAGAGGACGGGTCTAGGAAATACAGCCTGATCTCACTGAAACTGCAGAAAGACACCGTGCACAAGTTTCGGTCTGGAAGCAGTAAGAGCTTATCTCTGTCCCTATTTTGCACTCGGTAGACAATGAACTGGGCAGAGCCCTGTATGCCTGGTGAGAAATGTTTTTCTTACTGGTCTGCTGGAGCTAATGAGATGGTTTGCTAAATTAAATCTCTAAACATGACATGAAGCAGAATGGGGAGGAGAGTAAAGGGGTTGGCACAGGTCCATAATTAATTTTCTGACATTTCTGAGAACTGTGACATTGGGTCTTATCTGTCTGTGATGAAATATTCCACAGCCCTAAGGCAACGGATAGTATTTAACCAGTCTTCTGATATCCAGACAAATAACAACTTGCTATGTCTCAGACTTAACGGAAGGACAAGAAAAAGAAAAAAATAAAGTGCTTAAAATTAATGTATTAAAGAAATATTATTATGGCTGGACATCTCATGTGACAAGAATCCATCTCTGCTGTCTTGGCATTAAGGGTCATCTGAAAATGAACGCAGAGCAGGACATTGGCCAAGCAGATTTTGGCTGGTCAGGCATTCAGGGCAACAATCTCATATGCACGTTGTGTCCTGCATGGGGAACTGGCTGTGCCACTTCATCTCTCTGCTTTCTGCTAAGAAGAGGGCAGTAAGAGGATAATGCTTTCTTTGTCCGTCTTGTCTATACAGATTATGAACTCTCCGAGAGAGGATCTTCCCTTAATGAGTTTAACACAAAGGCATCTTGCACCAACAGCAATGTAGGCACTGACTGGGCTCCTATTAAACGGGAAAGAAAAAGATGAAGAAAACAAAAAATGACAAGAGTTTGTAAAGCCTTTGTCTTATCGGAAAGAGAATCGCTCTCTTCATGTCACCAGCGCCCGAAGCACAGCAGCTGGGAAGCAGAATGGTCCTCCTCTGGCCACGGGGCAGCTGCCAGCAGCTGAGCATCAAGAAGAGGTTTTGGGGAGGATCCTTCATTTTGACTTCCTGAACGTGCAGAAAACAGAAATCCTCAGATTACAGTGAGCCCATTTAAACAGCGTTTACCAAGATAATTGCAGCAGCTAATTGCCAAATAATAACAATAATAAAACATCTTGAAGTTTCCTAATAGATGGTTTGAAATACTGTAATTCTTAACAGATAGCAATTAATACAGGCTTGAGTATCCAATAAATTAAGAGAATTCATCTATTTCGTACTGGAAGTAAATGATGACATTTCACGTGATGACAGCTCTGGCTCAGAAATCAGATATGTCTGGATTATTTATTTTATTTTTTCTTGCAGGGACAGACAGACATTCTCCAGTGGAAGCTAAATGGAGTTAGAGCTCTTTGGGAAACATTCTGCAGTCCCTGTATCTCCTAAAGCCCAAAGAAGTTGTGGTGTTAATCAAGTCCTCATTTTGAAAGGATCAGAACTGGACCCTCTGTAGTGCTCTCTATCTCTTCCCACTTCTCCAATAATCACAGATAAGGCTTATATAAAGTCTAAATTTGGCTTTCTCTTTAACTCAGTTCTGTTCAGGTCTGGTCTCTCAGCCTCAGTATCAATTGCAAAGTGTAACCAGGCAATTTAAGAGTAATTTTTTTGCTGGTTTTCCTTCAGTCCACGATGAAAAGCACAGAGTTTTTCTTCTTACAAAATTCCCATTGCATAAAACTCCATATTTGCTTGTACCATCTGAAGCTGGCAGCATACCAGCACATTACACACTCTGAATAAGTCTTATTCCAAAGCAAAAATCATGAGTATCTGGGGGGAAGGGGGGGGGGGGGGGGGGGGAGGGACTGTTTGGTTTTCAAGGCCGTCGTTTCAGGCAGTGTCACACAGCTTCTTCACTGTCAAGCAAAATGCAAAAGCAGGCTATTCTAGGTTGCACATTTCTGAAGTTTCTCAGCCTGAGAGTCCTCGACACCACAATATGTTACAGCGAGCGGGATCTCAGACGGAACGCAACCGAAAAGCATTTCAACAAGGTTCTTTTTCCTCTTTAAAGAAAGAGGGTACGATTGTGATTGTTCAAAGAATGCAGCCATAGAGTTTGTGCCTGGACCAAGCACTGCAGGAAAGCATCGGTCCCTGAATTATATGAAGCAGTGCCAGGCTGTCAAGGCTGGGTTCTGCTGTCCAGCAGCATGGCACACAGTGAGCCATCAGAATCATCAGAGAGCAGAGGAAGTCTATGAATGAGTTTGGAACTGCTGTCACTGTCATTCTTCTCCTGTCGTAGCTCTAACAATGAATTTCATAATGAAGCCAAAGTATGGCTGTAATTTGTTAATAGCTGAGAGTGGAAATTTGGCCCTTGCTCGGTGCTGGTGCTAAAAGGTGGACTCTGTTACCGTGGCTGCACGTTGCTGCCTGCCAACACTGGAAAATATGATGTGGATGATGTCAAGGTCAATAAATGGTACATTACTGGCTCTGGAAGGTGCTGTGTGGGCCTTTTGGCTCAGCCAGCCCAGTTATTTTTTTAAGATGTTTCCATTTTAATACGAGGGCAAAGAACGCCCATTGGAGGAATGTAGGCTGTAGATGCAACCAGGATTTGTTGTACATATTACCATCCTCTTGGTCATCCGCATTTTAAATGCCTCACTTGAGTGGTGAAGTTACAACTTCAGATGTACCTGTATGACACAAGAATCTAAATCTAAACTACAGAATACTTAAAGTGCTAGCCAGCATTACTGAACTGTGTTGATTTAGAAACAAGCAAATAAACAGGAAAAAAAAAGCCCACACAGAATGGGATTTTCCAAGAGACATTCTCTGACAGGTTAGAGCAAGCAAACCCAGTGGGATCTGTTGCTGCCACTCTCTGGAATTAAAGGTTAAATTTATCCAAAAAGGGAAGTGGTGTCTTCCATCAGCAAGCATTCAATTGAGGTGATACAACAATGCCACCAGAGCCATTTAATTCTTGGCATGTTTAGAGGTGGCATTAGGGAGTCTACCAAGGTAGCAATTTTCTAGATAATCAACTTAATGTCTTCATTCTAAGTGCATTTATATGTGTAAGTTAATTAGAGGAGTTAATTTTCACAAATGGCAGAAAATCTGCATTTTCCACTAAAGCTTTGTTTCATGCCAATTCATGACTCAAGGTAACTGAGAAAGATAACCCGACATCCCTTATCTGTTACAATAACCAGCCTGAATCATGAGCTGACTTCATTTAATAACGCAACCATCAAGCTGACTCTGTACTCACGTTGCAGTCCCTGAGTGTTTGCTGGGGTGAGAGAAGCTGCTGTACTGACCCAGCACTGAGACACTGCAGAGTCCTGCTGCCCATGGGAACCCTGTTCTCACCTGCACATCACTGCCCCAAACTGGAGATGGTGGTTCTGAATCTCACTGCACAAAGAGTTACAGCTCTGTGCTGAGCCAAAGCCTGATGAAAGGCACGTGAAGCTGCAGCAGAGACCATCCCAGTCCTTGGTGCCCTCCCACTGGGGTCACACAGCTGCAAAGCATGGAGGAAAATCAAAAGCTGAATCAGAGCAATGGGTTTCATGCTGATTCTACCCCCATATCACATGTTCCATTCTTTTCCAGGTTCCCTACTCCGTTATGATCTGGTAGTCTTGAATTGGTTCTGGATATCACCTTGTGTCAGCTTCAGCCCAGGCACAAAGACATTAACTTATCACTAAAGGTCAGACTAAGGGAAGGAAATACGTCTACCTTGTTTGGGCAACAGCACCCTCATTAGGTGACTTAGGAATGCACCAGTCTACAACTGAATGTACGCAAAGGAGAGGTCGCCAAGAATTACAAAGTCGAAGTTTTGCTGGTGAAAATAAGAAAACAGGAACAGAAGCAAAGCGTCTTTCTTTCTTCACTGTGTCACGACATGCCTCGTTCGTGCCATTCTGAACACATGCCACGATGCTGCAAGACCAGCACAAGCCAACCAGGGAACAAGGATGAATACTGAACAAAAATTATTGGCAGTAAGTACAGAACTGCAAAAATGGGATAGAATGCATCTCCACTGCTTAAGCAGACGTTCCCCACTACATCCCCATTACAGGTTCCTGCCTTGCATGGAAAATGCTAGAAAGTAACTCAGTAGATGACTTCACAATTCTCTCAGAGCTTTATGCTAAAATTCTACAAGAGAGATAAAAGCAGACAGTGATATCTGGCCTCAGTGAAGCAAAAGGGAATTTTACCACATGCTTTAAAAAGCCCAGGGTTTCCAAAGGAGTCTGCAAAAATTAAGCTGCTCTGAATAGCCCTGCCATATCTTCAAATTCAGCAGGGCTATCTGAGCCCACAGCCAGTGCACATGTATTAAAGTAATGGCTACTTTCACTTGTTCAAAGTGTTAATGTCTTGGGTTAAAATAAAATAGAAAGAACAAGAAAGCATTTCGGTTGATTGCTCCCCTCTGAGGGGATTTCTCAGCACCACTTTTCCCTGCCCTCCTTTTTGCTGAGCTCCTGCATGTTCCCATCCCTGCCTCCCCTTCAGCCTCACACACACAGTTTCAGCCTCCTGACTACATGCAGACTAGGAGCAAAGGGAACATGGCAGCACTGGCACCTGGAGAATTACTATGAGAGCCCAACTATAAGAGCAGCCATTCTCAACAACCGAAATCCTGAAACCCGGAGAAGAAAGATGCAAACTCACTGGAATCTTCTTCTTCCAGAATAAAGATGCAAACTCATCCAAAAGCAGGAGGAAGCAGGGAGGAAAAATGTATTTCTCACTCATTGGAGTGAATGGAAATTGCTGGCTGCCGCGCAGTGTTGTGGAGGCAATAGTGGGAGAAAGTAACACATGGAACACTTTGGTTTCCACATTTGCACTACTCCTGCTATCCCGGCTTTACATTCAGCTACTACTGTCAACGTGAAATTGAATCATCCTGTAAGCATTTCTAACCCACCCATCGCTGCAGTGCCACGTGTTTAACGCGGAGATGGTGGAAGAGGGCCTGCAACCGGACAGCACACATTTCATCAGTAAAACAGTGCATCAGGAATGTTCCTACTGCAGAGGGCCAGCAAAAAGTTCTTCACTTACTTGCAGACAGGAGCTCGGCTGCCCCACTGCCTCCATGGAGGCGCTGGAAACAGAAGGGGAAATGGTCCCATGTTTTCCCACCAAACAAAGCGGAATCCGTGGCAAGAAGCAAAAATAGCTGGACACACTGAGCAGGAGATGGAGAGCTGCTGCTTTTTTATACTGATGCAAAACAGAAAGGATTTTAGTGTAGTGGCTAGGCTGTTATATATAGGAAATACTTTCAAGCTATCTGCTGGCCCATGGTAGCGTTCAGTTAGATCAGAAATGCTTCTGGGAAGTGCTGCTCCTGATGCACGCTTATACTGAATAATAAAAGATTGGCCCCCAGGTAGTACAGCCCTACCAATAATAAACATTATTACTAAATAATAGCAATGAAGACTTGGAGTTAATATTTAAAATGAGCATGAGACCAAGAGCATGCCCAAGCACATTTCATGCTTATTTTAATTGCCAGTGAACAAATAGAACAAGGATGGATGTTCAATCAAAAGGGTGTGATTCTGTTTTGCTGAAGCACTCAGATTTCAGTGTGCTATTGTCAAGCCTATTTGGAGTAAAATGTGGGTAGAATTGCAATGAGAGATGTAGTTGCCTAGCAAAGGTCTAAGATTTACATTTAAAATTAATGTGAACTGTTTCTCTGGATCTGACATATGGGCTCTGAGAACCCCTGCCAAGATGTCAAGAGCTAGAATGCTCCCCTTCTAGCTCCAAAAAAATTGCTGGAGGCAACTTTTCTCCTGGTATTTTGGCATTTGGTGCAAATGTGAAACAAAGAGACAAACAAAACCCTCCTGCAGCGGAGCAGCACAGCTCACCCAGCTGCAGAGCCACCAATAGGGGCTGGTCTGGGTGGGAGAGGGATGGAGCTCATCCCATGAGCATCCATACAGGGGAGGTGGCATCAGCAGGTGCTCATCCTTGTCCTGCTGAGCCTGCCCCGTGCTCAGCAAGGCTCATTTCCCTTTAAATCCATTTCCCTCTTACTTCACTTAAAATTATACACTTTTTGTTTCTTCGGTTTGTTTGTCGTTTGCTTTTTTTCCCCCTTCTTTCTTTCTTTCTTTTTATCTTTTCACATATCCCAAATTATACCCTTCCTAATAAGTGTGAAACTCTTCACAGGTGGCAATAAGGGTGAAATCTGCTAAGGGCTACACAGAATCAAAGAATAAACCATCTCACAAGGCAGAGTGTGGAAGGGGAGGCTCGAAGGAGGGGGTGGAGAGGAGAAAATAAGCATCAAGGTGTATGGGGGATAAACAATCGATTCTAAAATGTGAGGGGAAAAAAAGATAAAGATATTAAAAATGGTTTCAGAAAGACAGGAATGAAGGCTCAGCCTCCCACACTACCTTTAGGATGTGAAAAGAACCTCACATACAAACAAGGGCATGCAAAGATCCTGCAAGGAAAGGACGGAGAGCTCTGGGCTCCTTCCCCTTCAGGCATCCTTTAGGTTCCCTATGGGCCATATGGGACAAGAACTTCTTTTCACTGCACTCTCTTCAACCCCAGCTGAGGGTCAGGGTAACCTTCCCAACGCTCTTGGAGAGCAGGAGTCTGTTGGTACATATGTGCCCAATTTCCACCTTTGCTTTTGGAGCATAGCATTCCTTTTTACAGCCAAATCTATGACAAAACACAGCCAGCACAGCCTCTATGAACTGCACCACAAGGGCACAGGGGTAAAAGGAAACCCTGAGCAAGCTCACATTCCTACAAAGGCAGGCTCTGCTCTAACATGAGATTGTGGCTCTATGTGGGAAGGGATGGTGCTGAGCAATCAGCCCACACAACAGCACCAGCCATGGACTTCCCACACCCTCCACGTCTGTTCATTTATCTTATGCTTAAAGCTGCACTTTATGGCAGCAACTCTGCCACTGATAGGTGCGATATAAATGGGCTGCTATGCGAGGCTTGTAGCTTTAAGTGCCTCTTAATTACACGGTTCAGATCTGGGACCACACTCCCTGGCTTTCCAGCAGATAAGTGCAGCTTTGTGATACAGGAGACAACATTCCCCAACAACTGCGGCCTATTCTGCCCGTACCGGGGAAATATCTTCCGCTACTGGAAACAAGCTGGGAGAAGAAACAAAACACGGACACGCACGAAGATGTTGGCTTCTTTTTGTCTCATCTGACTTGGAATATGCTGAATTGGTTCATTGTCTGCAGAGGAATCTGAGCAGAATTAATGACGCGCGCAGGCAGGCCGAGGCGCTGCTCGCAAACGCAGTGGCCAGACATTCTCCAAGATCTGTAATCTAATTTAGCTCAGAGAGTTAATGATTTTAATGATTTGTTGTGATCTCAAAACAACTGTTAGGAGATAAATCTACATCATTAAACCTATTATGGTGTTTTGCTTCATTTAGCAAATGGTGTTTTTTTGTTCAGAAGACGCCCACATTTTAAACATGCGAGGTCAGTGCTGATGGTAAGGAACAATTTATTCCCAGCTCCCTCAGAGGCTGAAATGAAAGGTGTCCTTGGGAAAAAATAATTCTTCACAAACGCTATTGACTGTTTTATAAACAGAAAGCCTTGCCTGTGCTGTGATGTGTGTCATTGTGCGGACGGCTGGTACAAAACAGGCACTGAGCTGATGGATCAGGACCACTCGGTCTGCAATCCCATCACTTTTGGAGGAATCCCAGGGGGCTGCTGAGCTCTGGGAGCAGAGCTTGAGGTTTAAAGCAGCCTGAGAGCAATAGCAGGAGAAAAGCGACAGCATCCAGAGCTCTTTAGGAGCTGTTTAGCTCTGCTTTAGGGGAGGCCAAAAGGGTCTGGTCCCAGCGTGCTGCCATGGGTGGGCAATGCGCCCCCCTGCAGGGAACAGCCCACCTGGGGGAGCAGCTGCTCCCTCTGCCCTCCCCTCTGCCAGCACAGGCCAGGAAGAAGAAGTCCATTTAGGTATGGTTTAGCCCACAGAAATGTACATTTACTTCTCCCGAGACAGACTAATGACATCGTAACTCCCTTATAAATATGGCGTGTAATCCTTCTGTGAGCACAATCAAACAATAACGAGTGCCTGATACCACGGCCACGAACAAACAGACCTCTGTCACCCGTTACATCCCTCATGTAATCAGGGACAGCGTTTCTGATGAACCGAGGGCAGAGAAATGAAGCTCTACAAAGCAACCCCAGCAGCACGACAAAGAAGCACCATCTCAGGGTGCTGCAAGGCATCACAGAATCAGCTGGTGTTGGAAGAGACCCATCTGGTCCCACTCCCCTGCAATGAGCAGGGACACCCACAGCTCCATTGGGTGCTCAGAGCCCAATCTGAACCAACCCCACTGCAGTTTCATTGTGCTCTCCTCCTCCCATCTCTTCTATTTTATGCTGAGTGTGAAGAGGACGCAAGAGAAGAGCAGAGGAGAACAGATGTTTTCTTGCTCTTGTGCAGTTATTTACACAGGAGAGAGTAAATAATCAGCCTTTTGAGAGCAAATAATCAACCTTTTTCCCTACAAGTTTGAGAAGTCTATTACGATTCAACCACATTTGCCTAGGTTAAATATTTTATACATTTAAAATATGACGACAAGAAGAAAAGAAATCCTGCAAACAGCATTAAGAGGATATTTTCTTGCCTCGCTCTGTTTTAAGCCCTGGGCAGGGAAGGATGTCTCAGCTCTCCAGATGTCATTCAGAACCCGCTGCCATCACTCTCTGTGTCTACCTGCCACAAAGCAAACACAGAGGGAGAGAAATGGATTTGCTGGTGGTGGATGTTAAGCACCCACTGGGGTCTGGGCTCTGTCCTTGGAGCCTTTCAATCTCCTGCACTGCATGGACGGCACACACTTGCCACTTCAATAACCCAAAGTAAATAAAACCCAAATAACCCATAGTAAACAAAACACAAAAAAATTCCTTTCAGGTATGTTTGTTTGGGGGAAACTGCTTTCTTGAGCTCTGAATATAGGGAATATATTTTATTACCGATTGTGACATCTCAAAATGCAGCAACTGAACTTAACTGGCAGAGAAAGGCACACTGTGGCCTTCTGCATCACTTTCACTCCTGGAGATTCCTATTCCTTATCAGAGAGAGCACACAGAAAGGTTCTCTGCTGCCTGGGAGCTGTGCTGGGTGCTCAGTTCCAACAGAAGAGCCCAAACGTGAGGATGGAGCATTTATATTGGAGATAGGAATAAATAACCCTGCAAAATAAATAGAAATGTTCAAGCTTTGTTTGGAGAAGCACAGCCCAGGTAGATTTTCTTCTAACCTGAAGCTCAGATGGAAGTTCAAGGTCGCTGTTTGTTTGCTTCAAACCTGCATATCCCTCTTGCAGCATTGGCTCATTACAGCTTGCTCCTTGTTTTGGTACAGAAAGCATCTGGCACCATTCTCTCTGTCAACATATGTAAATGATACAAATCCAGCTGAAGATGCGATGGCTTCACGACGACTCCCAGAAGAATCATAGCTGAAGATGCAGGGCTCTGTGTTGGAGCTGGGCTCTAAGAGCTGGACTTGATGACCTGCATCCTTCCAACTCAGGATATCGATTGTTTGACATCACTCACACCCACTTCTGTGTTCCTATCTGAAGTCAGACACTCCGTTCATCATTTTGACCGCTGTTTCCGTGCCGACTGTTAGAGCCTTGCCTGGCTGTGCTGTGATATTTGGGAACTACCCTCCAGGTAGAACAAATGTTGTTTTATTTGCTGGGTGGAAATTTGTTAAATAAATCATAGATTCATAGTGGCATAAGAAATTAGCAATAAACCGTGCCTGGAAGGTTAGACAGATTGTACTTCCAAATAAGCAGGAGGCCACTTTGCAATTCAAAAGGGAGATATTGGGAGATGGAAGGCGCATCTGTTAATCATGTTTTCCCAATACCCAAAAGGCTGTTAGCTGACATCCCAGCACAGCTCCGTACCGACAACTGGGAGCCCCTTTTGAATCAGCTCCAGGAAGCTTTGCCCTGGAACTCGGACATCCTCAGCCATGGCTGGGAGTAGAGGGCTGGTTCCCATACTGGTGAGAGCCCTGTGCTATTACTGCATTACCCTTTCCATCTAAAACACCGCGGGGCATTATTAGTCTGGAAGCTTTGACATTTAGTAGGGGCTGTGGCCTGGAGTGCTCTTTATTTGACAATTACGTATGAGTTTCTCTTAGAAAAGAATACATATAAAGACTGTTTCTGAAAGCTCCCTTCAAAGTGACATCTGATGAATTTAAATAATAGGTTTTAGCGCTGCTAACACTTCCAAACATTTTTACACTTCTTCTAACCTTTACAAACCCTCTGTTCCTCTTCCTGATCATTTTGTAACCCTGATCTACCTGGAAATGCCTCAAATAAGTGGTCGGAAAAGAAGCTGAAAGCCTCTTCATCCTTTTATTGTGTCCTGAATCGCTGGCGATATCAAATGCTCTTTCTCAACACGAGGTGGGAAAAATGAAGTGTTTCCTGAACAGATTATGGGTCAGGCTATGGATTTGATTCTTCTCACATACAAAAACTGATGGAATCAAAATAACTCCCGCTTTGCAGCTTTTATTTTACGGGGGGGAAAGAGTTTAATGACTTACATTGAAAAAAAAAAAAATCCAAATTATGAGTATGGAGCTTTTCACATTCTGAAGTTCTTTTTCATCAGATTTTTCATCGTGCTGCAAAAGAACACTTTGTTTTCCAGCAAAGGACCAGCCCCATCCGCTGGGAAGCCGGGGGGCTTCACCCACAGGGCTGCAGTGGACCATGATGGCTGTGCTCCTGCAGGCAGGCAGCCAGCAGCCATTGGGATCTTAATTCTGCTCTGCCGTTCCCCAGATCCCTCCGGTGCTCCTTCTTGGGCAGCAGCTAGCAGCCCTTGTTATTTTTTTCCCCCCTTAAAGTACCCAGAGGAAAAAAAAATACTAATGAAAGCGAGGCCAACAGAAGTTCAGATAAAGCAGAAGTGATGCTCGGTGCTGGAGGGCAGTTCAGACCGAACTAGAATGCAGTTTAGATAAACAAGGATTAATTGTCATTCTGTTGGTCTGCGAGGCAACTGATATCGCATATAATTAAATTATATTGCAATTATTACTTCATGAGTGCTTAACCAAGAAGAATAAAGGTGGGATTTTTTTTATTATTATTTTTTTGTCCTATCTTGCAAAATAGTTCCATGCTCTGAATATTTTGTTGTACTGTATTAGCTTGTGTAAACTGTATCAACGCTTGTTTCCCCTTTCTCTTATGTGCCCATTGGGTTGTTTACTTACTGGGATTGAAGTCAGACGCGGCTTGCTCTCACAAGCAGCACTGAATTTCTAATAAATATGTAAATAATATATCTCTGAGCTGTTGCCTTTGGCATTTGTTCATGCATTATCCTCTGCAATAGTCCCTCTGCTGCGAGCACCCCCTTGTTTTGCTCGGAAGGTGCTCTGCCCTCACTGTGCCAGCAGTCTGTGCAGAAGGCACTGCAAGAACAGATCAAGAGAGAGGAGGGGAGCCCTGAGCTCAGCACGGTGCCCTGTGTCATTGGTGGCCTTGAGAAATCCCTGCAGCTCCAACAAGCAGGAAAATCTCATGATCTAGAAATAAAGCGACGCTGCCAAAGGGTGAAAGGGGATGTAAGCAAGCCCTGAGCTGAGCTTTATCTGGCTGCATGCTCTGCTCTCACTGTGTGTTTAGCCATGGAGCTGCACCCCCTGCCCAGAGCTGGGCAGGGTAAGAGGGGGCAAGGGCAAAGAGAAGCAGAAATCCAGGGGTAAAGCTGATCCTTCAGGGCACAGTGTGACTTCAGAGGGATGAGACCCTCTGCAGATTAAACCACACCATACAGATATCGTATCCATAGAAAGAGAGGGAGGGCAGAACCCCTAATGCAGGAAAGCGGGTGCTGCTGCAGACTTCACAGCACCTTTCCTTCAGGCTTTTGCTTCAGATGCTGATGTTAAAGCAAAGCCTCAAAGCACAGAGTGCCCTGTGCAGGCTGTAGGCAGCTCCTGCCCTACAGCCCCTTTCTGCATCACCACTCGGAAAGGACACGTCCCCTCTGGTTGCTGGCATGGGAACACAGCAGGAGGGGACATAAGAGGGCACAGCGCTGGGGATGTCACTGCTGTGCTCATCCATGCGGGGGATGCATCTCCATGGGAGCTCCTGCACCCCAGCCCAGCCCACGTCGATGTGGCCAATTCTGACCATTTTTCTATTTTTTCATTTTCTGGTTGTAGTTTTCAGGTCCTTTCTCCAACCAAGAGAGGAGGGCTGTGGCCTTTCTAAAGCGTGGAAATCTGCGTTTTCTGGGGAAACATAGGGAATCAAAGTAGAAAAGTGTTAACATCCAGATCTGAGCTCAGGCCAGAAAATGGAAAGTCCAGGCTGATGAAAATGGCCAGCAAAGACCAAAGGGGCCTTAAGCTTGTCCCTTTACTCCTTCCCTTTCCTGTGTGGAACAGTCCTGCTGTGCTAATGGGGGATGCTAAGCCACACACACAGAGCTGCAGACACGAACAGATCCCTAATTGCTTTCCTGGGCTGAAGCTTAAACAGATAAGACAAAGAGGATGGAGAGAAGAAAGCATTATTTGGGGGAGACCAGAAGGTGATGACATTTCCTTCATTCAACCAATGAGATGATGAATCATTTTGCTCTGGAGGTGCAGCATCCCCACAGGTGCCCATAATCCCAGCACACAGCACTCCTATCTAAGAGCAGAGGAATGTTTTGTGCCTCTGGTGCTTTATCAACAAAATGCCCTACTGTAGCTGCTTGGCCTTTGGAGATTATTTTCTCAGGGAAGCTGTCATCACGCAGCTGATTAATTACTCTAATAATCATAATTTTTTTTTCTAATAAAACACCCTCTCTCCCCATTCATTAACTACATTGCAGGTAGGTGACAAAGGTAATTATTCTCTGGAAGTACTTCTGAATTATCTTTTCTAATCCAGCCCGTGCTGACATTTTTGAGAGTAAAAAACATTTTGTCTTTCTTTCATGAGTGGGGTGACATTTGAATATGCAAACAGTGTCAAAGCCTGCCCTCCGGATGTTTTCCTGAACTATGATTTATGAGGGCTGGCTATTGTATTTTCTATCATAGACCTAGAAAGGTCATTAGACAAAGAAGCTTCCCCTGCAGGGGTCTTTTGCCGTCTTTATCTTCTGATAATTTAATTTTTTTTTTTTCTTGAACACCAGGCAGGAGATGTGCTGTGAGTTCTCTTGTATGTCTCTGCTATTCATTAGTTATTTATACATGAACACAAATGTCCCATGCAACACTGCAGGCACTGAGATCCGCATGCATTCCTTCAGACCCAGCAACCAAACAGCCCTGATGAAGCCCACCCTGAGCCTGGGGGGGGTGGGGGGTTCTCTGATTGCATACTGCAGGAGGTGAGCACTGGGTGGCGTGGGAGGAGAAGTGAAACCAATCTCCAAACCCTCTGCCACATCCGATAGGTGGGGATGGATCTTCAGAACATCTGGAGTGCTGAAGTTTTCATAGAGTCATAGGATCATAGGATGGTTTGGGTTGGAAGGGATCTTTATGATCTTGTAGTCCCAACCCCCTGCTATAGGCAGGGACATTTCCACTAGCCCAGGTTGCTCGCAGCCCCATCCAGCCTGGTTTTCCAGGGAAGAAACATCAACATCCTCACTGGGCAACCTGTTCCAGTGCCTCACCACCCTCGCAGTAAAGAATTTCTTCCTAATATCTAGGCTGAACCTCCCCTCTTCCAGTTCAAAGTTCACTGCTGCTTATAATGTCCAGTTTTGTTCTTTCCTCTTCCAGATACTCTTCAAGCGATGTACAGTGAAAACATTAAGGATTTCTCTCACCACAGTTAAGGGAAAGGGTTATGATCAAGTACAGTAGCTAAAATCCAGCTCAGTAGGTAAAGTCACACACGAGCAGAAGGAAGCTCCCATGGATAAGACACACTGGCATATTCAGCTCTTCTCTCAGAAACATCTCTCCCACCCTCTGCACTGCCTCCCACCAACATTTACAGCTCTCCAAAGCTCAAGCGCATGAGGCCAGCCAGCCTGCCCCAGGGGCAAAGAGCTGCTGGCAACAGGAAAGGTGCAACACCAGCAATGTACCCCTACTTCCACATGCAGAGCAGGTTTAGATGCTTACTGCACAGGCAGACGATGGAGCGCGGGTCCTGGCCCGTAATTAGCAAAGCTGGGTAAACAGTGCAACAGCTGTTCTGCAAACATCAGTCTACAAGCTTAAATTAACTTCTCATTGCCCCTGCCCTTTCCCCTTTCGCTCTTCATTGCCTGCAAGTGGTTGTTGGGATTGGATTTGCTTATGCAAACACTTCCAGAAAGCCACTGTAAGTCTCAGGTAGAAATACTCAGGAAAAAAATACGGATCCATGAGCAAGTTCATGTGCAGTTGAGAAGGAAGTCAAGAGCAACCTCGTGTTACATGAAATCCTAAAGAAAAAAAAATAGATTGGAAGAGTCCCAAGGATTATCTAGCCCAAGCACCTGCTGGAAAGCAGGCCGACTTCAAAGTTCAGTCAGCTTTGTCCAATTGCTATTTATTAAAACTTAACCGAATAGAAGGAGCCAGCTCCAGCTCCCAGCGAAGGGGAACAGCTGCCAAAATAATCAAAGAGAGAACTTTGGCCGCTGACGTAACTTCATCCTTTGCTCATGGCTGTTCCTGCAGCTGCCTCCCTGCAGACTCCCCTGCCCCATCCCAGCTGTGCCTGGCACCTCGTGCTGTTGTTGTCATGCTCTCACTCAACATGTTCCATAACAGAACTACACAACGCTGTTTTTGGTGTAACCTGAGCCAGAACAGTGGGGAGATGCTGGTCACTGCAAACAAAATGCTGTTCTGCAGTGCCGGGCACAGTGTTTGAGGTTGAACAGAATATCTGAATCTCGTGTTAGGCGCCTACAGACAACAGCTCAGCTCCCGTGTTTATTAAAGCTACGGGGTTAGAGCTAGCCTAGGGAAAATGGGGATACATTGATGTCTTTATGGTAAAACCAGAAGCCAGCCTGCAATTCCTGCAGCGCGCTTTGAACAACACTCCAACACGGGCTGCAGCTGGGGCCAGATTCTGCACGAGGTGCTCAAGGAACAGCACTGCTCAGCAGAGAAAAGAGAGAGGCAGAACCACAGGGAAGAAGTCCTGCAGCTCTGCCCAGGACAGTTGTTTCTGTAGCCGTACCAACAGGCAACAAATGCATCGACACGAGGGACAGCACTGAGCAAGGTGAGATTCAGCTGTTCCATGAGGAACCACCCCAAAAGGAGGAAAAGAGGGGTTAGAAAGAAAGGCTTGATTTGAATGCACACCACGAACTATGCATCTAACCTGCAAACATCCACGTTCAATATAAACCTATTATTTCTGTAGGGATATTTACAACAGTTTGCTTGACTTCACTCTGCACCAATCAAAGATGGCATCCTGCTTTTCAGCAGCACTGAGAGTTGCCCAGCATCCCTAACCAATGACTTCCCAGGACAGGCTGTGCTGGGATGATGGTTGAGATCACCTCCTGAACTTCTACCCTGGTGCAGCATGAAATTAAGTTAACCCAATACTTGTAAAACATTCACGGATTCTCGAGAGTTGTTATATTAAATTACTATTAAAGTGCATTTTGACTACGATTAGATTAGCCCAGCTCATAGCAGGGCTTTGAACCCCCTGGTCTCACTTCTCCAACCCCTGTGAGAAGATCGCAGTCCCCATGCCAGAAAACTGCTGCAAGAAAAGGGCCCTGTGCACAAAGACATTTAACTCTGCGTTGGCCAAACGGACAGAAAACTGGGGCCAGAGAACAGGGCTGCTTCATACAGAGCTAGGCAGCCCCTGCTCCCTGTGCCTGGCTTTCCTTCAAGGGAAGTCACCACTGAATCTGCAGATGGGATTTCTCTGGCAACGTTTATAACCAGCTCCAAGTGAAACATTTCTCATGTCCTGTTTATATTTGTACCTTAATAACCCGTCTTTGGTTGTCATAACATTAAGGCATCATACTTCATCAAAAGCAGTGCCCCTGTGAAAGCGTCACCTTGTGGCACTCGTGGTGAGATAACAATTTGCTGGTACATTGACTTCCACTGTCATTTTAACTGAGCTTAAAAGCGAGAAGAACCACCAAATCCCAATACAATCTGCTTTACACAGCTTAAACAGGGGGGAAAAAAACAAAACAAAACACAACAAAACACAATACCTGTGTGATTGCTCTCAGCCCTCCTGCTCAAAAGAGCCACTTTTAATGGCTTTGCCACCAAGAGCAGCGTGTGGATCACACAGCAGCTCCTCTCATGGCAGGCTGGAGGACGGTGGGATGGAGGGGAGGCAAAAAGATGGAGATTGCAATGCCTGAAATCCATTTCCTTTGTTTGCTGTTGCTTCTCTGCACCCCGCAGTGCGTGGAGCTCATCAGTAACAGCAGTGGGTTGGAGCCCACGTGCTTCCATCCATCTGCTCAGGGCTGTTCTCCTCCCCGCGACAGGAGGGCATCACTTTGCAGACCCAAGGAACACGTGCCCTGTTATGCCATCACCACCAATTCAGCCTCAGGGCAAAAGCGAAAGTTGAGAACTCATTTCAACTTGGGAAATATTTCTGCATCTGGAGAACCGAGCTGAGACACGCGATAACAGACAACTGCTACCAGCAGCCTGCCCTCCTTAGCAGCTCATTTTGCACTCCTGGGGTAATGTCGGATGGCTGGTGTCCCCCTGACAGTTTGAGAATGAATTTCCACTATTAGTTTTGCAATTTGTACGCATTTTGTCTACACTGGACTTCGTCGCTCTGACTTTCTGCCTGCAATCTCTTTTTGCCAGTTCTACCTGGCTCCCTGGTTTAATTGAGATCATTCCCATGTGCTTCCCTTGCTGAGGCTGCCAGGCAGCCCCTGGCTTCTGATCCTGAATATCACCAACAACCAGTTATGATTCCTTTGCCATCAGGGCCCAGCTTGAATTATCCAGCCAGGATGTGAGGATGGAGAAGCTGATGAGCCTTTAAGCAGACTTCTATTATTTATGTATATATGTGCAACAGCTCCTGTGTATCAAAAGATCTTTGGGGAGGCATCTTTCAGATTTCAGAATCAGGAATGGCACGGCCACTTCATTTAGCAGCTCTATGTCTATATAGGTATAGAATGGACACTGCCTCTCTGGCTGTAAGTAGTGGAGGAAGGCTCTTGGAGTCCAGTGGAGGAAGTGGCTTGACTCAATCCTACCTCACTTATTAAGAAGAAATAATTAAATTTAGGTATATATTAGCATACCTGGGAGTATTTACACAGGGAATGGGATCTATATAAACCCTCAACACCCAGAGCTTGCTGAGAGTCACCATGTATGTGTATGAGCTCAGACAGAGCAACCATGGGAATGAACACACAGCAGTTTCCAGGGAGGACTGTCCATGCTTTATTTACTCAGAAATACCCATTCAGACCCAGGAGAGACACCTGCAACACCTGAATATTAAATTCCAAAGATGAACTGAAAAGAACAGTGGAACTGAGTGGGTCTGAGGGCCATGCTCCTACGCTCAGCCCTTTTAGGCACCTTTTCTCCAACTCATCTTTCTTCCCCAGTGGATCAGTAACCTCTCACAAAAATCTGTCCTATTTAATCATGCTCTCCCCTCCTCGGTCCATCCTCTCTGCATACACAACTGTGCTGCATGGGTTGATCCCATCACAGAAGCCTCGGGGCTTCAGAAGAGTCTTTTTCAGCATGATTATATACATCTCTTCAACCTTCCTTGCCCCTTTCTTTTCTACTGCCACTCACCATTACAGAGCTCCAGCGCATTGCAAATTGAATGTGACAACAACGTTCTACATGTGCATATATATATATAACATACATCTATCTATCTAAAATCAGCAGAATATGTGCATCAATATGTGCTTATTTTTCTAAATGGTAATGAAGAATCCCATTGCTGGCACGCTTCTCCCTGTAACTGATTGCTTTGCTTACTTTGTTCTGAATGATCAGAACAGAGACAAACGCAGATCACAAAAGACTACAAATATTTGGTATGGCACGTTATTTTCTTCAAAAGCTGGGAATGAGCTAACCTAAAAGCTTTCTGTCTGCACATTGTTTGATGCTTAGCTCTGGTTTGTGATTGCTCAGTCAGGTAAAGCTTCACACAGCACAATCTACTGACTGTGAAACATCTTCCTTTTCCTTTCTTGCACCTCTTCGTGTTATCTTAAGTCCAGGACAGACTTTACCCACTTTGCTGTGGCGTTTTTTTTGTTGTTGTTGTTGTTGTTTTTTTTCTACAAGTTCTAGCCCCACTACAGCCTGCAATTGGTGGAAAAGTTCTTAAAAACGAGCTGATTTATCCTAAATGTAGGCAAAAACCAAGCAACGCCCTTGCAATGAATAGAAAATACGTAAGAGCTGCACCATGAGTTTGAAATCCATCTCGGATGGAAAGATGGTGCTCTGTATGACTGCATCTACCCAATCCCCACGGCTCTTCTTTCTAAAACTACTACAAGGTATATAAAATTTCAGCTGTAAAATAAACGCTGCTTGTGAAAGCAATCAAAATCCAGATTTTTTTCCAGCCACCATAGCTACCATTTCATCCCAGAATCCTCTGCAACCTTGAAAGGACTCTTTAAGTTTGCTTGCCACATTTAGAAAAGAAATGGCGAAGCCTTGAGAAGCTCACGACCCGAGTGCTCTTCCTTTTCCCCACTAAGCTGCACTGACGTGGGAGACGAGAGCTGTAAGTGGCAGAACGACCGCTGCTCCAGGAGCTGGGATCGCCAGCATCGAGTAGCTGAGGGCCACTCTCCTCTGAGATCAGTGCCCCTTGTGCCCTCCTTTCCCTTGATATCTCGCCTGCAGACAGTGCCTCTCACATCAAATAACAAACCGAGTGCGTTTGGTGAAGCCTTGAGAGCATCACACGCCAGTGCCTGTGTGCACAGCAGTTATTTTCGCTCTAAGCTGCTGAAATGCTGAGGATTGAAACCTTGTGATGCACGTGATTTGAGAAGGAAACTGCCCATCAGATCAGCACAGGAACGCTCATGTTGCATCCCTGCGAGGGACACAGCAGGGACTGGTGGTCCCACTCTGGTGCCCCATCAGGGGTTTCTTGAGGTAATGTATGAGGTTTGTGTGATAAATCTGTGTTTGTGATGAGACGTCTGCTGCTTGTTTGTTGAAGTTGTGAAATACTTGTTCTGGTACCAGTTATCCGTCAGCATGGGAAAAAAATTCCTGTCCATGCTGTCTGAGCTCAGTACAGGTGCACTCAATGTGTTGGATAAAGCAAAACTCTTTCCTGGTATGAAAGCATTCTCTTTCTGACCCATTTACACTGATGATAACTGGCAATTCCAGGCAACAAACCTTCCATGCTTTACCACCTCCCTGATGCACCCTGATGTACCTAATGCAGAGTACAAACCCAGAGCACTCAGCATCACCAAACGGTCCAATTCACTCCGTGCCCAAAAACACCCATTGGCCCCAAACTTAATCAGCATTAACTCTTCAGCAAAGCGACTGTTGTGGAAGGGGAGATAGCCAAAATGCTAACCATCTCTTGTCAGGCTTCCAGTTGGGCTTGGTGCTCTGAAGTCCCGTCCATCTCCTGCTGCAGGAACACCTTGTTATCCTCCTGGCCCACCCTGCCTGCGAGCGAGTGCTCCTCCGTGCCGACAGATGGGAGGGCTGGCAGAGGACAGCCATGTCTGTGCATTAATTATGTCAAGGGCAGCATTCCCAGATGAGAGCGGTAAAGCATCCATCTCCATGAGGTTTACCAGCCCACGGCTAAAAAGATTTGCCATCAGCAACCCCGTCTGCAGCTAGATTAACTCTTCCTCTCCTTCCCGCCTGCTGTGAGCTCTATAACCACGTCCAATGAAGTTTTGACACAGTGACAGTTAGCACAGCATCATTACATTCTCCTCTGGGTTTGCAATTTCTACCTTCCCCAATATTCTCTTTTTATTTCCAGGTCTCTGTTTGTTTTCTGAGCCATCCACCAACCCTCAGAACCCACATCACCTCTGCCTGCAAACACTGCCTTTTTCCTGCATGCATCCCATCACTGGGCCAAGAAGAGATTTATAGAGAGCCCTATGAGCATCAACAGCAGTGCAGGCACCGCTGAGCCAACAGCAGAGCAACCAGAGAGAAACTTCCCCAGAGTTAAGCAGGGATGCCCACTGCACCCTATGGGGACAGCACTACCCAAGAGCGCAGCAGAAGGAGCATTATGTCTGCACATCCCAACACGAGTTCCATGTTCTGAAAAGGAGAGATGCAAGCACTGACCTACACAAAACCCCAGCTTGTGTACGGGAAGGAAAAGATCAGCAGGTGATCTGCTGACATCAGGGCTGTGATTCAGCCTCCCATACAGACGTGCATTTCACTATGAGAAGGTTTTTGGAGGATGTCAACTAAAAACGTATTTGTGTTTAACAATTACGTGTAATTGGCAAGTGCTAATGGCTCTGTGATCGCAAAACTGGGGGAAAAAAAGCAAAGGGGAAGAAACTAGTTTGAAGGGATTTTATCTAATTTCATTTTAATTAGATCCTTTTTCTAACTGAGTTTCTAATTTTTCAATTAGCAATTAGCAGCTGCAACTCATTCTGAGCGTCACGAGGTGCCAGAGACACTAATTACACCACAGGAGTAGGAGGCTGAAAATGAGAAATAAAATTATCCATGAATGTTATTAGAAGAAAGGAATGATTACATTCTGTAATAATATACTGATGTGAGCCTAATTAGATTGAAGGATTGGGGGGAAAATAGGAGATTTATAAATGGGTGGTGTTTGGAAGCCTATAGGTCACCTTTCTGCCATTAATAATGATGGGGTGGATTGCTTGGAGAAAAGGCACTTTCGGCCTGATGTGACTGCAGCCAATCATCCAGCAAAGGTTCCAGCAGTGGAAGGTGGGCAGGGGGCAGTGGGACATACCAGGATCCCCAGGTCTGTGTCAGCACCATGAGTTCTCCCACCGTCCTTCCATGCCTCTACAAAACCACTCTGCTCAGTGCAGGAGTGCCTCAAACAAACTTCTCTACCTTTGGGCACGAGGGAGAGTTATGCAGCATTTTGTGCATCCAGCACAGCTAGAAAAGCTCTAACAGGCCCTCAACCTGCTGAAGGAAAGGCAGAAAGCACAGTCCCTATGGGAGAAAGCTATTCAATCATACCCATGGGCACCACAGGGGACCAAGTGAAAACCTATAAAGAGCCACTTGATAGCAAAGAGGGAATGCTGCACTGAATCCATTTATTTCCACTTTTAAAATACACCGATTTTTCTTTGTGAATCAATAATCTCCTGCACTTGATTTAGTAATGGGAGCAACCTGCTCCAGCGTGCACAACCCGCGTTTTGGAACCACTTCAAGAGACCCCTAGTAATAAATGATTACATCCAAATGTGGTTCTCAACAAAATTTATGAGCTCCCATTCATCCCACTCCCCTATTTGTCTTTATATATCTCACAGCATTTGCCACTAATTATATTCCTCTTTATAATCTGTGCTCCCCAGTTAAGGGATGTAATTGATAGCTTCTGAAAAATCGTTAATTCCAAAATGGACCAGCAGTGCTTTGTCACGCTGCTTCCCCCACTTCCATTACTGCTTTTCTTCCCAGCATCGCCAGCCCCAGCACTGAGATGCTTCACAGCTCAGAGAAGATCCAAAAATGGTGCGATAATGAAAGAGGGAAAAGCGTGGTGAATTAAACCCAAATTCTTTGCCATTAGTTGATAGGAAACTACAGCTGAAGGACGTGCATGCAGAAGCAGCCCATGGTGCTGTGAGCCTTTCCTTCAGCCTCATGCTCTCTCCTCGTGACGCCTTTCTTGGGGTGAAAGATGAGCGTGGAATGACAACGGAGTTCGGTGGAAGAAGAAAAAAGGAAAAAAAGGAAAAGAAAAGCATTTAAAATTCAGCTGTTGTAGCATATGGTCGTCTTGAGCTGGAAATTGTCTTTGCAAGCGGCTCTGCTTTGTTGCGTGACACTGGAACTCGGTGATTTAGGGGCAGTGGGATGCAGCCTTTAATAAATAAAGCCGACATTTATTGCAGGGGAAAGGAAGGAGAGAGGCAACAGAGGTAAACAAGGAAGCCTGAAGCACTCAGGGCTTTCAATCCTGCTAACAAACTGGAGCTAGCCAGACTGGAGAGCCAAGCTGAGAAAGTGGGGAGCTGCCTTCATGGACCAAGAAGAGGATGGCGCACAGGACACCAACTACTTACTGCCCATCACCACCAAGTGTGCCCCATAGGATCTCGAGCAGCGTCCGTACAACACAAGGCTGCAACCAGCAGTGTGTTCAGTGCTGTGTAGCAATGGTGACCCATCATCTGCTGCCAGAAAAGTGCTGCATCTGCAGGGCTTGCAGGAGTGAAAAAACATAAAGAGGAAGGATGGAGCACACAGTAGCACTCAGCTCCCGCTCTGAGCTGCAAAGGCAGCATTTCCAAAAGCAACACCATCATTTTAAAACTCCTAACTCCTAAAAAAAAAAAAAATTCAGCCAGTCAATCAAACACTTTGAACCTTTTACTTCACAGTCATTTCAGGCTTGCTAAAAAAAGGCAAAAAATCCAGATGTTAACTATACAAAGCAAAGCAGCAAGGCTGTTTTCTCCTGTTGAGAGTTCATTCCTCTACCGGGAGAAGGCCAACCATTAGACCAAGGCCTCTCATACTGATGGCCATCAGATCCTCCCACCTATCCATGTTCCCAATCTTTCCATGTCATTGCTTGCCAGACCTTGCAGAAAGCAGGCAGAGACACGCAGCTAGTGACTCACTAGCAGATGATCAGATGGCTGTGCAATTTGTCACCACCTTTTTCCATCATCCTACGTACTCCTGGCTAACCTGGGGATGCTGCAATTCAGCCAGCAACAGCTTCCAGGAGGCTTCAGGAAAATGTCTATTTTGTGCAGATCAAAGATTAGAAGTGGTGGAACGGGTCCCGAATTCTCACTCACAAGGAAACACCTTGAGATCTGCCAGCGTTCCTCGAAGGAGCCATTTGCTGGTGGTAACGTGTGTCAACAAACCCTTGGGAGTCAGTATTTATTTGTGGAAATGTCACACGGCTCAGCACCCACCACGACACTCCAAAGGAGTTTTTTGTGAGGAAGAAAACATCACTTCAGATCTCTGGATACAACTCAAATGGCCTCCAAAACCCCCAGGAAGCCACGCACGTAGAACTTGTGAACCACGAAGAGAACTTGTAAATAATCAGATGCTTGTCTGCTAAGCTAAAACAAACACAGAAAAACCAACACGTTTTTAAAGCCTTTCTGAAGTCAATAATACTTGGCGTTCAGATGGAGTCCAGTTAGTGGAAACCACCCCACATCACCAGGACCCCCATATCCCTGCTGTAGGACCACCCCCCTCCCACTGCCAGCCCCATGCAGGGAACTCTTTTCTTCACTACAGAGCTGACAGAGAATCGTGTGTTTTAGACAAATATTTCTACCATCTCATTTGACACCAAACAAGCGGGAAAAATATGGCCCATCACAAGAAATATCAGTATAATGTTCCAATTTTCCACCATTTGACAGCAATCAAGTAGAGACTAATGGCTTTCCTCTGTGACTAAATCATTTAGAGACCAAGGTATTCTGTCTCGTTCTCATTAGAAAAAAAAATAATATTCCAATAATCTCATTATCCCGATGTGAATAACAGTAACAATACACCAAGACTAATGGCTCCTCCAGCACACGGGCTCAGCAGCATTGCTGTCTCCTCCTCCAAGGCAAGGCAAGATCCCACTGCTCCTTCCACAATCAGAAGACTTTTATGTACTATTTCTTAACTAACTTCGATGGGAAAAGAGTGTGTCATGGAATGTTAAACTTTATGGAAATTCTCCTAGAGAATAACATAATTTCACGGTGCATTACTCTACAATGACCTGGTACTTGAACAATTAATTTTTAAGGTATTGCCTTTTTCTTCCTGTGCTGTATTTAGCTTTCTCCTAAACTGTCAACAATATCAGGACTCTTTCTCTTTCCCTTTACGATCTGGAGATGGTTTAAACCTCACAGCACGAGCTACATTTTCACAATCCATCACGCAGAATATTTTGTCTGAAAACAGCAAAGAAGGGGAACCAAGATTCCTCAGGATTTACCTTAATTATTTCTACTCCATGAATATATGGCCATTTCTCAGCCAGCCTTGTGTTCTGCTGAATGCCTTCCAGAATTCCCCAGAACCCAATGGAGCTGATCTTTTGACCACAGCCCAACAATACGCCGTGAACTCCTGCTTTAAGATCTGGCAAAATCAGCGCTACTCCCATCACAGCTGGGAGTGCATAGGAGGGCAGTAATTGCTGTGCTAGCTAACGAGGGCTCACAGTGCGCTTCCAAGGGGACCAAATCCCCAGGGTTTATCCCCAGTCCAGCAGCAGTGCCCTCAGGCTTACGGATTTGAAATCATAGTGGCTAAGTCCCATCAGAGCCACTGTTGCGTTTGCAGAGGTGCCAGCTGTAGTGTGACATGAGTAAGCCTACCTTCCACCTGAGGAAACTGCCATTGCTGGGTTTGGTTATGGTTGTTTTTTTTTGCTACCCAGTAATATGTTGATTCTAATTTGTGCATGTCTGCAATTTCTACGGAACCGTGCAGAACGAGGATCAGAAAGTCATTAGAGCATGTCTCTTCCAACCCATATGTTTTCATGGCAATATTAATCAAGCTGAGTAGAAACTCCCTTAGTGTCAAACATTATTCTCTTCTGCTACACTAATCGAGGGGATTAACTCTGCCATCTGTATATTAAAGTTATATATTTTGGTCTTTCTTCCATTGCATTCCTCACTTGCCATTCTTTCCTTGCAACAAATCAGCTCTGGAATGTGTTACAAAAGTTCTGATAATCATTAATACCGATCCACAGGCTGACATGAGGTTGCAGGTCCTGAAAGGCAGGATCCTTCCCCTCCAGCCCTGCCAAAATATTGCTCCAGATTTACCTTGTATCTTTCTGATGAAATCATCACTGCCCCAGATAGCCTCTACAGCCTCCAGGAAAAAAAGGTGATAGAAATGTCAGCATCAGCCAGAGATTGAGGATACAACAGCTCACAGCTGACCATCAGCACACCACGAGGAACCCAGATCCGCTGACAAATGCCACTTCTTTTTTCTCCGTAGCCTTTATGGGCTATGTGACAGCCAGTGCTCAGGGCTGGCAGGGATGGAGATGTGCCCATCAGCAAAGCTGTAGCACAGCAGCACGTCCCATTTGCACTGCAGTGGGGCTGATGTCCTTGTGTCCTGGCCGAGCTCCAGCATGGGCAAGCACACATCTGCCCAGATGTCCTCTATTTTCAAATGAACACCTACTGCACTGCCTCTTCTGCCTCAGAGCTGCCTAATGGCCTTGCTGCTCCCTGCTCAACAGCTGGTATGTTCTGTTCCAAAGATGGTTGGTTTTCTTTTTGATAGACAACGATGTTGCACAGGCTGCAAAGTGCTTCAGGATCCACTGGGGCAAAGTGATTATATCTCAATCAATGATTTCGAGAAAGTAATTTATTGTTCCACCTTGGGAGCTTAAACTTAGAGTTTTAAAGCATTTGAAATCCTATGTGTAAGCAAACTAAAAAGAGCTGCAGCTATTGCTGCCCTGAACAGGAATGCTGCACAGGCACATGAGCAAAACCTCTGAATACTCCTATAATCGAGCTGATCTTGGAGTAATTCTACCTTGCACCCATACACTTCTTAGGAAAACTAACAACAAAAAAAAGCCTCAATAATGATGTTTGCTTCCATTGCAGCATAATTTCAAAGCCAGACTGCACTGCCGCATTCATTCTCAGTGAGACACCGATGTCTGCCTGCTCTAGAGCAGCCCAATGCCCTTTACAAGAGGGTATTATTTTCTCCTGAAAAAACCCTTAGATAAGGATGCTGGCAAAAAAGTGCTGAAAACACGAAGCAAAAACTTCAAAGTTTGATGCAGAAAAAGCAGCTGCTCCAGAATAAACCCTATTTGTCCTCCTGGTATCACTTTAACTACTGAATCCCATTGGCAGTTGTGTCATTTTTCACTGCCTTCTGCCGTATGCTCTCACTATGCACAGAAATCTCACTGTGTTGTACCTTGACTTGGTGTTGTGCACAATGATGAGGTGGCACCAAGGTTCGTCTTGCAGGAAGCATTCGGTCACACCACTGCTTTACGTCTGAGAGTTGAGCTTTTTTTGCCTTTGAAAAGCAGGTGAGAATTAAACTGCAGTTTATTGTTGCAAAGAAATAGTGGACAAATTACCCTGCTATGCCATAGTGCTTGGGACTGTTAGTTAAAAGTGACAACCAGGACTATAATTTATATACAGAATCTGGTTTTAAACAAAGTCCCCGGCACTAAATCTTGCATTGTAAAACTTCTTTTGTATTTCTGACTCATTTTGCACTGGGAATCATTTAACCATAGACTTTAACTGCTAATAAACTTCCATGAAATGCAAAGCATAAATCAAAATTACTGGATCATTCAAACTCTGTTCGAGTAGTTGTTTATATGGCATTTTTCTTCTACTGCTTCTGTATGGCTCCAGAGATGCCATAAAAATATGATGTATTGTACACAACTCACCACCATCTTGGCAAACTGTTGCAAATAAAACCAGCATGCTTAATTATTTTCTTAGTTATACACTGCATAAACAGTTATAACAGAAGATGAAAAGAAGGGGTGGGTACTGCTGTTCATCCGATCACGTTGCATACAGTAAATAAGCCTTAATTAAAAGTGCACGCTCTGCACTAGTGGAGCAGAATAAAAGGACACAATTTAGTATTATTCCCTTTAAGAACTCGAGGTGATGCCCCATCCCTGGAGGCATTCAAGGCCAGGCTGGATGTGGCTCTGGGCAGCCTGGTCTGGTGCTTGGCGACCCCGCACATAGCAGGGGGTTGAAACGAGATGATTGTAGTCCTTTTCAACCCAGACTATTCAATGACTCTATGATTCTACACTGGAAGAGCAAAAGTTGTGCAGAGTGTATGGCAGTACATGGGAAGGTCTTCTCCCAGTGGAAGCAGGAGGTGCTGCCATGATTCCTGCACGGCTGTACCAACGAGGTGCAAAGGGAAAACCACCACTTTTTATCCCCTTTTTAGTGCTTTTTACTTCTTGGAGTGGATGGAATCCATCTGGTTGAAGTTGTGCTGCGAAAGCAAATGGAGGGAAGGCACCACAGAAGTGACAAATCAAAGACCTCTCTGTAAATCAAGCCTCTATATTCATTAATCTCAAATTAGCCCATTAAAATAAAGCAGCAGTTGATTAATATCCTTAAGTAACACTTAGAGTTGAGTGAGAACTTGATGCTAATATACTTGATATTGCAGTGCATTAAGAGACAGTCTCCAGCCAACGCAGCGATGCTTTTGGAGTTCAGCTCTCAGCAAAGGAGAGCTCTGCACTGACAGCAGTAAGGAAGGCAAGAAGGAATGTTTCTTCAGGAGGAAACACAAAGAGGGCACCCGGGCACTGTTCAGAGGGATGTTTCCCTTTCTGCTGTACCCCACTTGCTACAGAAGATGTACTGGAACAAGGTCCACATCCAGACAAATGTTCTGAAGATGAGAGCTGATGGTTCAGCAGTGCAGAGGGACGTTAAGGTGACGGCGAGGTCTGCAAATGGCTGCTGGGCACCACGCGGTGTGTGACTGCTCAGCACCACGTGTCATCATTAGGATGGGATTTCTGCCTCTTTACTTCTTCTATAGATTTCACAGCGCCAATATTCCGCTTCCAGGCATGTTAGACAAATTAAAGTGACAAAACTCAATATGCAAATTAAGATCATTAACATATTAATCAAACTGTCGATATTACAAAAACTAACACAAGCCTGCCAAATAATCATCTCACTAATGACTTAAGGCCATGCCTTTTGCCAATTAGCATTGCAGCCCCCTCGGCTGCCACTTGCCCACTTCCAGATGTTGTGAGCAAATAATCTTTGCCAGAGTGCTACATTGCAATTCTTTGCATGATAATTACTTTGGTATTTAATTGCTTTGTTTTCTTACTAAACAAAAAAAAAATCCTTAATTATGTGGCGTTGAGAATTAGTAGAACAAAGATTTTGAACTCCAGTTTTACACAGCCAGATTCTTTCTTATGTCAAAGGAAATGTGAAAAACCTTCCCATGCATTGCGTGCAATGCAATACATACATGGAACAGTCATCACTTACATATCTTGCAGACTCATTTTCCGGAAAAGGGCTTTTCCACAACCCGTGGGTGTCAGAATCCAATATAATTAGCATTTTCAAATCAATTTTGACATTTCTCTGAACGTTGTCATTTCAAACGCTTACTGTTATATTTATCAAAACTATCTTTCCAGGAGGAAAATGTGACTGGGTGGAAGAAAACTGGCAGCAATTTTAATCAAAGAATAAAATCAGTCAGCATTTCCCATAACGCAGTGAAACATTTTCTTGCAAAATTGGTAATAGCAAATTTTTAGCACTTTTTCTTTCCTGAAGTCCAATTGGCCTTCTCTCCTAATTAATACCTCCTTATTGATTTGTGAGAGGGCTTCACAATAAGCCATTCCTTACAATTTTACAAGTCTTCTTGCTTTGATGGCCCTGTTATAACTGCTTTGAGCACTGGGGTTCGTGCTGGGGATGGACGAGCCGTGGAGCAGCGCTT
This sequence comes from Perdix hodgsoniae, assembly GCA_035772895.1. Classification (NCBI taxonomy): domain Eukaryota; kingdom Metazoa; phylum Chordata; class Aves; order Galliformes; family Phasianidae; genus Perdix; species Perdix hodgsoniae. The sequence goes on along the minus strand of JAPSGF010000060.1, from coordinate 1,969,912 downwards.
CACTCCATCACTGACATTTCCTCCAGTGACACAAGGTCATGCAATTAATGAATGGCAAAGAAGAGCCATGAAAAATGGATATTAATGAAGTGTAACTCTGAGTAATAATGCCATAAGCAACCTCTGATAACAAACACATTTTCCTAATAACATCTACAATTATCTTCATTAGCGCCTGGCCGTGGCAAGATGTGCCGTCGCCCTCCAGGACCACAGACTGAGCAGATTTCAAACACTGAGAGCCTCCACTACCTCACACAGGAAAGTGCTCACTGACAGAGAGCTTAAGTGATGATAATATGCATTTATCATCATTTTGCAGTATGCCTTCTTCGTGTCATCAAGAACTTGAAATCTGAATAAGACTCTTTGCGTTACCCAGGGGACCTCCGGGCTCCAGGAAGACTCAAAGCACTGCTTGTCACTACAACCACAGGATTGTGGTATCACCAAGCTTGGAAAAGATCTCTAAGATGATCCAGTCCCATCATCCAACTTACTCCCAATATTTCCGCACTCAACCACATCCCTCAGTACAGCATCTACAGGTTTCTTGAACACCTCCAGAGATCCAACCACCTCAACCACCTCCCCAGGCAGCCCATTCCAGCACCTGACCATCCTTTCAGAGAATAAATTTCCCCTAAAAACTTATTTCTAGCCACAGCCCGGCTTTTGGGATATGGCCATTATCTGTACCTGAAGAATGAAAGAGAGAACAGAACTTCTGCCAATACTTAAAGCCATTCACCACAAACAAAAGACACTGAAGCTCCCCTGTCTGCTGCTGGATGCTCAGCTGGCTCCTTTGTGCACACAGAACCAAACTGCTCAGCCTATCTGCTCACATTCCTTCCATCTCCGGGTTTTTGCTGACTCCAAATGACAACTCAGGACGCTTTGAGGAAGAAGCTGACATAAGCAAAACTTGCAGGAAGGTCCCCTTGTGGCCACTTCCCAAACTAGTTTTGTTTCTCATTGATGTGCATGCAAAAATCCAGGATTGTAACGATCACAGACTCAATTTAAAACTGCCTGAAGTTTAGTCCAAGTATGGAGGGATGGAAACTGTGGGAATTGCTACTAGAACTCGCTCAAAATGCTGTGTGCTGGGAAGGTAAATCTGGAACAGATCTCCATGTCATCACCAAACCTTGCCTCAATACTTTTATAGTAACTTAAGTTTAATAAAGCCATTATCTGCAAATTTGCTCCTTTCTCCTTCGAATTACGAAACGCTCAGCCTCAAAACCTGCAGCCCTGCTGTGATCATGTGCAGATGGTAACCAGGTTATGTCTCAATCCACCAGCCCTCCCTGGTGCACAGCGAGTGCATCTCCTCAACTCACCAACCCCATTTAGTGTGAGTTATTCTGTTGTGGTTGTCATTGCTACTATTTGCAGGAATGGTGACAGCTGAGGAATAAGGCAGAGAGAAGGGAATAGAGTTTTCGTAGTTTTTGGTAATTTCATTCAAGCTCACCGGGTCTAATAAGAATAATTAAAGGCACCAATAGAGGGAATCATCAATGGAGGGAAATTGCTGCAGGATGAGAATGAGGAGCCACTGCTGGGTGGAAGGGCTGAGCCCCACATTTCAGCATGAGGAATTAACACCAGCAATCAGATTGAAGAGATGATGATGGAGGGACCCCAGCTGCAACTGGGAGACCATCAGGAACACTAAGCACCTTCCAACAGCCTCCAGCTCACAGCCAAAATGACAGCCTTGAAATGAAGTCCTGTCAGAGCAGCTGTGCGGCAGATCAGCCCATTGTAAGGCTCCAGAGAAAGGTTTTCATCCTTGCCAGGGAGACATCTCGAGATGAGAAACGACAGAATACAAAACAGTGCTTTTGTGGGCAAAGAAAGAGAGGGTGAGATAAATGAGCCCACGGTGTTGCTGAAGGGCATCCTTCAAGCACCTGCATTGTTTCCTAAGAGCAGACTCTTAAACTGGAACAGACTCAACCTCTGCTGAATCACCAGTGTATGGAAAGGAGCAGTTGAAGGCCTCTGCGTGCACAGCCCCACTGCCTCCTAGTTGCCATCCCACAGCCCCAGAGCAGCAGCCCCTTGCTGCAATGCCATCCTGCAGCTCCCAGTGCGCTTCTCGTGGAGATGCGTTAATCACAGGGGTTTTGAGGGGCTGGATGTCAGCTCCCTAAGCCAGACTGTCTCATTGGCTTTGCAAAGGCATTTCCATAGGACAAGAAACAAACAAAAAAAAAATTAGAAAAAGGTGTGAACACTGCACTTCTGCCCCTGTCTAGCCCTGCCTGCTGTAACAGATTGGTGAAATAACTTCATCCACCAGTTTATTAACAGCTTGCCCTCTCTTGTATCTCACCTTCATCATGAGATAGAGCAGATATGATGGATGACATTCTGCCTCCTGCTTCCATCCTGAATGAATTATCATTTCAGTCCTCTCTCTGTCTCACGTCCAGCTGCCTCCAGCCCGTTCAGCAGAGGGAGGTGAAGCTGTGTGACGTGGAAGGTAAAGGTCCAGCTGAGAAAGCAGCCTTACTGTCCACACTGGAAGATGGACATCAGCATTGGAGTTTTACTCACACATCAGAATGGATCATCTGAAATGTGACAAAGTCCTTCCTTACACCTTAAGCCAACCTATGCATAACAAAGAAATCAGTTTGTTCGAGCATACCGAAGAGGCAATTCTTTGAGATTACAGATGTATCAGAGCCAATAAATATCTGGTTTCTTTTCTGCAGAAATAAGCTGCTTCCTGACCCCAGCCATTATCTCGTGTCCCTGAAATATCAGAGCTGGCAACTTGCAGCTCTTGCCCTGACCACTGCGATGACAGCCAGTATTGAAAGTAACAAGATTGAAAGAAAACAAATATAGGAATATTTTTGAAGATAATGCAGAGCCACAAAGCTACGTGGGTTCCAGTGTACGTCCCAGTTCATATGGAGGCTGTTGGCTCCAGACATCCCAGGAGCACAGCCAAGCTCTGGCCAGCAGCACTAAGGGCTCCAGCCCAGCTCTGTGCTTTATCTTTGTTGTATCTCTCAGCAGTAACTTTGAGTAATTACACGTTGGGTAGAGACATGAGAATTGCCTTTTCACTTTAAAGCCAATTTAGCACTATGAAAATTCATGAAGCAAAAATTAATAAGCTCCATGCAGCTTCAGCACTGACCTCTGCATCTTCTTTCTCTCTTTGCCAACAATTTGTTACCAGTTCTATTACCAGGAGCTGATTCTCCCCCAACACCAGGAAAAAGCATCAGGGACCAAAAGGCAAAGAGAGCAAAGCTCTCCACCCATCAGCAGCACAGCCTCAGAGGCTCACTGACATTCTGTCCTCCCACAGACTTTCCTGGAAGTGTTTTTCTTTACAAACATTTTAACCCTATGAGAAAGGCCATCCAACCACCATTATCCAAGCACTGTAAGTGAATACTGGGGGGCTGATTGCTAAATGGGCCAACCAGGGAACCATTTTGGCTTTCGATCAACTTGACTTGCTCACTCCTGATCCTGCAACAAAACCTCCACGAGAGTCAGAAATGGAAAGAAAATGCCAACAACAAATTTTTGCTAACGTTTCCTGAAAAATATGGACGTGATGGGGAAAGCAGACTCGAAACTCACCCTGGTGAGCAAAGCATGGGATGAAACAAGAGCGGAGCAACTCTGAAAAGACAAGGAATAGACTTTGACAGATGGATGTAAATGTGCCTTTCAGTGCAAGGGAACAGTTGATTCTGAGGCATGAAATCAAATTAGTGCATCTGCAGCTGCCTATGTGTCATCCAGATTCATATTTTACACACTAAAGACATTTTTTAACCTCATGTTAGCTACACTTTTTTTTTTTTTTTCCTTCAATATTACACTTTCCAGGATTTGCAAAACGGTATTGGCAGGTATTAAAATGAAAGCTGAAGCAATGGTGCAATCTGTCTCATTTTCTATTGTGAAATGACAGAAATCTTTTTTGGACTCATTTACCATCAGGTAAGAGAAGACAGTTTTGGAAAATATAAAATCCTGGCCTCGACTCCATCAGGAAAGGCAGAGCTCTCCAACAAGGTGCCAGGACTGCTGCCTTCACACAATGCACTTCCATACTCACTGATTTCACCTAAAATCCAAAGGCTCATCTACTTGGTGCTTCGAGAGCTGAGAACGATGCAGACAGAACAGGTGAATAATTTGTTTTCTGATTTCTAACATAAACACCATTGTGCTCCACTTCAGTTTTCTGTGAGCAGTGATTACGGAACGGATGCCTACAGCCCTCAGAATTGATCAAAATAAAATGATGAACTTGTTTGGTTCTTGTAGCCAATTCCTGAGGGTTTGGTCAAATTTAGTTGAGGATAAAATTAAACAGAGATTGATTTGTGTAGGAGGAACTGTAGTTGCAAGGTTGGCAAATTGTACATGGGAATGGCTATTGCCTGAACACAAATCTGATTAATTGTAACTGGGGCAGGAAGACACAACATACAATTTTCCAGTGCAATACCAGGCTACTGTGCAACCCAAAACAAATGCACAAAGATTGTTTTCTTGAAATGGCAAAATAAAATGAGGGTTTCCCTAAGTCCTTATCGTTTGATCCCCTTCCTCAGTGCTGTATTTCTCATCCTCTTTACAGCAGAAAGTCAACACTTAAGAATGTACAAAGTGAAAATTTTATGGAGGGGAGAGAGGAGGGAAGGGAAGGGAAGGGAAGGGAAGGGAAGGGAAGGGAAGGGAAGGGAAGGG
>JAPSGF010000060.1:1853119-1965066 GCA_035772895.1 Perdix hodgsoniae | reverse complement strand
GGGAAGGGAAGGGAAGGGAAGGGAAGGGAAAGACAGTGCCAAGAAAGATTAATCTGGTAGTTTGGTGCTCCTCCCTCCCACCTTTCCAGAGCCCTCAGAACCCAGCAATATCACTGCAGACGAACAGAAGGCACAAGGAAGAGACCGCCATGGGACTCAGGTTCTCCTCCCATAGGTGTTAAGAGTGCTGTGGGGACAGCCATGCATGGAGCCCTGCCTGGGGCCCACTGCTGCCAATTGCAAAGTGTGCTATGGTTGTGTAGCATGGCACAAAGCAAGCACAAGGGGAGGGGTGTGCCCAAGAGTAGAGCAGTTTCCAAGGTACCTGGCTATCTATCCTGTTCATAAGTGATGCAACCAGGACAGCCATGTCCTTGGTAAATGGGAACACTGAAGCTGCACAACCAAAGCTAGGAACTGCTATAGCTTCACTAGGGACATCACTTCAGCACCAATAAAACATGTAGTAATGAATTTCTGCACTACGATGTGATCCAAAAGCAGTTCTCTGTACCTTACTTCTCTGACTCAGCAGTACCACTGGTGAATGACACTGCCTGCAAAGCCCCTCAGCTTAACGGAGCCTTTACCCTGCTGCAGAGTGGTGGATTTACTTTCCCCTCATCACAGCCCCACACCACTTAACTTTTCCTTCAAAGCCCAGTGATGTCTGTCATGTTCCCATTTAAAGTCCCCTGTTCTTACACACATTACATTTGTGACGCCTGCTGTGGTTGCACACAAAGTACCAAATAATGCAGGGAGGAGGAGGAGAAATCAAAGCATTTTAGAAATCCTAAGCTTGGCAAAAGCTGTGTGTAATTTTGCTTAGGTTGCAAGTTGGCTGGAGAAAACCATATCAAAGCACCATCATTTCCAATTGCCTGAGCATTACTTTTTAAGTTTATTTTTACTGCTCATTGTAGATCCCAGACTGACAGCTCTGAAAACTGTATATTTTCTATTTATGCAAGAATAAAAAGCAACAACTCAGCAAAAGCACAGACATCTGATGTATGTCTCCTAATAATGAAACTAAACTGTTGACTCGGGAGCGTCACCAGGAAGGACTGTGCACCACAACCAGCTCAGTCCTGCCCCTCTTCTCCTTCTAACTCACTTCTTATTGTGATGCCCCCAAAAGACAGAGCTTGGAATTCATAGCCCAACATTATATTCATTATATTTTTGGAGAAGATGAGGACAAGACTGGAAACTCAGAGCAGCACTGGTCCTGTGCCTAAAGTTCAGCCATCCCTCTTCATCCCAAGAGGTTCAACAGAGGCATTTGGAGTTGCTGGTGACCCCAGCTCAAACCAAAGCAGAAAACTGCAATTTCCATAGGAGTCCTCTTAAATAAAAAGCAATTTTACCTGTAAATCTGCTGGTATGAGTTATTTCTGCTGGTCTGTCCCCGCGTTAGGTGAAATATTGTCGGAATGCATTATTTCCTGACATTCAGATGCAAATTACAGGAGCTGTATGTCCTGAAATCAGCAAAAGAAAGTTGAAAACGCATTAGGCTTGGGAGCAAGATCAGCTGTCACTATAATATTTCTATTACAGCAAATATCCAATTGGAAATAAAACAGCTCATCTTCACATAAGTTCACTGCTCCCATTTTGGAACCTTTTGACATTTACAAGATTTGCATGCTGTACCTGGTTTATTATAAGCCAACAATTAAAGCTGTCTTTGCCTGCAGCCACAAGCAATGCCCAGGGACAGAACTGCAGCCCGGCTCACACACACCTGGCCTCCCCCTCCTGCTCTTATTTCTCCTGTGGTTCATGCTCATTCCAGAAGCTTTGCCAAAAAGCTTCATCGCCAGTTTAGCTGCCCGACAAAAACCCTTTCTGTGGAGCTTGTTTTCATGCTGGAGTTCTGCACAGTTCTCCAGCAATGAATCACAGCCTCCCGTCCCATTTCAGCAGGGAACGAGGTGGGTTTGGTGCTCTGTGGGTGCACCCGCAGAGAAACATGCTGAGAAAGGAGACAGACCTTTCTCATCTGCTACCTTGTGATGGTGTCAAAGATGCTCACTGAAAAAAAAGGAAAGCAAGAACTTGTGATCTCAAACCCTTGATGAACCATACAGGAGATATGTCATACTTAAAGTCTGCAGACCCGGAAGGTGTTTTAGGTCACCATGATGGACAGCTGCACGAAGCATCGTCCTTAGTTGTAAGTTGCAGTGACCCCTGAACCTCTCACAGGAACGCCAACCTCCTGAGCACCAACAGAGCAGCTCAGCACCCCCCAGAAACAGACACAGGGTGCCCTGGGGCTCACGCACTTACAGCAGTGGGGAAACCCACCTTACAGCTATATCTGCAGATGAGTTCCTTGCTTGTCTGTTCTGTGTGTCACCAGCTATGGAAAGACTCAAAGGAACTGAGATATTAACTTAAGAACTTGACTTAAACACTGGCTGATGCTGAAGGCAGCGCTGTGCTGTCCCAGAGCCCCCCCTAGCGCAGCTCTGTGCAGCCCAGCTGTCAGTCCCAGCATCGTTACTCGTTTCCATGCTGTTAGAATGATGCCTGTGCAGCCGTGTTATTATTTATGGCTCTTGTCAGCAGAGGGGGAAAATCACAGTGGGAGGCAGCAGGACCCACCCGATGCACAGTGGGACCCAAGTTGATGCCTGATAAATTCGCTGGAGATCCTCTGCATCGCTGTCCAGGCTCAACCTTAAGCACAAAGGCTGCAGACACCTGCAAAGGTTCCTCACCACCTTGGTAAACAAGTTTATATCCTTCATTTCACAACGTTTCTCATCCGTCAGACATTTAGTTCCGCAGTTGGAAGCCAGGTTAATCAAACGGCATTAAGTGCACCAATAAAATGCCACAGTAAATAATATTTGCAAATAGAGCTGTCTGAACTCCATCTAATAAAAGGAACGATTTCAGGACCTAGAACTGCTTCTGTCATCAGATCCCACTTTTGTGTTTTTATGGAGCAATTTTTTGAGCCTCGCTCAAAATGCTCCCTACATTAGTCTGAGCCGATCTGAGCTGCAGCACACTGGCTGAGGAACTGCTGAGAAAACCATCGGGTGTGACTCAAACTCACCAAGCATCTACCAGAGCTACCCACAACGAATGGAAAACAAAATGATGATGGAGATCATCAGGAGGAAAAAAAAAGTGCCTATTTGTCTTCTAGAGCAGAGCACTGGCTCCCTCTCCCCCTGCGCCCACCCCACTGCTCACACCCCCATGTTCAGCCCCCACCACCCCCCTGACCCCTGCAGTGCTTTTTGAGAGGACACCGAACCTGCCCTGCTCCTTGCCTCAAGGACCGTGGGGTTCTGTGGCCAGCACAGCAGCCGGCACTCCTGCAGCGCTTGTAAGATGCCTTAAGAGGGCTGTCTAACCAAAAACCTTGTCTGCGTGCTTCTAGTGCAGCTCATAAAAAAAGCTGTTATCTCTCCTTGAAAACCTCTCCTCCCTCAGAGCTTTCTCAGTGGCTCTCGAGCTGAGGAGAGCTGATCTCAAGAGCGTTCTCCATCCCCATCTCCATCGCGGCACATGGAAAGTCCCCTGTGAATTCAGCAGTGTCCTTCTGGTTCGTGAGGCTCATGGAGCACCGGGGCCAAACATGGGGGGTCAGGCAGGAGCTCCCCATTCATCCTGGTGCTGGAAGGGAATGCTTTCACCTCCTCTGTTTTTTTACGACTCTCTCAAATGGCCACAGGAGACCCCCAGGGGGTCTCGGCACAGAAGACTCCTGCCTCACAGCCCTGCTTGTGTCTCTGGCAGTCTGTACAAAATGCACACATTCAAAGCTGTCCCTCTGCCACATCCAGGTCCTTGCTTTTTCCCATTGGGGTCTTCATGTGAGCACAAAGATCTGTATCTGCTCCCTGGGCTCTGAAGCATGAACCTCCCACAGACCTCATCACAGGAAGGTGTGAAGGACTTCTCCCTCCTGCTCCCATTCATTCCAGACCTTTTCCATTCGCATCTTCTGTGGAAGTTTACAGACTTCAGTCTATCTCCACAGACCGCAAGTTCAAAGTGGAGGCAGGAATTGGAAAGAAATGGATGATGGAACACAGAGTGGGAGACAAGGCAAAGGCTGCTCAGTAAAAAGTCTTTTTTTTTTTTTCCTTTTCCGAACAGTTCTGTACAGTGCAAATGTGGAAAAAAAGAAACCACCCACAGCAATATGGGTTAAGGAACATTTGTCAATAAGAAAGAATAAAAGCAGGCACTAAAACAACAGAAATAATGACTCGACTTTCCAGATTTTGATTCTAAAACGCCTGGTGCCCCAGGCAGCTAACTGAAAAATTCTTCTTCAGCACAGAACCTCGCTGTTTCGCCTCAAATACTCATGGTTAACAAATATTCCCTCTGAGTGTATGTCTGTCTGTGCATATATGAGAGCCACTGACAGACCGCCCATAGCTATATGGAACTGTCATGGGGGAACGGCAGCAAAAGCAAGAAGCAAAATTACAGCGATATTTCATAGGCCTGGGAGAAAAAAAATACATTCCTTCTTTCTTCTTCCGTCCCAATAGCTTCGAGGTGCCCCATCCCCACTCTGCCATTTCCAGAGAACACCACAGAAAGTTCCACGAGGACCTGAGTCTTGGTGTATTGATGGCTGGATATGAGCCAGCAGTGTGCCCAGGGGGCCAAGAAGGCCAATGGCATCCAATGGCTTGGATCAGGAATGGTGTGGTGAGCAGCACCAGGGAAGTCATCCTGCCCCGGTATTCGGCGCTGGTGAGGCCTCACCTCGAGTGCCGTGTTCAGTTTTGGGCACCTCAGTACAGAAAGGACATGGAGGTGCTGGAGCAGGGCCAGAGAAGGGCAACAAGGCTGGGGAAGGGCTTGGAGAATATGGCCTGTGAGGAGAGACTGAAGGAACTGGGGCTGTTTGGGCTGGGGAAGAGGAGGCTGAGGGGAGCCATTCCTGCTCTCTTCCAACAGCTGAAAGCTGACTGCAGCAGAGCGGGGCTGGTCTCTTCTCACTGCTGACAGGAGGGTCTTTTCCAACCTGAGCAATTCTATGATTCTATGACCATTCTGGCACACTTCCCCAGCTGCCCACATCACCTTTGGATCACACCACAGAGGCCAGGCCAAGCAGCCCAGCTAAGGCCCAGCCTCCATCTGTGTGTTAACTGCGACGGCTACAAAACCAGATCATTAATATTTAAACAATAACCGTTTCACAGCATGCTTCCAGATGTTCCTGCTCTCATAATTGCTTTATTACTTTAAAAATCAACAGTACGTGATGTATTAAGTACACAGCCTTCTGACTCTCGTCTGCACACTCTTGTCTTTTGGGAGTACTCTATGAGAGAATCATTATTCTTTAACAGTTGCTGAAATGAAATTTGGGTTTATTTAAGTCAAAATCCTTTGTCTGACCCAAACCCAACAGCCACACACAGCAAGCAGCACTGCTATCACCCAGCAATCCTCCTCTGATAAAAGTATAATAAAGAAAAAAAACATAAATTTGCCTTCATTTGGATTTCCCTTGCCTGAACCACATGAATACCTGTAAGCCCTCATCTGATGACACAACTGCTTTGTATTCCATTTAAGGCTGTTTCATCTGTAATCTCAGAAGGTAGGAGGACTGACTTGTGTCACTTTCTAGTCTTTGCCAATAATGTCATAATTTGATACGGAAACCATGCATACCATTATATTCAAATCTGATATTTAAAACACGCTTTGGCAGACAGCTGACTTCTATTGATGTGTTTATCCGATTTCTCTCTGCCTTTTTATTCTGGAAATACACAGAGGGAATATGTCGCATCACATTTTTGTTACAAACACAGAACCTTCAGAACTTCCATTTTTCTTTCTTTTTTTTTTCCTGGGTATTGGTAAATAGATGAGCATATTTAAAAAAAAGGAAACTACCAAGACTGCAAATTAGGTGAAATGGAACCACGTGTGATAGAAACAGAACTCTAGGACCTTTAATCTCAGCAACTTGGTCCATGTCATCTTCAGACTTTCTCTACTTGCCTACTCCCAGCCCCTGCTCTCCTCTGACACTTCAGTTTCCATCTACAACCCCAGCTCTCCAATTGCATCTTGCAAAACTCAAGCAAGCTCTATTTTTAACCAAATCCAAGCTATTTAATTTTCATTAGGAAGTAAATACTTCATCCTCAATCTCCTTAGAAAACCAAAATAGGGAAGTTAATGCCTTTGAGTCAGAGGGCTCTGTGCATTCTGCCATGATTTCTCCTCCCTGTCAGCTTCAGTGCTCCTCCTGAACAAGAGGTTGACTGCAGCTGAACGGCCAGCAAAACACCTGGCAGGGCAGCAGGAGAACCCTGGGCTCACAGAATCAGCAGAACTGTCTTCTCTGACAGAATATCTCCAGCTCTTGCAATTGCCTCCGCATGGATAACTCCCTTAATTCAATTAAGTTGTTATTTCTAATGAATTCCATTGAAGAGAGCTCAGTTATCAAACCGGTGCTATCGCTGCATCATCGCGAGCGTGGTTGAAACAAACATTCCTCCAGACAGGGAATGCTGAGAGTCAGCTGGAAGTTTGTCTCCAGTATCAAAATACAAATTGTCCTTAATTAAAAAAGCCTTCCCTCTGCCTTTCAAAGCTCTTTGCACAAAGTGGTGGTGGCCACAGAGCCCAGCACAGCACTGGCATTCTCACCGTGTTCACTTCCAGATTTCCCAGCACTGTTCTCTGAATTGCCATCTCCTTCCCCTTTCACTGCCCCAGTCAGCACTGCATTGTTGTGTATTTTATAAACTTGATGTGCAGGAGAGCCCACCATCCGAACCCAGGGAAGATAAAAAGAGTCATTTCAGATTGGAGAGAATGAAGGTTACAAACTGTTTCAATTAAAGCTACACAAAGCCCTGGATTCCCTGGATTACGTTTCCACATTTCAATATTTGTCCATGGTGTGCACACAAACAGCCCTCTGAAGAATCCTCCTCTCGGTAATTTTCCCTTTCCTTAATCCTGATTTACAGAGCCTGCCCTCCTGGGATATTAAGAGGATCTCATAAGGACAATCCAACTTCATATCGATTCTATTTCCCACATCCATAAAATTCGTTGCCTTAGGAAATACAAGAACGAAGGAAAAAAAAAATAAATAAAACCAAACAAAAAAGCGTGGTTTAATTTAAATACCACTTTCAGCAAAAGGAAAAAAAAACAAGAAACACAAATGGAAAAAGAAGCAGAGGACGACAATCATTTGCTTTGCTAAGGCTGTGCTATGCGAAACGTGCAATATAAACTGACAAGGGAAGGAGATGATTGTTGTTTGAATAACATCCATATCAGCACAGACACGTATGAATCTGGCAAGGGACAGGGAAGATCCAAACTCCAAATAACGTTGATGTATCAGTAAGTATTATTCAGACAGGAGAGGGGGAGGGAGGAGCAGGAGAGGTTGGCTGAGACCAGAGAGCGTCTATCAGCTGCAGGAACTGCTGGGCAGCAAGTCTGCAGACCTAATTAAGGCCTTTCCATCTTTTTCAGATTCTATGCCTCTGTTTTGTTGGTTGGGTTGGTTTTGGTTGGTTTTTTTTTTCCATCTGGATCATCACTAGATCACAGCTAATTGGGGTTTGGGGTATTTTCTGCTAATTGTTTAGCCGTAATTAATCCAGCCTCGGAAAAGGAAGGCCAATGCTGCTCAGCCATGGAGAAGAGCTGGTGCTCAGGAGGACACAAGAAGAGGAACCATCGCACCTTCACACTCACAACACAGCCCTGCCCTGTGGTCTTATGCATGCAAGCTGGTGCAAAAACAAAGCTGGGGGCAGAAGGAGCTCTTGCAGCTCAGCTCAGCCCACAGCCCACAGCCCACAGCTCACAGCCCCCAGCTCACAACCCACAGCCCCCAGCTCATAGCCCATAGCCCACAGCCCCCAGCTCACAGCCCCCGGACCTTGGCTGCAGAGTGGACACCAAAGCCCCAACCCACTGCTGGGGCCAAAACTTGGCGTTCTAACCACTTGGAGTTGACATTTGAAAAGGTAACACGACGACTCATTGTGCCAAATCAATTACTGATTATCAATATAGCGGTGAGCGATGTATAATGCGTATGTAAAAGATATATTTAGCTGTAGATTATACTAGTAATAAGGGCTACGTGAGCAATAGCTACATAATTACATTTTATGAATACAGGAAACCTTTGAGGAATGCTCTGAGATTTAATTGACATTTAACAAGATAACTACAGCAAGTTAATTAGAAATTATATGCTAAAAATATGAATTAACTTTTAAATAATATTTTAGCTTGCTACCGTATAGCTACAGTGCCTTGTTAGATGCCAGTGGAACAACTAAATGAAATACTTCTTTCCAATCACATCTTTCTAATTCATTTCCCACAAACTGAAGCCTGCATTATCAGCTCCTCGTTCTGAATCGTTCTTTTTTTGGTACAAATAGGGTGAATTGATCTGCTTAGCAAAAGATTCATTTTTACGGCCCTCTCATACTTCTTTCAAATTGAGCTTTCTCTTACATTCCTATCAGCAGCCAGAGAAAAGATTTCACTCTGGCTGCGCTTTCAGCTCTGAACCCAGAAGGAAACTGCAAAGGAAGGCACTGCCAAGCATTCCAGCTCCCTGCAAGGTGATACATCAGGGATTCTGACAGTGCTAATACAGAAATTCGGAGAATAAAACAACTCGGAGCCGGTTCTGATATAGATGGCTGTAATCACAAAGAAAATACAACACAGGTGCACTCTCTACTCTTGCTCCCTGTGTCCCAGCTGACTCCAAGGTCTCTCTTGCAACTTCTTTTTGCCAACACGCCTTCGTTAGCATTCGAGACTGGATTATGCATACAGAACATGCATGATTTAGTGTCCCTGCTCTTGAAAATGTCGCTTAGTTCAATATATCACAGGAGGAAATGGAGAAAACAAGATGATAAAGCAGTGAAGGATGGGCAAGATGACCCGATCTGCACCTGAGACTGCAGCACTGTGCACTTAATGCAAATTGAAGGCTTGTTTTTCAACTATGGAAACCAGACATAAGCAGAACAGCTTGAACAAGAGATACACCATCTTTAGCGTAGTTGATCTCCATCTGACTGGAAACTTTCTAAAAAGCTTTAACAATAACAAGCAAAGTCCTTCACGTTGTTCCTACTTCCCTATCTTGTCCAGGGAGGGCAAGAGAACAGCGTGCCAAAGAGCTGCACTCACAGAGAGGAGGATTTTGGATCATTACGCTGCTCCTAATAATAAATAAGGGGTAAGAGAGGTTGAAGATACACATTTTAGGAGGAATTTTTTACTCAGGGTGGTGAGGCACTGGCACAGGTTGCCCAAGTTGGTTGTGGGTGCCCCATCCCTGCAGGCATTCAGGGCCAGGCTGGATGTGGCTCTGGGCAGCCTGGGCTGCTGATTGGTGACCCTGCACACAGCAGGGGGTTGGAACTGGATGAGCACCGTGGGCCTTTGCAACCCAGGCCATTCTAGGATGCTATGAAAAGATACCATCACAAGAAGAGTTACAGCTTGAACTCCAGTTTCAGCTGAAGCTCGAGGTCCCTCTCACCCAAACTTCTCATGAATTCCCTTTACTAACAGCAGATCAGAGCTCCTAGCTTGGAACAGGCATGACTTCCCTACCTGGAGCTTCCATTTAGTTAAAAGAAGCATCTCTGTACAACATGTCACAGTGCGCTGGGTGGGGATGACTGGATTACGACCGAAAATAATTGAGCTGATACATTTCAGCATTTTTCTTTGAATAAATTATTTGCAAATAAACATTTTCATTATTCGACCATCTCTGATGTTCCATTAGCATTCAGTGAATTATTTATTCAGCAGCTTTTCCCATCAATCACTGAATAAATTATTCGCAAATAAATTATTCTACCAGCTTTTGCTTTAAAGATGTCCCTTTGAGAACAATAGCTTCCCAGAATAGAAAACAGGCAAAGGGAGAAATTTAAAAGGCCTGATGCTCATCTCCGTTGTTTTGCTAGAAATCTGAATGATTACCACAGAAACCTGTGGCCTTTTTCTGTATTTAGGTGTAACTCAGCACACACTGCAGCATGGAGTGCTTCACCCTGCTGAAGCCAGCACAAAAATTCTGCAGTGCCCTCAGACCCAGCTCTGTATCCTGGCATGCAGCTCCACTTCCAGCTCCCAAAGCCATGCTGGATGCCAATGCCCTCAGATCAAACCTTAAGCACAGCTCCCAGGGCTGCTGTGGTCCCAGGCTGCTCCTTCTCCCTCGCATCTCCATCACTGCACCTTCTGATGCATAATGCATTCCCATCCCATCAGTCCACCCAGCCCCAGCGTATGCCTTGTTTGTGTCTGGGCCAAGGAGGATGAAAGCCTGTTAGAACTAAACGAAGGCAACATTTATGCCAATTTTAAGGGATAATTGAGGTGCGGCGCAGGGGAATTCGCTGAACTCCTCCGTCCTTCTAACAAGAAAGAGCCTCTTTTGTTAGGCGGCACAAAAAGTCACCCTCATTAAAACAAGCCACCTTTATCAGAACCACGTGGAGGATTTATCGTTGCTCCCAGATGCTGCTGCTTTTCAGGGGGATGCAGGAAAACATTGGGGGGGGGGGGAAGGGGACCGAGAGGGGAGTCCTCACTCATTTCAAGAGGGCTCATTATCAAAGCGCTGCGATCCTCGGGTTGATATCAATCATGGCAGCGCACAGGGCTGTGCCAGAGCCTTCGTGACACCGACCCCACCTGGGCTGCCTTGCAGCATCCCTGCAATTAATAATTGCTAATTTGAGCAAAACGAACAAATGGGAGACAGTGTCACTGTGTGAGGGGGGGACAAATGGACAATAACATGCAGATATAGAATTGATTTAATTTCAGACGCTCTTCCCCTAGCAAACCTTTCCTCATCCTCAGAGTAATTGTGTAATGACATTTATGTATAATAGACTTGTGACATTATAAATGACACTTGTGTCAGGACTGTCAGGCTGTGACAGCCTCAGAGACAGCTCCAGTGAGAAATTAATCATTTCTGAGGCTTGAAAGTTGCTCATTTATCCTTGCCAAGTGAGATCTTGCAAAAACAAGATCTTGCACTGAAGCGTGGGCTCCCACCCATGTTACCCTTCAGGACCTTCAGAGAAAAGTCCTCCTGGGGACCAGGCAGCACCGTGTCTCACTGCCAGCAGCACCCTGCAAGGCCAACCACCTACTCAAAGAACACAGCCAAAGGCATCCCCACCTTCCCCATTCCTTCCCCTTTCAACATCACAGCATCTCTTACCAGCTCCTTATAGTGCACGTACACCTGTAAGTGTACCTACGTGTTACAGAAGCTCATATTACCATCGATGTGTGTCACATTTCCAGATCTCTGAAAGGGTTATTTTGTTGAGGAGGACATTTTGAAATATACTGTATATAATGAATAAAAAAAAAAAAAATCTTTTCCAGCTCAGTTTAGGGCTATTATTAGACGATCAAACTGTCATTTTTTCAAAGCAGTTCAATTGTCACAAGTTTTTCTAATGGCTTCTAAAGCATTATCTAATGCCTGGGCCAAAAAAAAAACATGCCCAAAAAAAGCAGAAGAGGATCAAAGCGTGTTGAAAAGCCCCACTCAGAATGCATGACAAATCAGTGTCTGCAGGCTAAACCCTTCCTGTCCCATTTGCCTTCAGAAATATTTGCGCACTGCAAACCAAGACTTTATTTGTAACTTATTTTTTTAGATCTACACGGGTCCTTATGGTTTTCCTTTGCGCACGTTGTTCATACAGAAACCCAGCACCGAGAGGTGACAGCCCTTGACAGTCCTTTAGCACTTCCCCAGGTGCAGAAGTCCCACGGATGTGCAGGGAACACTGGAAGCTCCAACAGAGCCAACATGCCCTGTGCTCATGGAGGGCTGGAAGTGGCTGGAGGACGAAGAGCAAATCACTGGGAGTACATGGCAGGTGATGGAGGGGTGGGTGTCTCTCCCACGCTGTCCAACTCCCTGCTCCCCTCACACCTGATCACAGAAGCACAGAGTGGATTGCCTTGGGTTGTAAAGGACCTTCAGGCTGCTGTGCAGACTTCGTGTCCTCCCCTCCCTCGCCTTCCCTCTGCCGGTCCCCAAATGGCAAGCACACACATAAAATCAGGCTGCTAATGTAACAGATAACTCAGCCCCAATGACAATGGAACTTACAAACTGATTCCGCTTAACCGACTGTGACTGCAATAGGCTAATTCCACGTTTCTAATTAAATTACATTATTTTCTAGGTGGAAGTTTATGAGCAGAGGTGAGGAGTAATGATATGAGCAAGCCACAGAGCCACGTGTACTTGTCAGATCTGAGACTCCTATCTAGATGGCAAAATGAGTTATTCTATTTACATCTTTTTAAAATGTCACAGTATTTGCCTGTGTTTAATCTTGGGTTTGTATGTGCATGGAACCATTCTCAGAAAGGAAACAGGAATGATTCAAAGGGAAGACAACAGACCTCACTGCCGAAAGGGTGTAAAGAAGCCAGATTTCCTCAATATCACCACCTTCTAAGTATAAATCCTGCCTTTAAAGTGGCAGCATTACTGCTGTGAGATGACTTGGAAGGGATGGAACAGTGGTCTGGAGCCGAAGGTGGGGATAGGATGGCAGTCCTGAGGATGCCCTCCTTCCTTCTGCCATCGTGCATCCCACAGCACCCATCTCCCATCTCCAGAATACACACTGCAGACCCATCTGCTGCTACTGCTTTCCTCTGTGAGCAAGTGCTGGGGATCCAGTTTTGCCTTATGGATGCCCGGAGGCCAAATACAGATTGCGGGCTTAAAGTTTTTTTCTGAAATCATAAACAACCAGGGAAGAAACTCAAGAAGTGGACATAAAACTTTATGGCCTATGAAATTGGATCGCCTTTTACAGACCTTTACCTCTGGATGGACAGTGAGGGATTTGTCACCCTATGGGGGGATGAGCTTTAAAACCTGAGAAAGGGAAGACAGAGCGGTGTCTGATGGAGGACACGTGTTGCCCAGGAGCCCCAGGAAACTCCCAGCTTTCAAATTCTGTTTGCAATCAGTAGAGAAATTACTCAGAACAGGAGATTGTCATTTCAGCTCTGGTGCATTCAGCCTTTCCTCTCACGGCGGCTGCTCCATACTTCTGATTGCTCTGCTCCCTCCTCTGTAAGCAGCTGATTCCGATAAATTGATTTTGATGATGTACTGAGAATTAGGCAGAGACTTCATTACATCAACTCGAGATCAGACTTAGGGAGACATAATTGAACCTTTACGAATCCCTCAATCTCGTTTAGATGATCAATTATTTTGTTTATCTCCTTCAGCAGGTTAATGGAAGCCTGGCAGGGCAGCAGCAAAGGAACCAAGGCACATAAGCTGGTTTGTAGGTGTCACTGAGGGAATTTTGTAACCTGGGGCAGCTCTGGTCAAGCGTGTATTTAGAATCGGATCTGAACCAGGATGTAAGAATAGTCACTGATCACAGAAAGCTGCTCCACATGCCTAAATGCAGAATAATAAGCATTTTTTTTTCATGTAAAAAAGCATATCCCTTAACTTCAGCCACAAAGGGCTTTATCACTCCGACACAAATCTGGTGGTGCAGGTAGGTGCAAAGCACAAAAGCTCTGAGCAGAGGGCATCCAATTCTCATGCAAAACCCCTGCATTTTCCAGAGCTTTAAAATGCAACACTTCCACCGCTGTGATTGTAGCTCTTAAGTGCAAAGAATCGAAAAGCTGCAATCAGGAGAAAGGAGTGCGGCTCTCAGAAGCCCAAATGATGGTGCAGAGGGGAACGGGGCTGCTCACAGCCCAGAGCTGCTCTGTGCCACTACAAAACTGCAAGGCCCATTGAAACAATGCACATCTTCCAAAATGCTGAATGGCGATGAGATCCGAAATGAAATGAGGTTTGCACCTTCGTGGTGTTCCTGTCACCGTTCATAGCTGGAAGGCTCAGAAGTGTGCAGAAGAGGCATGCACCTAAAAAGCATCAGGAATTAACTTGTTTAAGCACTTTGGGACTCTCATCCACAACGATCATTATAATTATATAGTACTGTTATTACTAACAGTAACAAGAGTGGTAATTATTACTGCTATCGCGTTGTTATTGCTCTTAATACATCCTGTCGTACTGGAGATCAATTCAGCTTTGATGGGAACCAGCACCAGGGAGGTAAATGGGAGGGAGGGCTGAAGACAGCAACTGAATGCTAGGGCAAACAATCCCTTTTTGGCAGCAGATGATGAAAGACATCCAGCTGCCCTGGCTCCAAGGAGGGGCTTTAATACATCACCTGATACAGCTGAAAAGCTTACAAAAATCTGGTTATATTTTTTAATCATCTTGCATTTTAGACCTTTAAAGTACAAATATGGATTTCAAACATATCAGGGGAACAAATTAACTTAGAAAAATGGCTGTACTTTCCAAGGTTGCACCTGCCATGAAATTGCTCCAAGTTTGCATTTTCCCTTAGTCTCTAGTGTGTCATTACAGCAGATTGATCGCCTTCCTCTCCCCAGCAACTCCCCCATTAGAGGGTTATTGTATGGAAATTAATGGGAGGCTAGAAACATTTCTTTTGCAGCTGCAGTAGTAGAAGTCAGTTCTGATTAAGCACTCCAAACCCAGCAGGCTGGGCTGATCTCTTTGCTTTCGCTCCCTCTTTTATTATCACCAGTGTCAAGTTTTGTTACTTTCGCCATTCCCCTGGTACTCCCACTGCATCCCTGTGCAATAATAGGGGTTATTTCTTTATGTGCACATCTATTTATTTTGAATACATACCGCCGGATTCTCACTGGTACAAAGTCCCCTTGTACCACCTGTAACACGGCTGGAGGAATCATTTCTGCTCCGTACAAAGGCCTGTTAGTGCTGCTGAGCAGAGTAAGGGAGGACTCAAGGAAACGAATATCAGCGTCATAAATCTACCTGTTCAGTCACCCCTACAAAAGCGACACCTGATGCCACATTTCATGTGTGCCTGCTCCATCTCTTATTCGTCTTGCTGTTACCTACCTGCCCACTCTGTCCCAGTTCTCTTTGTGCAAACAGCAAAGTGGATCTCCTAAAAAGAGCCCGTATGTTTTAAAAGACAGAAATTAGTCAAAGCCGTGATGAAAGAGAGGTGGTGGGATGCTTGTAAAACGGGTACAGTGCTCAAAAGGCAGCACAGTTCTATTAGCTTGGCTGTTTCCTCTGCAAACAATGAACTCAATGTATATAAAAACATAAGGAGGGAAGTTTCTTTTAAACTGATCACACCACAAATCATGCAATAATTGAAAAAAAAAATAGAATTTCACACTGTGTCAGCTAGAATTACCATCTTGGAGTCTGAAAAGGGAAGGGGACCCTTTTTAGATGCTGTCCCTTTCTTGCAATTGCCCACACATGCCCTAACACAGAGCAGTGATTTAGGATACAGACCACAAAAAGGTGGGGCAGCACCTCCTTTCAGAGGAGGAAATTTCTCTCCACTTCACATAACACCCACCTCATCCCCAACCAATGTGCCTACGCTACACGCCAGCTGCAAAAAGCCAAGTTAAGCTTTTGAGAACGAAGCACCACAGTCCTGTACCAGAGATGTCCCCAAAGCCACCAGCCCAGGACAGATGCTGCTCAAACAGCGACCAGGCTGAGAGGTGCAGCAAGGACTGCTGCTTAGAGAAGCTATCGAGTGGCACCTCATAGCACAACAAGAAAAGAAAAGCCTTTAAGGGATTATTTATAGGGCTCATAAAGATGCCTTTTGAATATCCATCAATCAAGCAGTCGGTGAAAAAGTCTGCTCAGCACACAGGAGAGTAGAAGGAGGGAAGAAAATTGGATACGGCATGCATATGAGATGTGCAGGCTCACACAGATCTGCTCCCTGTGCCAGTGGGACTCACAGACTGTTCCAGAGCTCACCAAACCTGAAGGTCAATGGGCTGGAGATGGTTGCTGCCCTTACGGCTGCTTCCTTTGCTTCCTTACTGCTGAAGGAATCAGCTGGTGATCCACGGTAAACGTTTTTTCTAGGACTCCACCTCTTTCTTACCACTGGTTTTGTCGTGGCATTTATACAGATGGTATTATAATAAATGAGAGCAGCAAAATAAGGTGCTTTGGGGCGTCTGTGCTTGGGAGTCTTTTTGGTCTCACACAGGGCACAGTGATGGCTTTTTTGCTGTTGATAATCAGAGCCAAGAGGCAGAAGTTGACATGTGAGACATGAGAAATCTCTGAGAGGTGTCTTAACATTTTGTTTTGAACTCATGTCTGTCGGGTTCTGCCATTGCACCAACCCAGCCTCTGTGACCAACCACCCTATGCTGCATTCCAGCAAATGCACATCTCTGCATTTCTTTCCAAAGTGACATTTATATTTAATGACAAAGTACTGCACTGTACAACCCACCATTTGTCTTACCAAACGGCCTCAGAAAAGCTCTGACAAATGTATTTAACGTGAGGACATCTATTAATTAATAAGTACATTACCTCGCAATCAATACTCGGTTGATGATATTGTTTAAATTATACATGTCTGATAGTTCCTGCCTTCCTTGTCTGCTTTAAGGTATATACTGAAACCGAGTAGTGCAGAACAACTCTGCGTTTTAAAAGTTTGGTTCAAATCCTTTTTAAATAGACTAATCTCACGAACATATTCTGTTGCATAAAATTAGCCCTGATTATAGTCAGTTTATCACCCCAGCCTCTTCACAGTCCATTGATTAACCAGATACCAAGAGCTGTATATCCTCTTTACTGCTTTTTTATTTTATTGCAGCAATGTTATTCTGTTTCAAACTCCTGACCGAGGCGTTCCTAGCAATTATTCCTCTTGGTCTGCAGAACACGTGCAGACAATCCTCAGCCTTGTCCCTGTTGCCACGTGTACCACTGGAAGATATCAACCTTCATCCACACATCTCTGTCCTCAGAGCTGCTATCCAACAACAGATCTCCTTGCATTCCCATCTACACAACAGCCTCTGCTGTGTTGTTTATGTACAGGTCAGTCCTGTAGCTGGGTGCACCTTTTTGCTGTACCTGCACCAGGCAGAGGCAGCAGGGAGGAGGCTCAGGGTGTCCTACCAGCACTGTGCTAGAGAGGGTGCTCTCCCCTCACCAAACTCACAGCATCGGTTCCCCAAAGCTACACCTCTCCTCACTCTCAGCTTTGTCATGAAATGGTGGAACAATGGGGTAGGGAGCCCCGAAAAGGCAATCAAGGGCAATGTGGGAACTGCTGGGAGCTGAAACCCCCACCCTACACACAGGAGTGCATTTCAGAAACAAGCTGTGTGCACAAAGGTGCTCTGCATCAGCCAGCACCTGAAATTGGGTCTGAGTTCCTAAAGCAAAGAGCCGGAGGGCTGCCAGTTTGTGCCCCATCCCTTCCACTTCAGAGGCTGAAGTTCTGCCATGACTGGATCAGAGCTCCTCGGTGAGCAGTTTCTCATCCAAACACTGAGATTTTGCTGGAAATACAACCATAAATTCCAGATTCATTCCCTACGAACGGTTTCAAGCATTTATCTAAATGTTGCCCTTTTAGCAAAGCCATTAAGCAAATTCACTGCAATATTCTTGGAACCTGGACTAAGAGGGACACTTAGAGCAGCCAAACAACCTAAAAGCTAAAATGAGCATTCCCAGAAGCATTCATCCATCTCTGCTGTTGCATGACTCCCTCTGCTCTGCAAAGAAGAGTAACACTGGGAACACAACTATCCAGGAGCTACAGGGGCCAAGCACAGCTCTGACAGTTGGAAGAAGCTTGTGTGATGGTTCAACGTAACCCAAAGCACTGCTCTCAGTAAAGCTGGAATACACTGTGATACAAAGGTGCACATGTTTGCCTGGGTCTGCTGTGGACCTGATAAGTTTGGATCTGCCAAAACACAAAGTGAAATCCAATCTACGTGAAGAAGAGCAAAAGAAGGACTCCCACAAACCCCAAATTATTAACACAAAACTCAACATGCTGAACCATGTTGGATAGGGTCAGCCTGGGGCTGTGGCTGTAATCCAAATAACAGACTTCTTACCTGGACATTGGGAGCAGGAACCCAAGCACACGTAGTGCTGATGATGAGTTGGAGAGCATGAGTTGGTTCTACTTCGTTGTCTCCGAAACATTCTGAAACGTTTCTGGAGGTCAGAACATGCAGCCACGGAGGATGTTGCAATACCTGTGATAAAAATAAAAACATAATGTGTTCTGATAGCTGGATTGAAAATTAGCTTAAGGGTCTCCATGCATTGCCTTCTTAATGGTGTGAAACATAATAGCCTCAACTGTAATAAAGATGAATTACTTTTTCATAAAATGATGAAACTCCAGTAAACACTCAAGGTTTATCACTTAATTTGTCCCCAGTGCTCACACAGACTCTTTTTTTTTGCTACCCTATTTTTAATATTCTCAGTGATTAGATTTCAATAACCCGCTCCATAATAATGTGTGTCTCATTTCCCTGGACAGACAAAATAGGCCATAACTTCCTCTCCGTTAGAGCACTAATGCTGTAATTTAGAACTTCTGTCAAGATGAAAGATCTTCCTAGGGAGCTGCAGCAGGCCCATGGCAACACTTCGGCACAAGGCTGGATAATGAAGTTTTCATTATTAAATAAAGATATTTTAGGAATGTCATAACCCATAAATCCATTCTTCTACGACGCAGCAGCGCATCACTTTGTTTATTTCTCATTCATGGGCTCCATCCTGCCCCCCGTGACCCCCCTTATTTTGGTCCTGGTTGGCTATGGAGCCAAGTGCTGGTGAGGAAAGGGCCCACATCCCCTCTCCAGCAGGCAGCCTGAGCACTGACATTAATGTCACCTGGAGGAAACGTTAACAGAATCCATTGTCAAGCTTGGGAGCATCTAGAATTATGGAAAGAGAATTGGGGTTTTATTTTCAGAAGGAGGTTTAGTACTGCTGAATGGCTCGGACTGGTTTTTAGATAGAGGCAGGGAGTGAAAGCAAAGGCAGATTTGCAATAATAAAGTTTCCCAGGACACGCGGCTCATTGAGATTAATCAGTGGGTACCAGCAAGGTAACTTGCTGCCTTCTACAAGCACATGAGAAAGGAAATCATGAATTGAACAAAGACGGGTCTACTCACTTACAAGAAACTTACATTTATTTCTGGAATGCAAAAACAAACCATAAAACCTATCAGCACGTGAATTAATTGAAAATGAATTTCCCCTCCCCGTGTTAAGCAAATAGGAAAGTCTGTGTGACAGCACAAATGCTGCCTGTAACGACTTGCTAAGATCCTACTAATTTAAAAAATAATAATCTCATTTGAAGATAGTTGAATGGATTCTGCATTTCTACAAAGCATTAGGAAGGCATCATTTGTGTGAACCTGGGGCTGACTGCTACTCAGTTAGCTGCGATTCAATTCAGTGGAGAAAGACACCCATTTCATTAGCACCAAGAAATAACCACTAGCCACGCAATAAATTTGCTCCATTTGCTCTAGCAACTGCTTTGATATTGTGTTTTTAAGTTTAGAATTTTAATGCTTTAACTGCAGCCCTAATTTCACATCACCAGGCTCAATTCATCCTACTCTCACTTTTCTCCCTTTCCTTGGGACGAAATCAGAGTGGGGGGAGGGAGGAGGGTTTACTATTCAAATCCAGATCCCACCTCAAAAGAACATTCTACAGTACATGGGGAAAGCACTTGGGATTTTGAACTGCTGCATTTTGACAGTGGAGCACTCCTTGCCAAATTCAGTTGTTGCCTTCAGCAACATGAATAAGGATTCCAGATTCTGCAGAGCAGATGCATCCTTTGCTGCTGCCAAAGACAGCAGAGTTGCATAGGTAGCAGAGATGACACAGTTTAATTTTGCAACTTGAAAGTAGCCAAAGATACCGTGCTGGCTGCCAAAAGCAAATTCCATTGTCACATTGGGATTTCAAGTCTTACAACAATGAATGTGAGAATCGTATTTTTCCACTTATGAGAACAGATGCACCTTGGCATCCGTTCTTGGGGAACAGGGGCAGGTGTGCTGGATAGGAAAAAGCCAATGCAAACAGACTGAACAAGAAGCTTCCTGCCTCACTTTTCGCTGCTGCTACGAGGAGAATTCTTGGTAGGCACTCCAGTATCAGCTCATCATTTGTGCCATCTCATAATCACGCCTGCTCTTCTTGGGCGTCTTGGTCTTTTAGCAGCTTTGTTTCAAGCAATTTTGAACTCCATTCGATCAGCACATACAGAGCTTTTGATTTGCACAAATCGGTTTTAATAGCAATAAGTAGGAAACGTTGAGTTTCCAGAAGGGGATCTACATTCTATGAAAATAGCTTTGAATTTTCATTTCAGTGTTCCCACGTTAAAGCTCAAGGCAAATTAGAACCAAAGGAAATGTTGCACGTAGATAGGGATCTATTTTGAGATCTCGCTTTCGTCTTCCTTAAAGTAAATAAAGAAAGAAATACAGAGGAAAAGGAAAGGAAGACGGTGCAAAGACAGAACTCCCTCAGGGAACAACACTATGGCCACTAGATGTCTGTATTGACTCAAAATCACGACCTGGCCAAAGGGACAAGCTCAGGGCTGTGCTGGATGCCACATATCTACTTGGGTAGATAAAAGAAGCGCTTTCCATCTTCTCTAGTTTTTATCACGTTGGCAGGGCACTCAAAGCCCGCTCTTCTCTTTCTCTCATTACCGTATCAGAGGCATCTTTTGGGATAAAGTTCAAGCCACCCTTGCTCCCTCCTTCAGGGAGCATTAATTAGGCTGAGGTCGTTCTCACAGTGCGTTGGGTGGGTGGCTGGGCTGGAGTCCTGGTGCTGTTCTTGGAAGCTCTTCTATTTATGGAAATTAACATCTTTCATTTCACTTAATTAAAGCACCCAGGAGCTATCGGGCTCGTGGTTTTCAGGAGATTAAAGCATGCCTTTAGAAGGCAGAGAAGGGCCAAAGCCTGAAGCTTAAATCTGAACCAATTGAGTATTTAGTGGGAAGAGAAGACTTAGATTCAAATGCAGGCAGCTGGGATTCAGGAGGTTTGTAACTACGTTCTGTAATTCCTAATGAGAATGGACAAAATAAGAAAGGAAAACACATTCAGGGAGGTATTTCTACTTGCCCAAGACCATATGCACTCCGGAAAAAAGACAAATGACAATAAATACTACACTCCACCTTTCTGATTTACCAGGTACTCGCCAAACCAAATGTTCTCCTAAAGAACCAAACCAATATTAACACTGCAGAAGACAGTGGACCAATGCGACTGTGGTGAGATCAGCTCCAAGCCCACACCGTGTTGTGAGTGACTATTTCAGACAAGCACCTAAAACCATTTTAAAACGGCACAATAAATAAATAAATAAATAAATATAAATAAAAAAATCTCCATGGGACTATAACCCCTGAGTTCCAGCTAGTTTTAGAAATAACTAAATCTGATATATACACCATGCAGGGAGAAGGACTCATCGCCATCTAAATTGGGTCCATAGGCCACATCCTGATGGCCTGTTTCCGTGGAGGAGCTGCTTTCTCTCTTTCCAAGTTGCAGAGATAAAGCAGTTTTCGTTTTGACATCGTCTGTGTCTCCTTCAACGCACTGCTGTGGCTCCAAGATGGTCACGTTACTGGCAGTAGGAGACAGGATGCAGAATGAAAACTCCAAAATCGCCTCCAAAAGTTGACTTATTTTTTGAGCTGTATTTAAGAAGCTTACAAAGTGTTTTTTGGCAAAAGTACCATGAAAAATGGTCCTTCCAGATGGGTCTCATCAGCACAGGACAACACTAGGGGATGTCTGCTTTATCACTCCTTCATTTCTTATCAGCAAGGAGTCGGATGCTCCCCAGGGATCCCCTTGAAAATGCCACAAGAAAATACTCCGTGGCTCCAGCTGGCCAGCGAGGTATTGGAGCAGAGAAATGAATCTGTTGAGCTAATGAAGCTTAGATCAGAACTGTGTAAATACAGCGCAAAAGAATTTGCAAACATTTGTTCAAATCAAGGCTTGGAATTCGTTTCAATAGGCCCCACGAGTCATAATGTCTCTTGTACACTTTGCTGGAGCACTTGCACAAATGAGCCGTTGTTTAAAAGAGTATTCAGACAAAGCGTCGTAAGAAACACAGGCAAATACACGCTCAGTTCTGAGCAGTCACGCAAATATTTCCTCCCATGAGTAAGGGCACCGAGGACTTTCCCTGCTATTTGTGAACGTGGGGAGCCATCAGTCTCACAGTTTAGAATGCGCCGTGAGGACTGTGGAGCTGAGATCACTGAGTGTGAGAGAGGAGCCCTGACAGAGTCACTTCAATGCCTTTGAAAACCATTCCTCAAACTATCGCCCAGATCGTTTCAAAGCCTCTGAACCCCTCTTTGTGCAGGGATCCGTATATCCCAAGGCTGTTGCAAACATCTGTCTCAGCACCTGTCAGTAATTTCCTAACATCACGCCTTCAGCAACACCAACATTCTTCTATAACCCACAGGTGGACCAAAAGGTTAAAAAATAATTATAAAATAAATCACAAAACAGGGCAGCTGCTGCTTTATAACAGATTGAGCAACGTGGGACTTTTAAAGGCACAAGAGGAGGTGAAAAGTGGAAATCCAGGATGTCAGCAGAGCACTAAGAAGTCAGCAGCAAGATCTACAGGTGGGAGAGGGGAAGGAGATGCACCAGAGGAAAGTTACTGTGGGGTTCTGGCACTTGGCCCCCTACACCCAGCTCCTGCTAGCTCAGTCAAGCTCAGTGAACTTAACACTTAGCCAAAAAAGTCTTTGACAAGCTGGATCTTGAAGAAAACAACGCCCTGACAACACTTATATTTGCATAAATATTATTTAATCAGTTCTGTGCCATCTCATTTTCACAGTAGGCTGTGCCCAGACCATTTCCAAAAATGACTTTGAATGCATTTCATTCTGGTGGGAATAGCTCTCGTTGTGACAGCTCCTGAAGGCAGAGCGCTCTGAGCAGAGGCTGTGCGGGGACACGGAGCACAGACACCCTCTGCAGTGCTGCTGATTCCGACATGGCTCGGAGAGATGCTTGCATTCACGTCCAAGTTTGGCCTACAGGATTCCATGCATTTAGCAAAGCAGTGAGCCGGGTGGATATTTTTAACACAGCCACTTCTATTCTGGGATTTTGGGACTCTCAACTCATTTCTAAGAAGCCACTCACCAGACATTAAAATTACGTACTGTGCTTAGCACTGTTCCTGAGCTAACAAATAATTCCTGTGCTTTCTCCACATTGCGTTTCCAGGCCATTCCTATGCATTTGACCTATGACACTTTGCTCCTTTCCTTGAAAGAACAGACCTCCCCAGCTTCCTTTGACTTGGTAGCTGGACTAGGAAAGCTTGCTAAGAGGAACTCAAAGCCTTTGAAGATAATTCATACATTGGTCATGACCGTAATAACGTAGCTAGAATTACAGTGCGCTCCAAGCGCTGAACATTAAAGACTCTGCATTTCACAAAACCAATAAATCAAACATGGTAAGTGTGCGACTTCTGGCTGAATCTGGATAATAGGAGCAGTTTCACTTCCCCGGATCGCAGGAAAGGTTACGCACTTGGAAGAACCCTGCCTCCAAAAGTTATCGTATCCGCAGCAGATTTAGCAGTCTGGTCATGCTGTTTGACACTCAGAGATTCACACAAAGGAGTTTGCCGTGACAAGATGGCCAGGAGGGGCCTCTTTTCTTTCCGTTTCTTCTGTCTCGCTCCAACCGTATTATTTTGTTGATAAGAGACGGGAGCAGCTTCTTCTGATGCCACAAAGGTGATAAACTTTTGGAATAAAAATCACGCAGGGGTCCTCGTGTATGTTATAGGAGCATTCTGCTGACTTTAACTGAGTGAGCAAATGTTCCTGCAAGCACTCTAATCAACTCACAGATGGAAGTCAGGCTTTTAAGGAGAGGAAGGAGATGCTTACATTTGCATGGCATATCTGGTCTGTTCTCATGAGAATGCATAAGCAGGCTCTGCTGCCACCCGGAATAAGTCCTGAAAAAGCAGCAAGAACAAGCCAAGGCTAGTTTCTAACTTTTTTTTCCCTGGAATAGTAACAATATACAGATAAAAACAAGAGAGACCTGGTCCTTTTCCTCAAACAAGGGATCTGCCCTTTGCCTAAGGTCAATGCAGCTGCTGATTCAGGTCCAACAGCCACTGGTTCGCGTTAGTGACAGCTCAGCGGTATCCGAGAGACCTTCCCATACTGCTACCACCAAGAAAGAAGTCAAAAAGAAAACACACGACTCTACACATTGCTCTAATAATTAATGGCCAGCACGTGAAGCTGGTTCAACTTTCTGAAGCAGCCCGAGATCCTCAACAGCACCGCAGAATGCTGCAGCAATTGCACGCATGAGGACGGCCATGGCGCTCCTCCCAAACAAACTGTGATCCTCTGCATCCTCCCCTGGCTTGGGACTCGCTTTGCAGAAAGCAGGAGTTGGAAACAAAGGCAAGAGTGGAATGGAAATTTACTTCCATTTAGATGCTCCCGGGTTTTATGTGGAAAATGCACCCCACCCTCTCTATCTGTGGATCTGCAGGAGCAACTGGCGGTGCTGTGGCTCCAGGGGAGATCTCCACTGTCAAGTTGATTTGTGATGCATTTGAGTTGACAGATCGCCCCGGGCACGGGAGGAGGTGGGTTTGCAAAGGAAGGAAGAAAGGAGATTAAACCTCAATCAAAATGTGTGGCTACCTACGCTGGGGAAAGGGAGAGGCAATGGGGGGAGGGTGGAAAAAGTGCAGAGAAACCTGTATGACCGAATAAGGTAGAAGTGGAAAGACCTTAAGGGGCTCGAATCGTTCAACCACTTCTAGCACAAAGCTTCCCCAACGCCCTGCAAGACATCAGACTTTCCTCCAAATCCAGCTCACACCTGAAGCAAAGCCCTCAAAGGCAGTCAGGAAGCATCAGATACTCAGAGCAGGGGGGTACAAAGCAGTGCCCCGTCCTCAGATATGCTGGGAACACGTGGCTCCATTTGCAGCCACTGAAAGCTCAGACTGTTCAGTTCCCCCTGAAAATAAGATTACAGGTGATTTTCATGCTGTCCTCACAGCTGGAGGAGGGTGGCAGACATATTTCCCATTCTGGGGAGGAAAAAAAAAGTCTTTAACTGTATTTATCCTCTATAGGATTCTTTTTGGCTGAAGGCGCATCTAAAAACAGTCTCTTGAGCATCAATGAAATAGGAAGAAAAAGCATCTGCTCCTTTCACTGCTTGCTGGGTACACAGAGGTGTACGAGTGTGACCTCAGTAGAGAAAAATTACAGCTCCTCCTTCACGGCCACGCACCAGAGTATCCTTAAATTTTCTTATCAGTCCTGATCTGCACCTGAACCAAATAAAAACTCAAAGGTAAGTGCTGCTATCAGGTGGTAAAACACAAACACGTAGCCCTGATCTTTCTCCCTGCACTCACACCCTTTTCCAGACATCCATTTTCTACAGCCCCAACGCCAACACGAGCTGAGCTTCCTTGTCTGCCCCTCAGGGATGGCACCTCTGCTTCCCATAGAGCCAGGAACACATGCATGGTACAGCACAGGCAGTACAGCAGATTGCAGAGGATGCTTCATGGAGGACTGTGAATCACAAAACCTAACAAAACAATACCTACATTATAAAGGGGAAAATATCTGAGAAGCTTAAGGAACTACCTCACACTTTCTCTTAATGCAGTCTCCAAGAGATTTCACATATAACCGCTTATAAATGACCAAACACTACGTAGGAAGACACAGACCTGCTTCATGCAATGAATTCAATAAATTTAAGTCCCAATTTCAAAAAAATCGATTCTGTTCCTCCTCCAAACCTCACAAGCTGGGGAGAGAGGTTTCCATTCTGACTCCATCCTAACGATGTGTCCAGACACAGATAGAGCATCTCATGGCAGCCTGGATTACAGACCTCTATCAGATTTTGTCCTGCACTTAATAGAATAAGCGGAAGAAGAGGGACAGAAAGTGTCTCATGACAACATGATAGACACTATGCTTGGGACATCCTACCTCAGTAATTCAGCTCAGGAGGAAGTTTTTCACGCAGAAGGTGAAAACAGGAACCTGGCACAGGTTGCCCAAGGAGGCTGTGGGTGCCCCATCCCTGCAGGCATCCAAGGCCAGGCTGGATGTGGCTCTGGGCAGCCTGGGCTGCTGGTTGGTGACCCTGCACACAGCAGGGGGTTGGGACTGGATGAGCACTGTGGTCCTTTGCAACCCAGGCCATTCTATGGTAACTTACAAAGTTACCTACGATGCTTTCATTTCCACTATACTCCTATATAATGATTTGATATTAGAAAACGTGGAAGCATTATATAACCACTGTTGTTTCCACAAGAATTAATTGTTTCCTCATCTTATTCTATTGCACACACACTGGTTTGGTTATATTCAAGTACAGTTCCTATTGAAAATATAAATTCTGTGCAAGCTTACAGCTTTAATGCTTCTACTATTTGTTCTACACGGCTTGTCCACTGTCCTCATCTCCCTATCATATCATCACCATCAGTCATTTCTTTATTACTCATCTCAGAATTGATCTCAGTAGTTCACTTTTAAGACAGCTGTTGCATTTTGGTTTTCCTTTAAAACTCTCCTTTATAACAGCGCAGTACAGCAGCCCATTTCCAGCAGCTGCACAACCTCTGCCAGAGCCAACAGACATCCCTACACTCTTGCCATGCCTTCCTTTCTTTCCTCAGTAAGCCATTAGCAGTAATTAATGCTTTATGCATTTAGCTACCTAATGTGCTGCCATCTCTTGCTATCTATAGCCAGATACACTTGTCCAAGACCTCACTGGCATTTGACAGCTGTGTATTTGGTGTTATCGTTACTGATCTTCAATCTGTCAAATCTGTTTTCTTCATTGCCTCCTCCGGTGTTAAAAACACACAGTCTGCTCCCTGACACGAACAGCACAACCAAGGCATTCCTACAGGCTGCTTAAAGTCCCCTCACCCCAATGCTTCCACCGCCTCTGCTCACTTTTGTCCAGTGGGATGGAAAGCAATGCAGTGTATCAATCTCTGCCTTTTCAGCATTCAGTTTGAGTAAAACTTCAAGCTGTTTTTACAGCCAAGAGATTATCTTGAGGAACAGATACAGACTGTCTTCAAAAGTCTATAAAATAATACATTTCTTTCTGATCTTGTCTTCGTTGAGATGAACGGAAACATCACCACCAGTTCCAACTACCAAAATCAACCAAGAGAAGGCTTTTTTAGTTAAATGCTCATCACAAATGATGAATGCATGCTACAGGAGCACCTCTCCAGATCATGAGAAGCAACAGAAAAATCTTGCTGCTAAGAGCTGCACTGATAACATAAAACCCAAAACGCACAGAGGCAACACCCAGCATACTTCATCTTAATCACCCAGTGAATTAAAACTTTTGAAATGACTTAATTACTGGATTCATACTTCATGAAAGAAACAGCTGTAATTACAGGTAGTTTGGGGAAGGGGGTTTCTCCCTTAATTCTAATTGCAAATAATTGGCTATAACATGCTTCTGAGCATTATATTTAGAACAAAGATTTGTCCTTTGAAGTCGATATTTGGTTAATACCTCTCTGCAAAGGGGATGCACAAGATGTGTTGCTTCTAGTAATATTAACACTGCTATGAAGGGACTCAACCAAAGAGAGCCAAGACCCTTCTGTGCAAAACACTGCAGTAAAATGCAATGGCAGCCCCCACTCAGAGAGATCCCAAAGCATTTACAGGGTGATTCAGTAACAGAAGTCAGGCAAAGAAATAAAACAAAGAGGAAATGAGAATCACTGCATCAATCCTGACCAGTTCACAAAGCATCGTTTTCCATGCCTTCGTTTTCTAATCTCCTTACCCTGTTTTTAAATGATCTGTCACTGTCGCAAAATGCTTTTAAGATGGGAAGGGGAAGAAGGCAGCACACATCACTGCAGATTTTAGCTCCCATGGGGCGACTCACGGGAGCTGCTCTCTTGGAAAAGTGGAACTTCTTACCATCACTATGTTACCTTCTTCTCCGGAGAGATTTTTCTGGGGGACTTCACACTTGGACATGTGCATTTCGGAGGACAGAAGAGCTGGAAAGAAGCCCTTGAAGACTTGGGACATAGCGACACAGTTTGGAAACCTTGACATGTAGTATAGAAACCAGATGGTTTGAAAGCAAGGCTGATTTGGTAATCCTTCTGAAACTCCTACTGAGAGAAAGGCATGAGGACGAAGGCAGAATGCACACAGAGGTAAATGATGCTTATTTAGAAGAGACCAACTAAAGGAAATGCAAACCAAAAAGAACTCCTTCGCCTATTCTGTCTCAGCAAAAATAATAGGAAGGTGGTTTTGTTCTGGGAGAAAATTTATATCTCACTATTCTCTACCACTAAAGCATGAAGTGATGTGAAGGCAGCTGATCATTCTGTTCAGACAGGACAAAGGGGAATTGTTTTAAACTAAAACAGAGGAGGTTTAGGCTAGATATTAGGAGGAAGCTTTTCACACTGAGGGTGGTGATGCACTGGCACAGGTTGCCCAAGGAGGCTGTGGATGCCCCATCCCTGCAGGCATCCAAGGCCAGGCTGGATGTGGCTCTGGGCAGCCTGGGCTGCTGGTTGGTGACCCTGCACACAGCAGGGGGTTGGGACTGGGTGAGCTTTGTGGTCCTTTGCAACCCAGGCCATTCTATTCAAGGTGACTGGGAAGCTTTGGGCCCAGGCTTACATATCTTCATTATTTTCACTGTGGCCTTGAGGATGTGATTCACCTGCTGAAATGTCTGGACCTAAACTGGCCACCTGAGGCTCTGCCAGAGAAAGGAAAGGAAGCAGCACTGCAAGGCATGCCTCATCTCACACTGAGGAAGACAACAGCCACCAGTCCCATGGAGCTCTATGGACATCCCTGGCCTCACCGGCCCAGGAAAAATACATCAACAAAGACAGCCTTAAAAGAAAGAACAAAAACTTGTTTGTTTGCTCCTGAAAAATGAAAAGAACATTCCTTCCTTCTCATTGGCGTGTAGTCTTCACAACCTCAGCTAAAAGATGCTATATCCCAAATACTGAATGAAAACTCTTTTCCTGTTCTCAGTTGCTCGAAGTCCAGTAGATGCTCATCACCCTTCTATTTCACCAGCTCTCCAATACAGAAGGAAGATTGGGTTTTCTGGATCTGATCCCCTCCTACATCCTAGATTAAGACATCCAGATTAAGCTTGATGGAACTAATATCAGTTCAATTGTTCCTGGAATATTTCATCTGTAAAATAAGAGGAGGAATCAATTCAGAATAGCTAGGGGAAGGGAGCAGGAGCAAATGACTTTTTTTTTTGTGCAAGAACGTTTTGCCACAATGAGGAAATGAGCGAATACAACAAGGTTGTTTCAACAATATGGTTTTGCCTGTAGGAATGCCCACCTCAGGAAGCCTGACAGTTGTGATAAAAGCAAGCAGCCATAGGGAAATGGCAGGGAAAGAAGGAGAGAGGGATAAAAAGAAAAAAAAAAAAAGACAAAAGAAGGGCAGTGAGAAACACTATTAATTAGAAAAATGTCATATTAAACTTTAAGAGCAGCACCAGCAGCTGCCTACACCTGGAGGGGAATGAAGGCAGACAATCAGGGCAGCGTGCTGCGTCTTGTGTGCATTCCTGCGGCGGCTGCAAGTCTGTGCAGGGAACATTCCATCGCCCGCCTTCCTGCCGCGCTCCCACCTCGGCTGCTTGGAAAAAGAAGGAAATGACACAAGTACTGCTAAGATGTTGCTTTGTGTTTCGCTGGGCCCGCTTAGAAATCCTCGAGTAGCGAGGCAGCATCTTCTGAGCAGCAGCACAGGTGGAGGAGAACGCTGGGGCTGTTCCAGGACAGCGAGGTGGGACGGTGCTCCAACACACCCAGCTTCCCCCAGCTGACAGTGACTTCAGATATTTGTCTGTAGGTGAACCACCAACGTGCACTGGCTCTGGGCTGCTCTGCCTAAGTCTCACCGCTGTGCACAGATAAGGGGCAGAGGACACAACGCTAAACGCTGTAAATGAACGTGGAAGGCTAGCATTAAAATTAAAAATCGGCCTTGATTTCCTGATTGAGAGACTTTGCTCAGACCCTAACGGAGCACAGTTGGCTCCTGCATATCACCAACACCATCCGAGGTTGAGGCACACAGAAGCAGATCTGACCAAATCCACGTCCGTGCGCTATGCAGCCTCAGCCTGCTTGGGCTGCTCCACCTTTCTGCAGCTCAGCTCCCAGAGCAGAAGAAACCCCGAGAATTTGTCTTTGCTCATTGTATTGTGATCCCGAGCTTCTACTAAAAAAAAAAAAAGGCTGGAAAGAGCAGATAGATGGAAACAGAAAGCAAAGCACATAAAGGCTCAGCTCAGCAGATCTGTCTTTGTGCTGCCTCCTCCCAATTCTCATATGCTGCCTGCTGAGCTGACAAGAGGTGTACCGGAGTTGGAGCTTTTTTTCTTTTGCCTCCTGTTGTCTTCACAGAATTTCAGACTACGCTGCCAGATGCTCACTCATGCCAGAGCAGGATGAGTAATAGTGTCTTCATTCCTAAATGAGCCCCTCTGATTCATGGTACGTGCTCGCCATTTTCTCCGAGCGCCGAGGGAATCAAAGTTTCTCATGGGCCCTCTGTAGAGAGATTAACGTGTTAGCAAAAGCCTGATTGGGAATGTGGGTAAATAATGCTCTTTTGTGTGTTTGTTCTTTGCCTGCAGTTCTTCCTCTCAAAGCAAAGCCCATCAGCATTTCCATGGATATTACAGCCATTATCATAATGAGCATGAGGTATATCTTGCTCACCATCTTGCTAATTCTGCCCCGACTGTGTTTCTGTAATCTTCATCAGATTGCATCTTCAGCAGAGCTGCAATAGCTGTAGTCATGAGATCATGCCCAAAGTCTGAAGTTCACATGCAATGCTTTATGTATTTTTCCAAGGAAAACATCCAGAGGAAACTCATAAAACGTCTGCTCTTTCTTATGTTGCTTCAGAACTAAGAGACTTGTAAATCACTGCTGAATAGGATGCTATATGCTTTTCTACCTCTATTATGTATTATGGGGAAATTAATAAGTAATGGGATTTGTGAGATGGAAAGCAGGGAAACCCATAGGGCAAGTGATAGAGAGGCATAATATAAAAGGCAATGAAAGGCTCTTTTACATCACTTATATTAAGCTGATATTCACCAAAGCCACGTGTTAAAATACTTTTTTTCCATAAAATATTGAAGCTCCTTTCTGCAGTGACAAGTCGTGGTTCCCACAATCCCAGGGGATGGGAGGAGCAGGCGAGGAGCCTGATTGTACATCATGTGAGTGAGACAGCATGGGGCACCTGCACTGCAGCATCACCGCGCATGGAAGCTCCTTTTGGGAGCACAGATCCTCAAAACTGGTTCAGAGGATGAGCACGCTCCAAGTTCCCCAGCAAATATCCTTTTCCTTCCCCCTCTTGATCCTGGCATGGTCACAGCATTAATACCCACACATCTTCCTTGAAGCCCCACGCGCTCCAGGGAAAGAGCAGCTTGCAGAGTGCTCTTCCATGCACACCACAGAGTTCTGAGGGGCCACAAACCTCGCTCCTCACCTCTGCTCACAACGTGCACCTCTGGGCTAACAGCTCCCTTGCAACTTTTCACTGTCTCTCATTCTATTTCTTGCACGCTGGGCAGTCGCACTGCTCGTATATCATCCTCCCCAGGCTGTCAGGAGCACCAGCAAACTCACACACCCAATAAATAGCTTTGCACCAGGCAGAGCTCCCTGTCCCAGTGCCCTGCACTGCTCAGGCCAGAGCTGCAGGAAGCCCACAGCTGCCCATGGGCAGCAGCAGAGCTGATGCTGCTCTGGGACTCTGACCCACGCAAGGAGCTTTGCCCCTCTGCCCATCCACTGAACACATCTGCTTTTTCCACAGCTCACTCCATCTGCTGCTCCCATTTCAGTTCTGCTTTGCACATAGCACAGCCCTGCTCGAGCATGAAGCATGTCAGTGCAAGCAAAGCCTAAACAGCAGTGGCAAATCCCCTTTAGCCCTCCCAGAGCCTGCAGACAACTCAGCTCACAGTCTGGCATTGTGTCTACAAAGTGACTTGCCCGTGTGAATCAAAGTGCTACGCCAGAAACTGCAGTTCTGGTAATGTCACCCTTAACTTCACTGCTGCATCAGTGTATGAGATAAAGCCACTGAGTTTTACAAGCTGTGCCATGCCATCAGCACAGATTGGTACAGCAGCTGTAAGTTTCCTCCTCGTCTCTCACACCTGAAACTTCAGGAGTTTTGCACCTAGAAAAGCCCATCATCAATTTGATAGATAAAGTAAGAGAAGCAAAGGAGGGCCAGTACTGAACATCAGCTTTTTGACTGGCGAAAATGAATGCAATTTCTGCCTCTGATGACAGATACATGGGTGGAAAATTACATCACATGAAGGAATGTTTCAACAGAGAAAACACAAATGCCCCTTCCTATCCCCCACACCCTCAGAACCCACTGGGTCTGATAGCTTTATCAGTGCGATGGATGTCAAAGTTCTCATTTACATCAGATATCACTCTTGGCATAATCCTCAGGCTGCATAGATTATGTTGAATGCAGTGAAAAGATGTCACTCTGCACACTCTTAAGAGTTTGCTCTGCTCATGTCAAAGGTAATTTGTTACCAGGGTGAGCAAGAGCAGACTCAGCCCCCTTCTTTCAAGAAACCACATAATATCTGCTCTCTGCTAAATGCAGCCTTATAGAAAACGGTTCAGTGCTGAATCCCTCCCTTAGATCACAGCATTTTAATGCCTTTTTTTTCTTTTTTTTTCTTTTTTTTTCTTTTTTTTTCTTTTTTTTTCTTTTTTACCTCCCATTAAAGCTTGTAAAAAGCAATCTCTGCCTTGTGAAGAATTGTTTTGCATTTGGGAACCTCAGGGAATCAGATGGGGCCAAGTAATTATAAGGAAACTTCCATGAGTTGAATAGAAATGGACTAAATGGGCAGGAAGCAATACAATGCATTAAGATAAGGGAGCTAAAATTGGGGAAACGGCTCAAAAGATATTTTAACCTTTCCGTGGGCCTTAGCCTGCTTTAAATTGATGTATTTTAAAGGCTGTTTCAAACTGCCTTGGCTCAAGAGTGCCATGATACATACCCTTGTGCACCCAAAGGGGAAACAACAGCCCTCAGCTCAGCTATTTCAAGTATTGACATATTTTCCATTTTGACCTTAATTTGAATTTCACAATTATTTCTAACAAAATTCCAACATCTGCACCGTTGGCCAAATCTACGGCAGGAATACAGCCCCACTGATGAGGTGAGATGCTCCCACCTCCAACAAGCTCTGAAGAGATGGGAGAAACGCAAGGAAAAGTCATCAGCTATAGGTAGGAGGAGAGCTGCCTCCAGCAGTTCACATAAACATTTATCACAGCTTGTCACATCTTCATTTAAAAAAAAAAAAAAAGATTTTTTGATCCATATGTGAAGAAATGGAGGAGCTGCATGGAGGACCATCCCATCCCATCCCTGCAGTGACCCACTGCTGGTGCCACTGCCTTCCTGAGGCCACGCACAGACAGGATGCTGACCATCCCCCATGAGGTTACGTGGAAGAAAGGGACAGTGAGGAGGGGAAAAAAAGAAAGAGGTGCTATTAAGTGCTATTTTTCTTTCCCCTTTGTGTTGTGTCGTCCCAGGTGACCACAAGGCAAGGTGCAGCTACAACCCCAGGTGAGGAACCAGCACACACACAAGGTGCAGACGCAGTAAAAGCACACGGGATGTGCTGCCCTTGCAGCAGGCAGCAGTGCAGCAGAGCCCTGTGGGAGCTGGGTGTCACCTCTGCTGCTCGGATCATCGCCCTGAGCTGCAGCCCTTGTTCACTTACAGCCCTACACATGGGCACAGGGGAACCTCAGGAAGCTCCTCAGGAGCAAAACTGTTCTTTGATTTTATATGAATTAAACACTGTTGCTGTGATTAACTGGAGCACAGAGCCACAGCTGCAGAAAGAAGCAGAGCTGGGGCGACAGTGACTCCTTAAACCCTTCTGTTTGCTCTGACACGTACACAAGCACAGTGGATGATCTTGTTACCTTCATGCTCACTCAAACACACACCAATATTATTTTCAGGGAATCCTAAAAGTGATTCTCTTACTTCCTAAAGACACCCATCTTCCCCCAAAGAAGCGAAAGTCACTTCTGCATTCCCAGATTTGTGTCTTGCAGAGATACGCTCCCATTCCTGCACCAAATGCCAGTGTTTATCACTTGATTCTTTACATCCAACAGAGAACAAATTTGCTTGGCGACCGCCTGACAAGCGAAGCTGAAATTTAGGAGCTTTATGACACATTTTTACTGGGTGATTCCACTTTTATCGCAGCAGCATTTTCCTAAGATGCTGCTACAATTACCCATTGCTCCTCCCGTTGTTTTCACCTGGGCAAATCCCAGTGAATTAGCAACTTTATATCCCCCTTGTCACCCAGAGAGATGTGCCACGTACCTCTGAGATGTAAATTTACAGCAGCATCCCCAGAACACATAAAGGCCTCATCCTTAGCTCTAGTGGGAACAAATCGGCTGCAGGAGCATAAAAACAAGAGGGGAAAAGCCAGCGTGGAGGCTGAGGAGCATCCTGCCTTCTCACCATGCTCTGGGGAGCAGAATCAGGTCCTGTGCAGCACTAAGCGCTGCTCCAAGTGCAGCGTTCAGCTCTCATCCTCCTTCCATTCTGAGGCACACAAGCACGAGGGATAACTACAGGGAATCTTTCCAAGGGAGAAACGTCTTGTAAACGTTGTAATTGTTTCTAATTGATTTTTTAATTTTTTTTTTTAATGAACGAGTACCCAGGTAGGGGTGTCTGAAGAGGATGCAGCATCCTCCCAACCCCATACAGAGCTTCCAGCTCCTCCAGGGCAGCCCCAGCCCTTCATGTCCTGCACCTTGAACCCTCAATGACAGACATCAGTGTGATCAGAGAGGCCGTGTGCGCTCAGAGAGGGGGGGGGGGGGGGGGGGGGTGTAAAACCGGGAAGGAAAACATGGGCCAGGAGAAAGGTTTTCATTGGGGTTAACTGCTCCCCTGTGTGTGTGCGCACCGGATCGGGGCTAGGAGGAGCTGGCCGTTGTTTTAAGTCTCTCTTTTCTTTTGTGCTGTGTCTGGGCAGGACCCAGATGTCTGGAATGCACCTTAAAACCGCCTTATCTACACAACTGATCATTACATGGCAGGTGCTGGAGCCTACTTCATTTTCTCATTTCTCTTCTTTTTCTTCTCCTCCCTCCGACTTCCCCCTTCACCCCAGGGTAGGAATTTCTGAACCTCGACCAGTAAACGTTTCATGGCTCACACACCTGGAATCCACTCCTCTCCATCACTGCTCAGCCACAGAAAAACAGTGGGAGGAAGGAGACGAAGAACCACGACAGAAAGAATGCGCTACTCCGAAAGATGAACACCTATAACACTTCAAACAAAAGTTTAGAAACAAACGTTAACTTGTCTTCCTATTCACCTGCCCAAGTACAAATGAAATAAAATTCAAAATGCTCCTTCATTTCTCCTTCTAAACACCCACAGAGCTTCGCTGTCACCCAGAAACGGCGGCGGTAGGTGAGATAAGCTGGCAGCAATCTGCACGCAGTGCACAAGTGAGCATTTGCCCCTGCAGCAAGAGCCCTTGGTGGAAAGCTGCAGAGCATCTCAGGGCACTGCAGCTCTGCCTTCACCCCACGCCTGTCCGTCGTTCCTATGCAAGATGGCACAGATTGCAGCCAGACAACAGAAGTGGTAAAGCGACCTCGCACTTGTTCACAGTGCCCCTAGGAAGACTGGCACTACAATCTGAACACGCTTCGGATCAGTCTTGCAAATGCTGCGGCTGTTGAGGATCACTGTGCAGTCAGGGAGAACCGCGCACACTGTCACTGCACAGCGGTTGCCACATCTCTGTGCTCTCAGCTTTGGATGGAGCACCTGAACTTGTCTGACAACCACTAACGCACACTTGTGTTACACTGCCTGAAACGAAGGAGTGCTGCAAAGCTTCGAGGACAGTACGGCCATAGGGATCTTGTCCGATTTATTTGGGTGCAGGACGGGCATTTAAATGAGCTATCCTACAACGAGGGATAGCTCAACAGTAACTGCACCTTATCATGTTTTAATTAAGTGTCAAAAGCAATGCCACGATTAGTTTTACTCCAAATTTACCATAGGTCACCAATAAGCAAAAGCAAATCTGCTGAGATCACCAGTATTTTCGGCTGTTTTCCATTTTGGACTTTGCTTGCTTGCAAAGGGAGACAGCAGAGCAGCAGGAGGGCAGGAGCAGCATCCCAAACCCCGCAGCTCCCAGCACAGAGCAGTGCTGTCCTAACTTGTGCCACTGGAATGAACTGACACAGAAGAGCCTGAGGATCAGAAGCATGCAAAGCAGCTGCAACTGTATCACCTTCCCTGCGCCATCCTAGAAAACATAGCCTACAGTTATACTTTTCTGTGCTGGAAAACCCCAGAAACCGCAGCACATGAATGGCAGCAGGAGGTTCTGGTTTAATTAAAGGAAGTTTTAACACTCAGATTGCTCTGGGCTTGGAGGATGGAGGCACACTGAGCCCACACCTGGGGGGCTCGAGCATCCCAGCACTGGGCTGCACCGCGGCTGCACCCATAGAAGGGCAGTGATGCACTCAGACTCTGCTCAGGTCACTGTTTGTAGCAGAACTGCATCAAATTCAGGGCAGTTTAAAGAAAATCATGTCTCAGTTACAGGAATAAAGAATTAAATATCAACACACATCCTTCCACTATGACCCATCTGTGCCTTCATCCCTTCCCAGCTGGAAGACGACACACAGGGGTGACAGGAGCACGCAAACAAACAGGGGAAGCTCTAGGACAACACTACACAGCTATCTCATACTGTGCCCACAAACAAGAGGTGAATAAATCTCTCCCTGTGCACACGTTTCTTTCTCTCCTGCACATTACTGCATCTTGTCCCTATTTCTCTTACAAGCACTTAGCCTAAAGGCACTGCGTGTGACAGGGCTGATCCTTAGCTTGCAGAGCATCACTTACTTCACTGAAACTTACACTTAAGCATCACTTACTTCATTTGCAGAGCTGACCCATACACACACCCCCAAACCTGTGCCTCTCCTCATTCCTATGCTATAGGATCAAAATCTAGGCCTTACACCCAAGCACACAGCAGCCACGCACCCACTTGCACCAGGCATCCATTTCATGCCACAGTGGCAGCAGAACCACGTTGGCGCTGCACGCACAGCCTTTGGGGATCCTTACTTTGCTTTATTGT
Organism: Perdix hodgsoniae; assembly: GCA_035772895.1. Lineage (NCBI taxonomy): Eukaryota > Metazoa > Chordata > Aves > Galliformes > Phasianidae > Perdix > Perdix hodgsoniae. The sequence continues at coordinate 1,927,662 of JAPSGF010000060.1, read as the reverse complement.
TACAACTGAAATGCAGAAAGAGAAATTCAAATCAGGGAAAGGCAATAATCTCTGAGCCTGCTGCTCATCAGCGCATCACCCGCTAAAGAGCGGGGTCCTTTATTAAAAAGGACACATCTTATTAAAAAGATATGAAACAAAAGTGATTTTTAATTTTATTGGGGAGACGGAGTCATTGCCAGAGACAGCCTGTGGCTACGTGTGATGATCAAGTCAAGAGGGAGGGCAGCGAAGCACTAACACAAATATGAAGCTAATAACTTTCTTACTCTTAGGGAAAGTGCCGTTCAATTTCTGGTGCTCCAGGCATGTGCAGCTTGAGTGGAAATTTAGAGAAATTACATCCACCTGCTTCCATCTCTTATATCCAGGGCCAGATCTTCAGCCAGCATAAATCAGTTTATCTCCATGCAGGCAGATTGATGCCAGCTGAAGGGTAGCCTCTGGTCCTGCACTTCTGAGTAAGAAGTTTTAAAATACAAATGAGTTTGAACCCGTTAAAAAGATATTCTGCATTCACAGAACTTGGATGGAAAAGCAGAACTGCCAGCCCGCCTCAAAGCACCCTGCATTCTCCTCAGGGTAATGAACAATGATTTCTCCCAAGGTTATTTTATTTTTATTACACATTTATAAACCTGAAAATAACTGAAAATAGGTCGCAGGTTTGTTTGTTGTTGTTTTGGGTTGTTTTTTTTCCCCCCAGTTAGGTTTTAAGTACTGATCTTTATTCCTCCAGCAATACCTACTGGACCCATGTTTTATTTATGTGCTTATATATAAACTAAATGAAAAAGGGATTGCTTGCCCCCAGCTCTGCACTGCTCTCAGCAGCAGGAACTGCTCTGCTGCCCATTGCCTCCTAGAACTCCTGCACATACGTAGCGGTTCTGTACACTGCAGCCCACACCTCAACACGCCAGCAGCAGAATACATGAGCAGAAGGCACACAAATACTGATCTCTCTTAGCCCCTCACCACGCTGCTCAAAGCAGACACAGAGCAAAGGTGAGATCACACCACCACTCCTCCACAAACCTAACACGTCTCAGTGAGTCACCAGAGAGCAGAAACTATCCCCTATGGATACTGCATGCCCATGGATCCTCCACACATCACACGCAGCTTCTGCTGCAGCATCAGGGAGACCTGGACGTAAGGCCAGCATGCACTGTGCTCCCCTGTGCATCACAAAGCAGAGCCCAGGCAGCTCCTGGCAAACCCTCTTGGGCACCTCGTGCACGCAGGGGATGCTGCCAGCTGGGTGAGCTCCAAAAGCACCAGCTCACTGCATGCCCATGGGCGGACACAGCACTGCACAAAGAAAACACTGAAAAAAGAAACAGCTATGGAACCTAACGGGTCAAATTCATTTCTGCTTTGCAGTGGGAACGAAGGCTAGCTGCTCAGATCCACTGGCTTTGTGAGGTTTTGTCAAGTGCAGACAATGAACAACCCGCATGTGATTGAGAAATTGCATCTACCTGCAAGACAGTGCCTGCTGTCAGACTTCCCTGGCTGCCCGATGGCTCTGCTGCAGTAATTCCTGAGCAGTACATTGATGGAGCGAGTTGCTTCATGTCTGCTGCCCAGACAGAAATTAACTCAGTGAGGATGGGAGCTTAGTTGTGCTACTGAGTGCTGCTGGATGATACTGAAGGACAGTTGCTGCTAAGTGTGAGTCACTGACCAGCACTGCTTGTATTCAGGTTTGTTTGAAAGGGGGAATTATTATAAAATTAGTGGCAGACATCCCAAAACTTTAATGAAGGACCAGCCAAGGATGCCCCATCCCTGAAGGTGTTCAAGGCCAGGTTGGATGGGGCCCTGGGCAGCCTGGGCTGGTATGGAGTGGGGAGGTTGGTGGCCCTGTGTGTGGCAGGGGGTTGGAGCTTCGTGATCCTTGAGGTCCCCTCCAACCATTCTGAGCCATTCTGTGATTCAAAGACACGCATGCAGCAGGGCTCCTGCAGTCCCTGTTTTGTGTTGGAAGCAGCTGACAGATGCCACGAGGCACCCATATGGGCACTAAGGACCCCAGCTGCAGGTTTCATGGACAGAACAGCCCAGCAGTGCCACATTCAGCCACAAAGGGCTCAGGCAGGGCACGGAAAGACTTGCCACGTTTCAGCTGGATTTTTTGTTTCCTTGTTCTGGTGGAGATCTGCAATAACTTCTGCACACTGAACGCAGCCATCAGATAAAAGAGTTTGAAGGGAGGGAGCACCATTTTGGTGTGAATTCTATTGCTTAGTTATGAGCTCAGCTGCCGGCTGTTGTTCTGGCTCGGCTTTGCAGGGGCAAAGGAAGAATTTTTGTCAAATCACTTTTGTCAAAGAGGCAAAGCTCCAAGTTAGAGAGAAGGATGTGGGAGGGGGCCACGACAAAGCCCAGGTTGATGACATCAGTTGTGCTGCCTTCCCTCTGTCCACCCATGCCATCACTCCATCACAGAAGGCCACCAGGTTGCTCAGGCACAACCTTCCCTTGGTGAACCCATGCTGGCTGCCTCAGCTCAGCCTCTCATCCCTCACGTGCCTTAACAAGTCTTCCAGAAGGAACTGTTCCATCCGTTCTGTGAGCTTCCCAGGTGAGGCTTACCAGCCTGTAGTTCCCCGGGTCATTCTTCCACCCTTTCTTGTAAATAGGAGTGATGTTTCCCTTTTTCCAGTCACCAGGGACATCTACGTGTAACACTGGTTTCTCGCACATCCAAAAACGCTCTTTCAGAACATGAAAATATCAGACAATATCAAGAAAGTCAATCTAACACGTCTTTCTAAATCATTAATAGAATGATGGCAAGCTGGGATCCTGCAAATACCCCAACAGATCACGCTTTGCAAAAAGGCAGAATGCAAAACATGGGCTCACTTGGTTGGGATTTAGCTGAGAGTTAGAAGCCTTCAATTTTTAAAAAGGCAAAAGGGATCCCAATCACACTTGAGCTGCCTCTCTTTATCTCATTCTGACTGTTGCCATCAAAAATCACCTTAGAAGAGCGTGAGGATATGCACTGCAACAGTAAATAATGCAAAAGGAGTAGATTAGTTCATAGCTTTTTTTTTTTTCCCCTTTTGCTTTCATGATGCTGGAAGGTAATAACAGCACATCACTTGCAAGGAACCTTGCAGTTCTTTATTATTTCCCAAAGCAAAGTTACTTCAGCAGCCATTGCTCATGAGCATACCCTGAAGCCATGCATCCCATAGTGGGAAAGGCTGACCCAGAAGCCACACACCCTGCAGAGGAGGCAGCCAGCACTGCAAACACACGCAGGTCTGGGTCACTGCTCTGCAAAGCACTGCAAGAAGATGCAACTTACAGCACACGCTTCAGATGCTGCCCACAGAGCTTTTAGGCTCCAGCTACCCCAGTCTGAAGGCAGGGAAGTCCGTGCTGCATGCTTGCAGGGTTACACTGATGTTATTTACCAAAGTGCTGTTTTGGTAAACCTGGAGGAGTCATATCCACTGGGGTGCAGCCACTTCACAACTTGCCACCCATGGGGATGTCTGTAAATAAGTGCCCTGGTAAAAACACGCTTCTAACCAAAATAAGTCAATTAGTAACATTAGCATTGGCCAGGCCTCAGTCCCAGTGACTTCCAACAAAGCCAAGGCTGACATTAAGTATTTCTCTGAACTCTTATCTCCTGCTCAATGAAAGCCACACATACCCACACTCTTCTGTTCCCCTGATCTACATAAGGAACATCAGCCATGATGCAGAATGATTAGAGTCGCCCATCTTGCATCTTAACACTGAACTGCTGCAGCAGCTCCCACTCTCTGCAGGATGCAGAAGGCCGTGGGGGGCAGCTCTGCCACCCCAAACCTGAGCCCAACCCCATCCCAGTGCTGGGATGCCAGATCCCAGCAGTGCCCTCCCTGCCCCATTCATTTCCAGGCAGGACACGAGGCAGGGTTTATAAGGCAAACTTCACAGATTCTCCATAAGGTGACTTTGCCTTTGGAAACATTACTTATAGACACACTAGAAATGGAAGTGATTGTTTTTTCCCTTTCAGCACAGCATGCTTCAGATTTCAGGCTGTGTCACACAGCTGCCGGTCGCTGTGTGCGCGTTCTTAAGGCTGCCAGTACGAGAGATGGTGAAAAAGAAAAATGAGGATTTAGATGCCAGATAAAAGAATCCAGATGTTAATGCAACGCACCCAAGTAAAGCCAGGGCCTATTGGTCTGGATTCATTTTCCCAGCTTTTCAGGAGCCCACATCCACAGCACATTCAACCAACGTGCCTGCAGCCAAAGGTCGCTTTCCCTGGATTAAAGTGGGCTCCATCGTGCACTGGAAGCTGGCACACACAGTTTTTGCTCCCTGCACATAGCTATGATGGAGAGCAGCACGGAACAAGTCAAGACAACACAGAGCTGAATAATGCTGAAGAAAGGAACGTTCCCAAAGGCGGGTCCCTGGCTGGGATCACTGCTCGATAAGCCGGCGTGTAACAGCACATCCCCAAGGGAAGGGCTCGTGTTACTCACAAGGTGCAGACAAAAGGCCAAGAATTAGTTGACAAAGCTTTGCAGCTCAGCGTGCTGGAACAGATCGGAGGAGCGGGCTGGGAGGAGGGTCTGTCTGCCACCGACCTCCAAAAAGCAAAGCACGTCCCATGGAAGGAGCTCAGTGCTGCACTGGTGCTGGAGATGGGCACGAGCTCAGGTCACAGAGATGCAGAGGGAGATGCAGAGGGAACAGCTCTGTGCCCGTGTGGAGGGGGAGCGGGTTGAGGCAGGAGCAGGGATGTTATGTGAGCCCCCAAATCTTCACTTCAAAGCCGTTCTGCTAATTGCACGTGCCACGGGCTTGGGAGATGCTCTTCACCCAGCACAGAGCCACGAGTAGTTGCTGCATCTTGCATAAAGCTGTTCCCTACTTCTCCTCTCTGGAGCTACAAAAAGAGGCCAGAAAACACATCTCGTGGAGTTTTTTTGGCTTTGCTCAAGCCACACAAATCCACTTCTGCCACACCCTGGCTTAACACTGCCAGTAAGGGAATTAGTAAAAGCTAGAACACAATGAAAACCCTCCGGAAGTCAACGGTACTTATCCAAACTGAACTCATATTTTTCATGACCACATTTGAACGCTCAGCTTTGTCAGCACTTGTCGTTTCACGAGGACGACAGTCAGAACCAGCAGTGCTGTTCGCAGCACGGAGACACAAACACACTCATAAACAGCGATTGCTCCATCCCAGCAGCTCATGAGATTGCACAAGGAAATGTCTGTGCCTAAACCCATGACGTAGAAACTGGCACAGAAAGGGCAAAGCCACCACTGAGCTCTGTGGTCAACTACGGCACCCTCTGCTTTCTCTGGAGGAGAAACACCAAGCAGTGCCCCCAGTAAGGAGGCAGAAGGAGCGCTCTGCTGTCTGGGCACAGCACAAACCCACACCAACACTGCAAACACTCCTGGTGCTGTTCCCCAGTGCAAAGCCTCTCCACGCAGCTTCCCCACATCTCTCCATTTTGGGAGGCTGGAGGTTTGCTGCAGGAAGAGGAGCTGCTGCTTCAAGTGATAATGAAGAAGCCCGTCTGTTTGAAGGGAACGTGCTGGCACACGCTGAAGGCAACAAAAGTGTCACTGCGGGAAGTGAAACCCAACCTGCACGAAATCATAAATAGATTAATTGAAAGAACGAGGAGAGAGCTCCATCTGCAAATACTGCCAGAGCTGTCAGCAGTGCTCCCGCCCGTGCCCTAAATATGAACATAGGGGGAAGTCAGACCCAGCTGCTTCTGAACCCTCACGCACTGCAGCACGCTGCACACTGATATGCAGTTGTGCTCAAGCAGCAGCCTGCCAGCTGCAGAACTGCCTTCATTTTGCTTTGTTTGCTTAGACGTGAGATCTGATATTCTCTTCTGTTTGCACACCGTGTGAAGCTTTGCACTGCCCAAGCCAGGTAGGGGCAAGGAAATAAATCTCTTAGAAGTGCAGGCGGTGTGCTTCCTCTAGATGGAGGGACCACAGTATCAGTGCCTTTCCTAAGGCTGGGACTTGGTGTGATTTAGGGGCCTGGATCTCCTATTATGTCAGGCTTAAAGCAGTGCAATTCATTTACCTTCCTCAGACATGCTTTGATTTGCTGTCATGGTAGGGACAGATGTGTGCCCATAGCATTTTCAAAGAGGCTCAGCCTACCATCCGTGGCTTTCTTTATATATAGCAAAAACCAAAAACACTGTTCCTGTAGTCCATAGGCTCCCTGGAAGCTCTCCCTCCCACCCACAGGAGTTATCAGATTCCTCAGAACGTCTGTTACAGTGCAAGGCAACTTTTTAGTGTTGCTCTAAACAACAGAACAGTGGGAGGAATGTTACCTCCATGTTTTCCAGGTAATAGGCTTCTCTGTAATTTAGTTTTCCATTCTGCACTATGTTTCTCTGTACATCTTTACAGTATAAACAACACAGCTCTCTACAGACATATATCTCCATGCATGATTCAGTTCTACCAGCTTCCTGCTACGTCCCCTCCTTAGCCCTGAGTTTCTGCCATTCGATCAGGAGCACCCAGCAGCAGGGCTCCAACCTGGGAACAGGCAAACAGGGCTCCTACAGCACAGAGGTAGATCCCTCTGTAAAATGATGGCTAAAGCAACACCAGATGTTCCTAACAGGGCAGCACAAAGTTATTCAAATACACAGGCAACTTAGGAATCTCATTTTGCCACCTAAAGCCCATTCTGTAATTAAGGGCAGATGCTAAGACTTCTCCTTCTTGCCTCCCCTCTCCCCCAGCATAAAGCTGAGAAGTGCACCCCCCAGCAGTGGCCACATACATCAGCTTACAACACTTATTTCTCAATTACTGTTGTCTTCATCTCGTCAGGAGGACAATACAACCTGCCTTTCTGCTGTCAGATGAGGCCTGCAGATCCACGTGCACGCCAAGAGCTTCAATTCTGAAGCAGTCTGTGAGCACAGCGCCTGCTCTGCACAACAGTTCAGAAGCTGATGGGTCTGGAAGCCAGGGCTTGGTCCGAATAACTGCACTGGGTGAGGTTTGAGATGCACTTCACAGCTCAAAGCCACCGGGTCCAACCAAATCTCAGCCAAAAACTCTACTTTAAATCATCTGTTGTGCTGACTGATAACCAAAAAAAAAAAAAACAAACAACCCAAAGCAAACAGAGGATGAGAGACATTGATAAGCATGGAAAGGCAACGGGGCAGCAGCTGGGTGCCCCCAAACCTCCCCAGCAGTGCTGAGAGCCAACACTGTGCCGCAGCACTGCTCCTGCATGGGAATCAACGGGCACCAGGACACGATAATAGTGAGAGAAGCCCAGCAGCATGAAGGTGCCCACAGGGATGCAGCCCCTGGGATCAGCACCAAGAGAGCAGTGTCCAGCTGTGGCTGTTCTCACTGGGGTCTGGAGTGTAGGATAACTCCCGAAGCGACTAAAGCAAGCTGAACAAGAACAAAACAGCACAAATATCTCTTTCTCAAAGAAGAAAACGCTTTCATGGAAACGTTCCCTGCTGCAAAGACAGAATTAAACCCTTTGCCATCCTTTTTCTGCTTATGCTTTGTTTCATTTCTTAAGGCTAAAAGAGCAGCGCAAGAACAAAACAGCAAAACCAGACCAAAGGGTTTGAAAACCTTAACATTGTGCTCTGCTGTATCACCCTGTGACGGCTGGAGCTCACAGCAGCCCTGCTCCCCAGGCAGTCACTGCTGCCAGACTCAAAGGAAAGATGCACAGGACTGCCAAGGGTACATCCCACAGTTAAATCAATGCCTCTAAAGGAAGAAAAAAGCCAGATGGGTTAATGTGGAAGAGCCAGATATTTAACTAAGCTGCAGAACCAGGTGCATAACCCAAAGCCAACTCCCATTGCCAAAGGGGGAATGGGAAGAGAACAGAGGCAGTGTTTTCTTTTAAATTTGGAAGTGAAAGGGAGAATGTAAACTTGTGTGGAGCCTGGGGATGGGGTGAGGACGACAGGAGAGACTGGTGCAATCAGTTTTCTTTCCTCTGCAAATTGCAAATAAGCACTTACAGTTGAGAGTATTTAAAATAAAAGTTAGTGGAACTGACATGTGCTGTTTGACCTCTGCAGGGATAGCACGTTAAACAGGGAACACGGCTGAAGTCACGGTGCTACCAGGTCCCTGCAGCCTCAGAGGGGCTACAGCTGACCTGTGCCACTGCAGAGGTACCCACCTGTCAGCACAGAGCAGGGGTTGTGTGAAGGGGGAAAACACTGCATGCTCACCTTCCTGCTGCAGCGCTCATGAGAACACGCATCTGTGAAGGGCTGGCAGCAGAAATGCCAGCAAAGCCGACTTTAAGAAATAACAGTAACTGGTAACTCCAGTGCTAAAGGCAGAACTGAGCAGGGAAAGTGACTCCCTGCAATCAAAGGGCTGCACTCAGGAAGGGTTACAGGACTGCATCCCTCCGTGCACATGGGAGAGTGAGAGCTGCAGAGAGGAAGGGTGCAGGGAGGCAGGTTTCACTGCACACCACCACAGAAATGATGTGAAATAAAAGCGAAACCCTGGGGTTCACTTCTGTGATAGGAAATATCGGGATTGCAAAGTCTGATGGCTGTATTTATTCCTCACTCCTAGGCAGGCAGTCGCTTTACAAAGCACTTTTTCCACCAATCATAAATAAACTTTGTAGACAAAGAAAAAAAAAACAACATCAAATTGTTCTCCATCTGCTTGTGGACTGAATTTACAGCGGGCAATTCCAAGAGGGGCGGCCCTGAGTTTTCCTCTGCTGTGTTTCATGTCTCAAACCTGCAGACCGAGTGAATAACCCCATTCCATTCAGTAGACAAATTTAGAGGTCAAAGCTGACGAGCCTTCAGACCACCCAGGGAAGCCAAGCAGGGGAATGCGCCCATCTCACACTGCAGGGAAGAGCCTCCATCCCCTGACGCCTTTCCATCAGCAGGGCCTGGGAGCTGGCAGCAGCTTTACGAGGTGCCAACAGCTTTTCCACCTAACGGGCACGTGTTGAAAGCTTAAGGCAGCTGATGCCTGAAGTGAGTGGGCATAATGGAACAGCCTGACGTTCTTACCCAGCCATCCACCCTGCAGCCAGCCCCACCGTGCCTGCCCTCAACAGAAAGAGCTGTAAATAGGAAAGCTATTTCTTCTTTTACAGTAGCAAATAAAAAGCTGATTTAGATCTAGCAGAACTACTGCCCTGCCTTCAAACCCTGCAGCAGCACAAAACTGAAGAGTTTGGCTTCCTGTTCACACAGCACTAAAATAAAAGCAAGCAATAGGTACAGTAAACATGATCATTACCCCAGCAGTGATAACCTGTGCTGCATATTTCACATGTGGAACACCTCGACTTCCTTTTCTCTAGAATTACTCTAACAGATGCATTCGTTTTCAATTCTCTATTTTAAACGTGTGGCAAAAAAAACCAAAATCCAAACTTTTTACTTGGGACTGTGGGAAGTCAGGATGCACACGGCTGCTAAGTGCAACTCAGCACAATCAGAGCATAACACGCCAACCTCATGATGTGTGTCATAACCAAAGCCGCTCCGCTTTGGATCTCCAGCTTATGAGAGCAAGCAAGGAGGATTCATTTACATTCCTTATTTGGGAAACAGCACGGAAAAGCAGCATTGCTAGCACTACAAAAAGACATTAAAAGGTATGTATAAATAAGGGACTCAGGGGATTTGCATAACGCACGAGGGAACTTGAGTCATTTTACACCAATTTCCTTTAGCGCTGCAATTGAGACGAACGCATGGATGTGCCAATGGCACATGCAGGGATGACAAAGTTCCTACAGCCAAACCTTCCCAGTACAACCAGTGCAGCTCAGTGCCATGCGCAGGGAGAGCATCACAACCCAACCTGGTGCTGCGCCGCACGCTCCAGAGCCAGCACTGCAAACAGCTTTTCCATTTCCTTTGCAAGCTCAGCCTTAACACAACTAAACTTCCCCCATACTGATGAGCCAAACCAAAAATTAGGCGACTCAACCTAAGAATAACACAAACGCTTCGCTCTGAACGGGCCCCTCGTCGCCTTAGCATGCTTTGAAGCAAGCGCTGCTCGGACATCCTCTCCGAAGCCTCACGATCCGCGCATCCCCTCCCTGCAGGCGCATCGCTGCGCACAGCCGCGCGGGCGGAGGAGGAGCGCAGGGGCCGCGCAGCGCAGCGCGGGGCGGAGCGCAGCGCCGTCCCTCTCCATTGGCTGCGCCCGCAATGGGAGCGCGGAGCCGCCTGAGCAGGCGTGCAAATAAAGACTGCACCTGGGGCCACCACCTTAAAGTGGGCAGAACTTGCCTCTCCTGCTCCAGAACTTTTTAAACTTCCCCCCCCTCCCCCCCTTTCCCCCCTTTTTTTAAAAAATTATTATTATTTTATTTATTTTTTTTTTGGTGGGGTGATGTGCACCTCCGCAGAGGGCTCTGCTCCATTCCCTGCTCTCCTCCTCCCTTATAACAACACCCCTTTCCTTCTCCCTTGCTGGTGGGGCACAACCAGCCGTGCTGTACAACCCCACTGCCGCTGTTCCACCTGCTCTGGAATTCTGGTCAACGGAAAGAAGAACAAGAAGAAAAGAACACAGGCCTTGAACTGCTTACTTATCAACTGGGTTCAGTTCCCATCTCCATAACCCCTTTTTTTTTTCTTTTTTTTTTTTTTTTTTGACTTAAAGTTAAGTAAAACAGTTGCAAGCCAGGAGTTGTACCTAATTAACAGAGGTGAGTGCACAGCTCATGGACTCAGAACTTGTGGGCTCTGAGGGAGGGGATGTGGCTGGGTGGCATCGCATGCAGGTGGGTTCACAGGAGGCTGCAGAGCTGCGCTAAGTCGCATCAGCACTGTGCTGTTTGGTGGGAATGCTGCAGCACCTGCCCTTCGTGCTTTGGAAAGCAAGGCCAGGAGACAGGTTTTAAAAGGGAACACTGCAAACATTGCTTGTGGTTAAGTCATGGCTAAGTCTTTCGAAGCATCAGTTGATAATACGTGGAGGGATCCCTTAAAAAACACTTCCTGGACTGGTGAGGATAAGAGCACTGTAATTCAGCTAAAAGCCATGGAATAGCTCTGGCTTTACACTAGTGCAATGAATACCAGGCTTGCACTGCCATACATAAAGGTTTAGCTCAGTAGCCTACAGAGAACATTTAATCAAATATAAGGTCAATGTTTGCAAAGTTCTTTTTAGTCCAGAAGTCACGTACTGCTCTGGGGGGTTACGGATGCTGAAGATCCAGGCTAGCTGCACCCAGCCCTGTGGCCAAAGCAGGCAGTGCATGGAGCTTGCCCGTCTGCCCTGCTGAGCACATCTCCTTTCCTCTGCCTGTTGTGCTCTGGCAGAAGAGCCCGAAGGCCTTCTCAATCCCTTAACAGTGAGCTTTGTAAGAGACTTCAGCTACTGTTGTAGAAACAGGTGTTCCAACTCTCCAAGAGCTGGCCACTAATTTAACTTGCAAAACCAGCTCAAAATTAAGAGAATAAAGCTCTTTCGCCTTTAAAAAACAAACAATTTCAAAGAAAGGCCTTGGGAAAGCATGGAGGAACTCAACCTTGCAGCACATTACAAGCTGCAGCGCCAGCTCTGGAGATGAGGCAGAAAAATGGAAAGCCATGAATGAGCAGAATACACTGAGCACATTTCCTAGGAAAGGCCCATAGAAGAGTCACTGCCTGAGCTAACAGCTCCATCAGATACAGGCTGCAGATGTGTGTTACTTTGGGAACTCGTGCTCAGTTCCAGGCCTTGCATTCAGGAAATATTTTCATTCATGCTTGATTTTGAATGCAAGTTTGTTGTAATGAAGTCAGTTGTTTTATACTTTTCTGGACAGAGAACCATTTCCAGGCACCGTCGAGAAAATGTCACAGGTTTGTTATCACTGGACCTAATGCCAAGTGCTTTTAATATAGCACAAGTGCTGGGATCTTTGATCAGAGCATCCAACTTGATCCCTTTGTTTCCCTACAGACAAGAATACAGAATCACTGGCTCGCAATAAAGTTCAGAGAAGTCCAGTACAACTGTACCTGACCTTTAGCTAAAGGTCTGCCAGGCTGGGGGAAGCAGTGGATCTGTGCTGCAGCTCAGGTGGATGCACAAAGACTGCAGCCCAACTCCCAGGTCTTCTCCCCACCGAGAAGCAAAGACCGGGTGCCATCTCATTACAAGGCAGAACAAAAACGATATTGTTAACCTTTAATGCACTTCAGGGTGCTTTTTCAAGATGGAGGGGTGGTTAGCTTTTGGGTGCAGGTCTTTGGAGCTTGTATTTCAAGTTATTACCACTGTTTTTATGTAAGATTTTGTTGATACATGCTTTTACTTGATAGCCTGAGCTGCTCCTGAAGCCAACACCAGCCTTGCAGCTCTTTCCCCCCCCCCCCCCATTGGCAGTTCCAGGCATGGAGTGGTTAATAGCTGGAAGCTGTGCATTAAGTGTTCAGGCACTAAAGCCTGTTGCAACTCGCCCAATAAAAGGCGTTTCAACCAGGATTGCATGGAGGAATTTCAGTTGATGAGCTCCTGCCTGGGCTGCTGGTTCTCAGGACTTACCCAAAAGCTCTCAACATGTCCTGACAAAGCAAAGGGAGGGGCATCAATGCAGCAGCAGACTGGTTTAGATTTAAAAGGAAAAGTGAGAAACACCCAAAGCTATTTGCTTTAAACCCTCCATCAGCACCTCAGTAGCCTACTTTGGTTTGCTCTCCTGTAAGCACAGCCAAGCATTGCTGTTCACCTCCAAAGCTTCGCCTCCTAACCAACCTTCTCCCAACCTGCAGAGTTGAAGCAATTTCAATCTGACATTCCCCAACTTCTCCCAGCTGCCAAAGCCTGCTGCTGGTCAGAACAGGACTTGGCCTTCCAGTACTCCCAGTTTACCCAGGCACCAAGGATGTGGGAACTGGGACCTGGATCCCTTACTTGGCTTCAATGCCCTGAGAAGCAAAGACACCCAGTTGTGTCTGGTTTCCAACAATGTTTGCCACCTCCTTGCAGAGACGCATTCGGGTTACATTTCATTTGGGAGACTTGAGGATTTCAGGGTGGACTTTTAGCATTTCCAGTTCTTTAGATGAGAAGCAACATTTGAGCCCAAAGCCCATCCATTACACCCAAACTTTGCTATTAATCTTTGCTCTGTTTGCACCTGCATGGTAGTAAAATGTAATGTCTGTACTGAAAAATGTCTGCTTATGCTCACATTCCTTCCCTAGAATAGTAGGAGAGATGAAGGATCAGTGTTTAACCCTTTTCCCTCTCCTTTGCCTCACAGATGAGAACCTCCTTGGAAGAGGATAGAAATCTAGAAGGTTTGGACAGCTCAGGGTCTCAGATCCCCCCTACGACGTAATTAACTCAGTTTGGCCACACTGAGGGGCACATGAGCAGCACTAAGCTGGCAGTGCCGTGTTGGGACACGCTGCGTTTTCCTGCTCTATGGGAAGCCTCTGGCATCAGCCTTCAGTTATGCACCACGTTGGGCTGCACACAGTATTCTTTCTGCCCTACCCAGGCTGAAAGAAAGCAGCAGCTTCATGTATTCTCATCCTTGCAAATAAGACCAAGACAGTTCTTCACTGTGCCTATCTGCATTCTTTTGGTTTTGTAGGTTCAGATTCCCTGGTTGCCATAACGTATGCAGTAAAATGAATGAAAACAGAAGGGGGGGGGGGGGGGAAGAAGTGTGTTGGTGAACAAAAAGTTTCAGCCTAGAGGATTCCCATCAGCACTGATTGTAGAGTTTCACACCTCCTGTATATGACCTGAGCACCACAGATGTACAGCTGCACATCCCTAAAGTGTGCTGAGAGACACGCTGAGCACGCCTGCGTTTTCCAGCAGAAATAAGGACGATCCATGGGTTCTGTTGTCCTTCATTCCACCGGAGTCTGTCTCATACCCAACCAGATTTCAGTGGAGTGAAGCACAAGAGACATGGAGATGAATCAGCAATGAGAGCAACTGCTTCCCAATGGCAGAGAAAGGAAACGGCACGGACGCTGATGCACCAGGCATCCAAACAGAGGCCAGGCATGCTGGCAAGCACAGGAACGACACACCGAGCACTTTAATAAGTTGAATATTTCTTCAGAATCTCCAGTCAGAGCCCGTTTTGAAAGCCTGGGTACTTTCTGCATCATGTGTAGAGATTAAAGGAAAAAAAAAAGAAGTCTACAAAGACCACAAGCTGGTTTCCTGGAGGCTTAAATACCTTCTTAGCAGGATATTAAATGCTAACGTGGATAAATAAGATGTGTAACCATTGCTTTCAGTCATCTTCCCTCTAGGATCGCGGAGCCAAGTGCAGGAACCAGAATGGAACTGTCTCAGGGCACAGACAGAGTGCATCTCCTTAGGGATCCTCCTCTATGCATCCACCCTTGCCTCCCTTCAGCATCCCTGCTGCTGTATCTTCAGAGCATGGCATTATGCCATTACAACTGCAGGCCCATTTATTTTGTAATAACACATATGTAAATAAGATTCAAGTCAAGGGAGAATTGAGATTCTTCAGGTTGAGCACAAGACTGTTCTCTTATGGTGTCAGCGTTAATTCCTCAGAGTTTAATGCACTTCAACGTATTTGACGCACAGAAGTGTCACATCTAACACCAATCATCTGTCAATTGTAATTGCCTTTTCCAGGTCCTCAGACCCCTGGGATTAGTGGCCCAAAAAATTAGATCCAGCAAATTTAAAGAAAAGTAACTTCTGCCACCAGGAAGCGTTATTTGCTTTGATAGGCACAGTGCTGTACCTCAAGGAGTTATGGCCCTTATTTCTTCTCAGCTGCTGGCCCCATCCATTCCTCCCCCTTGGAAGCCAACAAGCAGCTCCCACAGAGGGACCCTGCGTTCTCCCAGTCAGCAATCAAAGCTCCCCGTGCTTCTGACATTTATTTCCAGGCTCGTTCTTAAGCATAACGCACACTGTGTCTCACACATCCCAAAAGCCATCCTCCTGCCTAGTACCAATTATTGAAGTTGACTCAACTCCACACCAGATCACTGCAACAACAGGATCCACGGCACATTTTCAGACCAGGATCAAGACAACCATTTACTACTACAGTTCCTGATGCACTCTTATCCACATAGCATTCATTCTCCAGAGTTATCTTCAAATATATTACAGAAATACATCTTCATATTTTTTCCTGAAACATTTTTCTTCAGGGTATCTGAGAACAGAGACCTTAACAAACCCTTCTTAGTTCTGGTTGCAGCCATGGGGTGGCTTTCATGGGAACACCAACAAACAGATTCCTCCCCACACCTGCACTCCTTATCTTTCTATTAAAGCCATGTAAGTGTACACATATTAATACTGCATGCCAAACATAAGGGTGTTAGAAATACACAAGTCTGCTTATTTTTTTGCTGCAGCAGGGTCAGGGAGCAGCGCCCAGCACTGGGACATCCCATGCCCTGTGTGAGATCCCCAGCACCTCTCACAACCCCTCTTGGGTGCCTTCAGCTTCCCAGGTGCGACAGGCCTTTGTAGGGCACTGGGAGCTCTGCAAGGACAGAAATACAGCTGGGTATCGGTGATACACTGAGGTATTTTCACAGCACTGACAGTAATATAGCACCTAGCCAGTTGTTCTTTCTTCCAGCTGATGAAGGACACTTTAGCTGACAGCTTTCCATGCATTAAAGCAATGAACAGAGAAGACAGCAGACAAACTGCACACTGCTATGGACAAACCTTTGTCAATACAGCATGCACTTAGCACAACTCCTTTAAGAGATGACAGGTGCTATGTAAATGCAGGCTCGTTATCAAAGAGACCACGGCTCATTGCTCAAGTTGATGTAGCACCACAGACAAGAAAACCCCTCAAGTTACTCTTCTGAGTAGCTAGAAAGAAATTCAAGGGTGGTGCAGGCCGTGAGTGGCACCGTTGAGGAAAATGCATCAAAGAACCACAGCAGAGCAGGCAGTGCTTCCCCTCCAGCTTCACTCGGGGGTAGGACACGGCCTGGGTCAGCCACAGATGCAGCAAGAACATAGAAGACCCTCCCTGTCAAAAGCTGGCATGAACTGAAAGATGCTCAGAATGCCATGAAGCCGAGAGAGCTTATCTTGTCAAAATTCCTGTCCTTTTTTGTTTCTTTCCATAGGGACAAGGATGAGCAGCAATGCAACGGAGCTGAGCTGGATACCCAGGGAGACAGACAGCGAGGGTGCGCTAAGTTGCCAACCCATTTTGGAGTTATTTTAGTGATGAACCTGAACTCCCTACCTCAAATTAGTTCCACTCAGCAGAGCTGAGCCTCAGATACCCTCTGCTGTCTGCACTACTGACCTTACAAGCCCTTTTATACCCCCTCCCACAGGCACTGCCTCGTGTCTG
Source organism: Perdix hodgsoniae (assembly GCA_035772895.1). Lineage (NCBI taxonomy): Eukaryota > Metazoa > Chordata > Aves > Galliformes > Phasianidae > Perdix > Perdix hodgsoniae. The sequence continues at coordinate 1,911,293 of JAPSGF010000060.1, read as the reverse complement.
GTGTCAACTTCCCAGCGCTCTGAAGCAGTGGGGAGGTTTGGATAAGAGGCCCTTTAGAAACCCTTTCCAAATGTAGATTTGATTGACTGACTGATTGAACTTAATTGCAGACATTCTCTTAATTGTACACTTAATTACTGACACTGTGTCAAAAGATTTCTGATGCAGCACCTGGAGGACAACCTTACAAGTGCCAGTCAACACCAGCTGCACCAGGGAGGTGCCACATTGCCTACAGCTTGGAATGGGGAAAAAAAACCATAATATTTTAATAATATACAATTAGGTTTCACCCACCCTCGAGCACACGCGTGCACACACATATAATCACAAGTCTCTTTGCAGGGAGGGCATCTAACGCATCAGGAAGAGAGAAGGAACAAAGAGGGATAATTATAGGGCCATGCAGCAGTCCCACCCTTCTGTGGGCTCCCCTAATATCCACGGCTCTGAGAGCTGCAGGGGGGGAGTGTGTTATGCCATGGGTTTTGGCAGGAGCAATACAGCTGCTGGCCACTCAAAGAGGAGCTCCAGATTTTGCATGTTAAGCCATCAGAAATAAACCCTCCGTGCTATTTATTCTAAGGTTAAAACGCTAAATATGCTCAGCAGCGCTTTTGGGTTACTGCAGGTCTTCCTGAAAATAGCAAGGCACGGAACAAACCAAATAACAGCACTGTTGCTGTTTTATTACAAATTTACTGCAGCACTGCCTGCTTATTGGAGAGATCCCACACATACAGGCAGCCCAGACATGAGGGCATCACTAAAAGAGCACCGCACCAGAGCTGTACAGACAGCTAGCAGAAAGGACAAGGAGTTGTTTGATATCCACAGAAATGCAATTTGCTCATAACACCTGGAGCCTCGTTAATTTACCTGTGACATGTTGCTACACTTAATTGCCTTTGACAATTAGCAACATTTCAACACCTCCTTTAATGGCCCAATTATGAGAACACTTGTCTTCCGTGCGGCAGATAGAAGAAAATAGATGGGTGAACTTCAGCAGCAAAACTCCTGTGTGTGTGTTTTGTTAAAGAGCTTATAAGCAAACCCCAACAAGAACACTGCTTTTCTTGCTCCCTGCAGGCAGACACAGTGCCTCTGGCTGTGCCTGTCCCACCGACAGCAGCCCCAAGGACCCCTGAACAATTAATTACAGGGAAGAAAGCGCTCAGTGCTGTCCCCTCAATTTTTCCTCCCACACTTGATGCTTTATCGATTACTTCCATATGCTAAACAAAGGGCCTGCTAGGTAGAATGCAACCTGTTTCCATACAGAGGCAGCACAATGGGCATTAGAATAAGAAAGCATCACTTCTATCCAACTACAAGAGCTCCTGGCTATCTAACAGATGTTGAGCCTAACGCCTGGCAGAACTGTTCTGCTGCAATGTGGTTGTGACCACTGGCTGCAGCCTGGTGACTTTCCTCTCGGGAACAAGCAAGTAACTCCATGTGCTGCTTTAGGGCAGGCCTGCACTGAACAGGACACCCTGCTCAGGGTCCTGCCAAGTAAAAGCATCATTTAGCTCCAGGGATGAAGAGTCCTGTGCTGCTCAGCCTCTCCCAGAGCGATATACATTCAAAACATCCCTGCTGGTAGAGACGTCACAGATCTCAGACGTGAGAGCACGAGAGACGCAGTCAGGTCCAGGCACACACAGAGTGCTGCGCCCACCCCTGGGACCCCACACCCACAGCAGTGATGATGGAGAGCACCAGACATGGCTCATGCATCCAGATCTACAACACACGCTCGGATTTCTGCTTCCCCCTTCCTCTCTCCTAATGCTGTTTCAAGTCCTGCTCCATCCCCTCTCCCCCCCTTAGACTGAGGAGTCCTCCAGCTCCTGCAACACCGCTGTCAGCTGTTTTTCCTTCCACATCTCTGCAGCCACAAAGCTCAGAAGCTGCCTTCTCCAAAGCAGCCAGGAGGAGCCTCCGTGCTGAATGGAGTTGATGAATAAAACAATGTTTTATTAAATTACTGTTACATTTTGATTGAACAGCATTTGGGCTACACGGGAGCAGACATTCCTGAAAGTAATTGGTTTTCCACATCTGCTTTCCTTACTAATTGGACTAATTACTTCAGTGTAGGATCATGTTCACTACTCTCCAGAAAGCAAGAAGCCCTGATTTACAGTGAGAAGAGCAGCAATTAGAGGGAATTAATTCATACAGCAACATCTAAATAAATCATATTATGAGAAGACAGCGATGTAATTATTGTGACTGGTGGCTCCCTTGTGCAGAAGCATCGTCCTTAAGCCTAAATCAAGCTACTCCAGTCTCCAAGGAACCCACCACAGCTCCTCCAGCTTCTCAGAGGATGTACTACCACATTTATTTTTAAGACCTAATTGAAGTGCACTGCCAGAAACAATAGGGTCTCACACTCCTCGGGCAGGTGAGAAAAGCAATCAAGTCTTTCACAGCTCTGTCTGCTGGATCGTGTGCACTCAGCCACCATGGATAACATACGCCAGCAGCAGCTTCAAATCAAAGGTGCAAGAACTCCATGGGGGTAGTATCCTCCATCACAACACAGGCTTTTCTTGCTCTCCAAACCCAGCCCACCCGACCCATCAGGCCAATTCAAAGGTGTCAAGAGCTACAGGGTTTCAGAAGATGATCCAGCCCTGTACACTGGTGATTTACCTTCCTCCTCATGTGTTAGCAACCCGGTCTATCGCAGTCAGTGAAGTAGGACATCTTCCCTTGGCAGGCTGTGAAAGCCATTTTACTGAGGCTGTACCTTACTAGTTTTGTTCTTAGCATCATCCTCAGTGAGTCGCTGGGATCAGAAAGCTCCCCCTTTAGAACACGCAGCTCTGGTGAAGTTTCTCCTCCAGCATCTTCCAGCTGGCTCTCCAGCACACCGGCAGCAGTAAGGCACAGAAGCACAAGCCTCGTGCTGCCTCCTGAGCACACAGATCAGCTTTTCCTCTCTCCAGTCTTAACAGCGACCCATAACTAGATGCAGTTCTGCTCTATAAGATAGCTTGTCTCCCAGAGGCCTGACTTAATGAGATAAGCACCCTATGAACTTGCAGTGTGCATTCCCATTATGGACACTTGCATGTTGGATAGCCACGTGGTCTTGCACTGCCATATAATCTGCACGAGCATAGACATTAGTATACAACAATATGAGACTTGCTGTCCACATCCTGACACATCATAAATCCCTTACATCAGAAAGCCAACTTTCACATCCAAACAATTACTCTGCTTTAGCAAGTGCTTGATCCATTAGGAATTAGGGTGATAAATTGTTAGTTCAGACAGGTGGAAACACATCCATCTTGATTTGCCATTCTTTTACCCTGGCAGACAAATATAGCCATCAGTTATAGCACCTGGCTGCTACAAGCAGGACTTGGTGGTTCTAGGAATATTTATTAGGAGCCTTTGGTTTTCCTTTACTTACACCCATCCACAATTTTTCTCACCCTTTACTTCTGAGAAATGGTCATGGCTACCCATTAAAACTCCAAACGTTAGGGAAAAAAAAAAAAGAAATAAAAAATCCAGTTCAACAAGTGGAAAAGCACCCACGCACCATGGGTTGATCCACATTGCAACACATTCACCCAGACCAAGAGTCCATTTCGTCGAGTTCCCTCTGAGCCCCAACCTGCAGTTCCATGTTTGCTGCATTATCCTGGCCTGGAAAAAGAATAATGGGGGGGGAAGGGAAAGGATCCGATCACTTTAGAAGCACATAAGACAGAGAATCCATTGATTTTAGCCCCATGCATTCATTGCAGAAAGATGGATGCAGAATTCCCATGGGGGTCCTAAAAACTACACCAAAACCACAGGAACCACACACGTACTAAAAACAAAAGATGTACAAAAATAAATACATCCAAGTATCACAACAATGTAAGAACTGTTTTGAAGGTAAGTGGAGCAGCTAATAATTCACAGCCATTACTCCTTTATCTTTGTTCAGCTGGGGGTTGAGAAGATTTTAAAACTGCAATTATCAACAATAGATTTGCATTGAAATAAGCTTCTCCACTGTGCTTCTCACTCCTCTATCCTCCTCCTAAATAAAGATGAGGAAGCAACAAAGAAAGCAACGTCTTTAATACAACAGATTGGTTCTCCAAGAATATCCATGTAATCAGAAACACCAAAAAAAAATAAAAGAAAATTAGAGTCCATCTGCTAGTCAGGTCTTTTTTGTGTGTGTGTCAAACCAGTAAGTTATTTGCTTGGCCACACTGGAAAATAACATTTTGCCTGCAGTGAGAGGTTCTTCTTTAGCAACAGTGACACGTTTTTATATCTTTTCATCTCTTTCAGCCAAGTTTTGAGGATGAGCCCTTGTGGGAACATCCCTTGGGTCATAAGAAAGAGGAACCCCCCAACCTTGCCCCACACAGACCCCTGCTGACAACAACCTCCTTACACAAGCCATCAACAACCCATTTTCTAATAAAGGTATCATAAGCAAGTTTGCACCCACTCCAGGTTTTTGTTTTGTTTTTCCTTTTCCTGGTGCTTTCTACCAGGCTCTTAATAACCGTAGATTAATGAACAATTACAAGGCTTCATTCTTACTGCCGTGTAATTCCAAGAAAGGAAGAGCATCCTTCTGGAACATTATGCTCAAAAAACAAAGGAGAGCTTTGACTGTCAAGTCACTGATGTTCCCTCTCCACTTAAAAGCTTTCCAATTTACTTACAAATTATAGTGTTTTTAATGCAAATTAAGCACTAGAGAACATTCTTTCCTTCCCCCAGATTAGCAAGAACCAAATTGACCAAGAAAGCCAAACATGGAATCCGGACACAATGAATATTTTAAATAATGAGCCTATTTAATTATTCTGATTGGTGAAGTATGAGGTTATTAAAATGCCTGTGAACTGATGATGGGGTTTGAGCATATGGTTTTGCTTTCCGAACACAGAAAATGTTTTCTGATACTCTGTGTTCCAGTCTCCTTTGTTGAATTAACTACAGGGATGAAATATAGCTCATGCTATAACACGTGCTCAGAGACCTTTGGGAAATATCTTTTGCTTCTGAAGCAAAAAAAAAAAAGTCACATTGCAGAAGGCAGAGGCACTCCAGGAGAGTGAATGAGAGCACACAACTGCCCAGATCCTACACAAATTACCTCCCTCACTCCAGCTCCTTAGAAATAAACAAAACCAAAGTTCATTCAGTTCCTTTTCCCTCCAATACGTCGCTGAATTTATGTTTGCCTGATAGGTTTTCACTTACACACATGGGAAAATCCTAAAGCAGAGGAACTCGGTTCCAGAGACGCACCATGCTGAATCTGCATCAAGTCCTCTATTTCTGATTAGCATTCAGGATAAGCATCATCCAACTTTGTGTCTGTTCTCTTAATTTTAAGCTCACGGACGCCTTTTCAGCCACCAGAACTCCACGTCTGCAAGTTTAAACCATCAAACTCAACTTTGTGCCAAAAAGAAAAGAAATCACATTCTTACAGGCATTTCACCCATGCCTCTTACAAAGGAAAGCACACTGCAAGTGTAGAACATAAAACAGCAGAAAGGTGACTTGGCTGAGTCAGAAGAGCCAACCCTACCCTAAATACTAGGGTCAGACCCTCCCTGTTCAGGCTTTGCAGTATCCATTTGCACGCTCCATCTCAGCTGCTATCACGCCACGTTCCTTTCCCAAAGCACAAAAAGGTCCTCTTCTCATGTCGTGGTTGTGCACAAACTCTCTGGAAGTGCTCTTCCCCAGACAGAGGGGAGTGGGTGAAGGTCCTGGTTTCCCAGGATATTGAGCATCTGCTGCTTCTGCAATTGCACGCAGCTCTGGGTGAGTGCAGCCTGCTTCCTGACAGTCACCATACAGGAGAGCTGATTATTCTGAAATAATGAGCATGCCTAGCACAGAGCCTAGACTTGCGACCCACTTGCCATCCCATGATAACCCCCAGCACCTCCCAACCTTCCTAGAAGGCTTCGCTTTCAGGACGGCACTGAGGTCTCCCTGCACCCATCAAGAGGTTACGTGAGTGAAAAGTTCACATCCCAGTGGCAGCTCATTCACATCTCCTGATTTCTAATGCCATCTGCTCCTCCCTGAGCCTCTTTTCAGGTTTAATTAGAAATTCTGGATCTTCTGGAGGCTGAAGGGCATAGAGGTGAATGAGCACATCTGGTCTGTGCCTCCCAGCTTGGTACCTTGTACTTTAACATCTCTAACATCTAACAGCCCTGTGCACAGGGTGACTAACGCTGTCCTTTGATGCAGGCTGAGAAAGGGCAGAACCCAATGGAGGTACCCACTGTTCTCTGGCTTTTTAGCACAGATTCCCATTCCCCTGGTTTCCTACCTTCTGGTTTAGTCACTAAGCACCTGACTCCCACCTGCATCTCCTGCACCACTCCAACTGCTTCTGCTCCCTCAAAGCTGGGAGCAACGAAACCAACCTCTCTGATCATTACCTTGCCAAATCTCGAGCTGAGCTAGCATGAGGAGCAGTCAGGGATTCAGCAGACCCAAAACTGATCCTTCTTTTGAATACCTGCACACCAACACAGTTACATGCCACACGAAGACCATTTGAAACCCTTAGACCAAAACAGATGCTCTGAAACAACGTTGGGAAACGCAAGCAAGTAGACCATTGCAAGAGCAGGGGCTTAAGAAACGAGAAGGCTCTGGGGGGACCTTATAGTGGCATTCCAGGACCTGAAGGGGCTTATAAGAAAGCTGGGGAGGGACTTTTTATTAGAGCAGGTAACAACAGGATGAGGGGAAATGGCTTTAAATGGGAAGAAGGGAGATTTTGATTAGATATTAGGAAGAATTCTTTGCTGCGAGGGTGGTGAGACACTGGAACAGGTTGCCCAGTGAGGTTGTGGATGTTCCCTTCCTGGAAGGCCAGGCTGGATGGGGCTGTGAGCAACCTGGGCTAGTGGAAATGTCCCCCTATAGCAGGGGGTTGGGACTAGATGACCTTAAAGGCCCCTTCCAACTCAAACCACTCCACGATTCCATAACCACCCATCACCAAGTGGGCTCAGAAGGACCAACTGGAAACAGTTTACATTACCACTGTTTTTTCCCCCCCAGGGTTTTTGTTAGAAATATCTCCAATTCAGGATGCTGTGAAGCAGCCCATGCCCAATGGATGTAAACACAGCCCCATCCCACAGCCCGTGCCTCTGACACCCCATGCACTGCTACAGCAGCTAAACCCTTCCTCCTGCAAGTCCCTATTGATAGCAGAGCCATGCAGATATCCCTCAGAAAGAAAATAATTCAAGCCCCTACCTACATGAGCTACTGAGCAGGGAACAAAAAAAAAAAAACACCCACAAAACCCACAAAAGCCAACTAGACAAACAAAAAGGGAGATAAAAGCAGCTTGCTTTAAAGCTGGAGCTTTTCTGAAAGCCAGCAGTAAATCTTTAAGATTATCAATAATGAACACATTCAATGTCTTCTCTTGTTCTTTTAAATCACTCCTTCCAGTGGATAGAAATCAGTCTGGGGGGCTGCTCGTATGCGAGCTGCATTTATTATCAAGGGATTGAGACTGCTAGGGATGGAGGGAAGTGAGATGAGCATCGACAAGGCTTGGGGAAAAAAAAAAAGCACACCACTGCTTCATAGCCCTTCCTCCACCAATTTGTCACAGCACCTCAGTAATGAGCAGCAGAACTCATCTCCCTGATGACATTCACAGTGGTAGATGCTGTCCCAAATTTAGTCAAGTGACAATGCAACGTCTTTAATATGCAAAGGAGCCCTTTGTGTAACTCACCCTAACTTTGGTGCCTTGTCATGCCTTATAGAAACTCCAGGAGAAACAAACTGCAATAATCACAGGAGCAAACAAGTTGGACAGAACCTGTCACAGCAGTAATGGAATCTTCTGTTGATTATCATGTATATGTAGACATACATCACAGAAAACTAAACATAGGTCCATGAATTTCTTATAGGCTACAAGAACCCAGCCCTATGGAGACCACATACCCACTGCATGTCTGGATTACAGTGAACACTGATGGCACTTCATCAGTTCTCCTTTTTCCACCTGCCTCAGACACAACCTTCTGCCTTACGCTGTTTTTTCCTGTCACATTAACGTTTTCCTTGGCAGCATGAAAACCTCAGCTCGTGCTCGTTGCATATGTCAGACATCAGCACCTTCAGTAATTAAGAGGACTTCTTCACTGCGTTATTCCCAAGCCACTGCAGAAGTGGAGGTGCCAACCCTCAGGTTATTTAAAGCACAAGTCAAGGCTTGCAACAACGAGCTGTCAGTGCAATCATGGAATTGAAGCTAAAAATAAGCCACGTTTTAAAGTTTTTGTTTTTCCTTCTCAACACGTTCGCTACGCATTTCCCACAGATGCAGCATGACCCTGTGCCACCCTGCAGTGTGCACAGTGCATGCATCAGAAAGAGCAGGCAGGAACCACCACAGGGGCAAACCCTACCTGGAACAGAGGGATAAAGCCAAGCAGACCCTCCATGCAGATGCACAGCACTACAGAACCACACCGTGCCACCTCCCTGCAGTGTGCCAGCAGCACAAGAGAGACAGAGCTGCATTGCTTCAGCCCATACAGCAGCACGAGGTCACACAAACCCAGCACAGCACCCTGACCAGCTCATGCAATCACAGGTTTCCCCCAAAGCGAAGCTCTGGGTGGGTTAACCTCACCTGCAAGGAGATGTCAATTGTCTGTCGAAAATAATCGGGGAGGAGAAATCAACAGACAAAAAGCAGCACCTCCAGAGAACAATTCATTATGTTTTCAAACTTACATCTGCTGCCCTGCTGGAGACATCCGTCTCTCCTCTGACTGCAGACAGAACCAAGCACGGACTTCAATCACTGCCGATGTCCACTTGATTCATCTCATCCTGGATGTTTTCCATCAGTGTTTGAGGTGCTGTCAGACTCCCAGTAAATATTTTACAACCACACACTACAGACACATCCTGACAGCCAAGTGAGCGCAGTTTGCACAGCTTGGTCACCAGCACATCCAGACCCATTTCGGGGTCATTAAATGCCACAGTCATGCAACTCCCTTCACCCCCAAGCACCTTCACTTTGCTTCTCGTGTTGCAGAGCAGAGCAAGGCAGAACATTTCCTCCTTTCCTGCAGCACAGAGGGGATAAAGGACGCACTACTTCCAGTCTCTAATCATGTTAGAAAATCCTCCTGGCTATGCACATTACTTTAAAAAAGTGTGATCTTTCCTCCTGGTAGTTTTTAATTGATCACATCTGTAACAGGTAGAGCTGCTTGACTAGCAAAGGGCCATATCAAAGTGTCCCATTTGTCGGCGATTTCCCTATGGCATCTTTTAAATCATTAAAATTTGCAAACAACTTTTTTTTTTTCCTTCCTTATTAACACAGATTCTTAATTGCTTTCCTGGGAAAACAGTTGAGTTATGTGGCTCCAGGGTTTTCAAGCAAGCATTTAAGGATAGCTTTTCAACAAAGCAAAGGCAGACTTGCTGGTTGTGGAGCATTATAAGTTCAGATTTGGGTGCATTCCTGACTTGCCTGGATACCACACATCCTACTGAGCCACTCTGAACACCTTCATGCTGATGAATGTCACAAATAGACAGCCTAGATTCCTCTAATAGGGCCAAATCATGCTGTCCCTGCTTTTACCATAGAATCCTAGAATGGCATGGGTTGAAGAGGCCCACAGTGCTCATCTCATTTCAACCCCCTGCTGTGTGCAGAGTCACCAACCAGCAGCCCAGGCTGCCCAGAGCCACATCCAGCCTGGCCTTGGATGCCTGCAGGGCTGGGGCATCCACAGCCTCCTTGGGCAACCTGTGAACAGTGTGTCACCACCCTTTGAGTGAAAAACTTCCTCCTGATCTTCCTTCTACTTCTGCTGCAGTCAATCTCCTGCAGAATAAATGCAAGGCCAGAGCTGAGCCTTGCAGCACAACCAGCACCCAGCATTGCTCTGCTTCACCTGGGCCAAAGCTCCACTTCCAGGCCCAGCAGCAAAACTGACCCACCTGAACCCACAAAAAGAAAAAGCTGCATTGGCAAAAACTCAGCACAGATCTCCCAAACACAACACATTACTGAGAGCTGGTAGGGAAGTACGTTCTCATTCCAAGAGGGTACCTCATCACTTTAATGCATTAATCAAACCTCTGTATTCCAGGCCTGAACTCCCTGCATTCATCATCAATTCAAGACGAACCTATTATTTAGGCCCAGAAAGTTACTCACTAAACACAATCAAGCATTACTGCTCTGAAGTTGGTGTAACAGGACAGCAGAGACCCCCGTGGGCACTGCAGGACCCTGAGCTGGCCCTGCTCACATAGCTTCAGACAGCACGCAGCTTGCCCTAAGCTAATCAATTTCACAAAGACACCTCCCATACAAAGACTAAAATATAAATCCCAACGCTGTCTAAAATCTGGATCTCACCCAGGTGTCAGTCTGTATTTCTTGGCTTTGAGTACCCCCAAAAAAAGCAAACAAGGATGCTTATAGTTCATAGTAAACATCAGGCTGAATAATAACAGCAACCACACACACTTGGATGGATGGGTTGAGAAGCTTTGTTTCATTTTATTGCCCATTCTGCGACTGGCTGCCAAACTTTTCTTATTACTGATAATTAGGTCCTGTTAGCCTGCATCTGCTTTCCTTCCAGCAAGGAGTGCAGGCGATGCTCTGTGCACTACATGCAGGGCAGGACACTACTGGAGCCAAGAGCACAAAACTGCGTGGGTTCCACATCTGCACGAGGGCAGAATGAATGAGCAGCTCCTCACCTCCCCAGAAGGAGCAGAGTTTGATCAGATGACCCTTGCAGAACACTGATTTGCTCCTCATCTTTCCAGCATGCGTAACAGCATACATGAAATGAAGCGATTGGCAAATTGCAATGTTTGGTGGGTTTCCTGCTGGTGAATAACGACCCTCTCACCAGCTTTGTTTTTGCACTTTGGACACATCTGCCAGGTGATGGTGAAGCACAGAGCTCGTTACAGGAGCCTGCCTTTGACTTCCTATCAGTTAATAATGTAAAATAAAGAATGGGACCAAATCTCCTCGGGACATGAGAAGTATTTCTAAAACCTATGTTACACACAGGGATTACGAGTAATTTGGAGGTTTATTTTTATCAATTTTGCATATGAAAAATCTATGCATTTTCATTAAAAAAACATTAATTTTCTGGAAGATCAGATTTGCAATTCCTTTGTTCTGAAAGACAATGCTAAACAATGTTCCAGTGACCTCCAGTGGACACCGGAGGAAAATACACCCTTCTGCTCTGCACAGCAGAAATGCACTCCCACAGCCTCCAGCAGTGACATTTGCACTTGGATGCACAAGCAGAGCGCAGCACCAGAGCTATTCTCACATATCTCAGGTGCTTGGAATGCTGGTGCACGTGGGTACTGTCATTCCAGTCTCTCTCTCCACCCAGGTTTTGAATATATCAGCAAACACGAGCCATGAGGTGGCCACAAAAGCACACCAAGCCCTTAAGCTCAGTGGGAATGGGTTTTCTATGCCAGTTTCTGGACAAATGTGGTCTACAGAACACAGACTGCCTCCATCAGCAGCTGTCACATTAAGGCTGTACCTTACTCTGTACAAAGCTGCCTGGTCCCAAGAAAAACAGGAAAGCTTTATGGTGGCCCACTCTCCTCTGTCAACACAAATCAAGGTCTCTTCCATTAGCCTCGTTGTTTGGCCATCTCACTCATGACTCCTGGAGGCAGGCATTAACAGAAATGCTTCTGGTCTCAGATCAGCCCCATCCCTGCCTTGCCCTGGTGGGGAGTCAAGGGGGAAAGAGAGGGTAACACTGCACGCAGAGCTCCTTTCCTCCTCCTGTCCTCACCACCTGGGCCTAACAAACAGGAAAACAATCCTGCTAACACCTTAATATACCCGAGGCGTAATGGAGAGCAGCCATCAACAGAGGAACAACCTTCAAATGAAAGAGAAATAGCAGCAGGGAAGAAACCTCTGTGACAGAGGACAAGTTGTGATGGACTCTGGTAACTCCATACCCACCCCAGGACCCAGAGCATACAAACTTAAGTCATCACCTCACACCATTCCTCCGTGCTTTTCCTCTGTTATCAACTGTGTGTTTTATTTGGTTCTTTGTGTAATGGAACAGCCAACACTTCCATATGAAATCACTTCATGTCCCAAAACTCCATTCCTCACCAAAATGGAACTTCACAGAAGGGCAATCCTTCATCATGGGAAGTGAACGCTAACACTAGTAGAGAGTCTCTATTTGCTACTGTCTGCACAATATTAATGTAAAAGATAATTTATTGGCTTGAATCAATACCTCCATGACTTCTCCATCTGTCAGCCCCTCTTCATCTGATAGAAGTCCTTCCACGTCTCATTCTCCCAGACTGATGAGATCACAGTGCCTCTTCCCAGCATGACTGACGGTGTGTGGATGTGCAATTGCCCCATAAATCACCACCTCTGGATCAAAGACATGAGATCCCCTGCTACATGCCATGGATACGCACCAAAACACCATAAAACACACCAAGTTAATTACAGCAAGATTTTTACCCCTGTAGACATGCTGAATATCACTTAGCACATACAGGCAAAAACTCAGCCAAAACCCCACCTTCCTGCAAAATCAGGGTCTGAAGTGTGAACATTCAGTGTAGGGACTGACCATTCATGGGAGCAGCGTGGGCAAAGGGCTCAAGTGCTGTACTGCAACCACAAGCCTGAGAGCTACCCAAAAGCTGCTATCCCACGTCCACGCAGCGTCTGCTTTGGGACTTGAGGCAAGGCTTCCAGCTGTTACAGAGGACTGCTCACGTGTAAGGAACACCATCACATAAACTACAAGAATAGACCAAGCAAAGTCAGGGAGAACAGGTCTGTAAAAGCACATCTCGTCCATCCAAGCTGCTCAGAGCACCAGTGCAACAGAGAGGTGTTTCTAGCTGTCCCAATGCAATGGGAAAAGCGCATTTCTGGTTGTTATCTGATAAGCCTTGCACAGGTGCTGGGGCAGTGCTGTCATCCTAACAAGCCTGCAGGAAGAGGTACAGATGCACGCCACACACCTGCACCCACAGCAGCAGGGCCATTTGGGAAACAAGCCCATTGAAAGCTCCTATTTCACAGCCACGAGCTTTAGGTGTCATTTCAGGTATTTCAGGAGAATCTGACACCATCAACTCAAAGGGAACAGAAGCCACCCTGCCTGTTCCCAAAGCCACAAGCACTCTCCAGCTCACACCAGTGCCAACAAGCGCACCCCCCCAACCTACTGACTTGAGCTGAGTGGGAACAACGGTGCCCACAGCCCTTCTGTCATACATGTATCTGCTTCCACAACCTTTAATCCACGCTGTCAGCCTTGCAAGATCAGGTATTAACATCTTGGTAACCTCTTGTACTAATTAAGATAGCAGATCTACGGTATTCAGCTCTGCATCAGCTTCAAAGCCGAGCACTGACAGGTTGCTGAAGTGTTTGTGCATTGCAGTGAGTGGCCCTTGTAAAACAGAAGTTATAATGAGCACTCCACAGGAAGCTCTAATAAAGAAGCAGGCAGTCATTATAAAAATGGCTAAAACCAAAGGAAAAAAAAGACAACACAAAAGCCCTTGCAAGGATTTGGGAGTGAGCAGGCAGCGCTGCTGCTGTGAAAAGCAGCCCCTGCTCCTCTGAGATCTGAGCACCCTGTCCTGCCTACAGAAGAACACTGATCAGGTCCCAGACCTTTCACTTCCCCAGGACGTACCTGATATCATCATCAGTGACCTTATAAGCAGCAACATCTCCCAGGAGATTCCCAGAAGAGAAGCCATGGCAGCTGAAGGTAAATGTGAGCACCAAATCCACAGCCTCTGAACTAAAGTGATTTGGGGGCAGTACAAAAGATGCACGTATGCCTCTCTGCATGTGTTTTTAATGCCCAGTTTGTTTCCTAGCACACCCAGCCCACCACAGCAACGCAGGACCCATCCCAGCCAAGTGTCCTCCCTGTGTTGCAGAGCTCAGCTCCCACCCAAAGATAAGGACTCAGGATCCAGGCAGCCCCAGTGGGCTTCGACTCAGCTGGAGCTGAAGGCCCAGGGTGCAGGATTGAATTAAAGCTTCTTAAGTCACAGCGCTGCTGTTTTCACTTCTCTGTACCCACTCATTTTGTATGGAGACAACCAAGCCCACTCCGAACTCGCAGTTTGAGATGTAACAGGGAACACAGAGCAGGAACTACAGAAGATGTTTTCTGTACAAGCAGCAGCAGGGCTCTCCATAACCTGCCCCAGAGGCAGAGGATGCAGCCAGCAGGAGAAGAAAGGCTTACAATGAAGGAAAAGGAGCAACAGCAGCAAAGCCTGACTGAGGGGAGCTGGAGTAACTCAGGGCCTCACCGAGCAAATAGAATTCTCCCTGCTTTGCCGGTCCTTTGGTTACATAAACGAAGTTTGATAGGCAGGCTCCTGTCCCACGGCCTCCAGACCAAACACTAAAGGAAAGGATTTCTGGCTCCATCCCCTCTCCAGCTTTAAAGAGAACAGCTAGCAGACAGGAGACACCGTGATATACAGAGCAGTGGTCCTCTCTTAATCTTTGATTACCCACTCCAACAGAAATATCAGAACAGCTTTCTTTCAGGTATTTCTACCTCCTACACAGCACACAAACACCCAGAGACACAAAAATCGCAGCAACAAAGGAAGAACACAAAGCAAAACCCCACAATACCTTCTCTTGTTCAGCTCTTCCAGCCCTCCAACACTCTGAACCGGTTCAGCTTTCCATCTCCCCCACCATCTCTGTTAAGTAGAGCTTCCACAGGTGGCACTGATGGAACCTCATCATTTCAGGGCCTTCAGCTGTGCCCTGCCCAGCGCAGCTGATTGCACTTCAGCTAATTGGGCTGTACCTTTGTTCTTGCTGTCCCTGCTCTGCCCTTATGGTGGAAGCAGAATTAAAGAGCAACAAAATTTAAAGCCAACATCTGGGAACGAGGGACTCTTCATTCAGTGCAACAAGTCATTGCTTTTCAGAGTGTTTCTGTTGGGTTTCACTCGGTTCTTCTAGCTTCGTAGCATCCTTGGCCAACAGTGCCTCTTAAAAGGCTTCTTATTGATAAAGCGTTACATGGACATTTACATTTCTTGGAGGGAAGAAGAGGTGGAGAAGAAAATTGGATTACTTTGCTTAGTGATCTTAATTATCTGCAATAATTACCTTCAGTCAATTCTCAAACAAGAACTCTCCGGAGAGCAGAACATTTTAGTTTGGAGGGAGGAAATGGACTGGAGTCCAAAGGAATGCATTCTGTAACTTATTTAGATATACCTAATTAACCCTCTGAGTGAGGAATCCAATCAAAGCTTCCCCATTACACTTATTAAAAGCAATTTAAAGGGAGGAAAAGCATAAATGAGGGGTCTGAAAAAAGCCTCTATGACTCAACGGTAAACTTAAGCAAAGAGCTGAACAAGTGGATGGAAGGAGGACAGAATTAAAGGATTTTTAACAGAAGTGGTTCATTTCTCAGCCAGACCCCAGTGCAGAGCTCTGGTGCTGTATGCACAGCTCTCTGTGCTCCTCTGCTGCAGCTTCTCACAACTTCCCAAGCAGCAGAGAACAATCTTGCTTTATTCTGATGTATGTTGAACAGGAGCAAATTGCTCCAAATAAGAAATAGATCCCCACACAGGGAGATATTCTAATTTTAATGCAAAACTGTATTTCAGTGGCTGCATCTCCACAGAAAGGGGCTTTGCTTGTGGCAGCACTCAGACACTGGGATGTGAGCGGGGTGGATTCATTCATCCCTCTCTTTTATTTCCCTTATAAACTGCAAGGAAGCTATCGGCGAGACAGAAGAAAAGAGATTTGTACATAACTGCAGCTCTCCTGGAATAAAAGCACACGTGTGCAAGGCAGTGTGTGTGTCCCAGTGCCAGCCCATTCATGCATCCTTTGTCAGAGCCACTGGGAACGAGGGCTGAAGGAAAGCTGACACACTCATCCAGCCCTTCACGGGGCAGAGGTGGACTCCACGCTTTCTTTCTGCCAAGCAGGAGGAACTCATTGCTCAGCATGCCAGCTAAAGGCTGCAGCACACCACAGGCCTCCCTGCAGAACAGTACAACGCAGCTGCAGCACAGCTGGGAGAGCTGCTCTGCACAGCCAGCTTTGCTCCTGCACGTCTTTGTGCACAGTTCAGCCTCTTTCGTCAGCCCCCAGGGCAACTCAAAGACTTAAAAGCAGGATACTGTTTAAGGGTTCAGTCAAAGCAAACAAACTGCTAAAAATACATTGGCATCCCACCTGTTGCCAGCCGGGGAATTTAAGTCTTAGCAGTCAGGGGATGGGATGAAAGGCTGCAATAAACACCTTGAAATGGATATCTGAGAAATTCTGTGGCCTCGGGACAACAGACTGATTTTCTCTTCCTTCCTTTGCACAAAAAAAAAAGTTTTGTTTTTTTTTTTAATTTATTTTTCCTAAGGGAGAGAAGTGAGCACTGAGCAGAGGCTGCTGCAGCACGGGGAGGGAAGCAAACAAATATTGAACCTCTGTGTTTAATAATGTTGGAATGAACCACGGCTGATAAACAGTTTCACGGGCGGCATGGGAAGCATGGGCTGATCCAAGCAGTGCCAGCCCAGCCTGCTCCCAGCAAGCAGCACAGCACCCCATGACCCCATCCTCCATCTCCAGACAGCAGATGCCCTTCCAAGGGAAAACCTTTGCTCAAGGAGTAAAGATTTTGCAAACTGACAGCATGCCAACGGGCTGCAATGCACAGCATTGCTGCAGCAGAACACACAGTGCCTGTGAAAGTCCATCTCCATGGGAGAGGCAGCGAGCAGTGGGAGCCTGCACTGCTGGCCGTAGTTTTATGAAGAGCAGACAAATGATGGGTGACAAACAGCGAACGCTTTGGGGATGTAAAAATGCTTAATGCACAGAGAGAGGGGAGGATTCAGTGCTGCTGGCTGCTGCTCAAAACTGCCCTCCTGCAGCCAGTCCAGTAGGTGGGCTGGTCTTCGTGCTGAACCTAAGCCACGATGAATAAATACCTCTCATAGCAGCGAGATGCCTGGACAGAGCATTCGGGGATATGTCTGCAAACTCAGAAGTGGGCTCTGGCAGTGGTCTCCCTCTGGCACGCTCTGCTGCCAGCAGCTCCTGCAGGGCACCCGCTCAGCTCTTGGTGCTGGCAGCCACCTGCACCAAACTATCACCCATCCCATCGACTACTATTATTTTTAGCCAGAGGAGGACGACAATGGAAAAGAAAATTAAGAAGCAGCATCCGATAAACTGCAGACTTCATTTTTTTTCCAGCTAGCTGGAGAAAATATTAGCATTTTAATTCAGAAAAACACCATGTGGGAATGGTTTCAGGGCCTCATTTGCATCTCTACAGGCCTTCCCCTGCCATAAGGACCACCTTTCCTTACACGCTCAGCTTTCCTGGCCCTGCTCCCTGCACCTCCTGCAGCTCCCAGCAGCTCCAGCCTTTTGCCTTCCCTTTCCTCCAAACCTGGTTTTATGCAGAAGGCAGCACTGATTGAATCACACACGTGCACACAAGAAATAGGCAATCTGACCCCGCGACTGTGACGTTTCCCTATTAAATCTCCCTCTGCTTTGTGCAGAAGTAGCTCGTGCTGCTGCCACCGCTTTTTGGTAATGCTCACAAATGGCCTCACAAGAGATGCTGAGCGCCCGCATCACCATTCAAGCTGTGAGATCGTTACAAACCAGAAGACTGAAGCTCTAAGATGCAAAAGGAGGATCACGGCCAAGAAACATATTTGGGAAGCAAAATAAACCAGCTGTTTAAAGTCAGGAGAGCCTGACAGACAGAGATCAGCGAAGCACCGAACGCACAGACGGGTCTGAGTTGAATCAAAGCACCAGGAGGGCTCCTGGGGCTGCTGGTGAGCAGACGGGCAGGGTTCTGCCATTCCCACAGCAAACTGCTTCTCTGCATGCAGCCCTGAGGGTCTGGAGCTGCTTCTTAGAAACAGCACTTCAGTCTGGTTTTGCTCCTTCCAAGGCAGCCCCACGGGCAGTTTGTCTTTTACACCTCGCTCTTGGGTAGGGATGCTTACAACGCTCTGCTTTCCTCCCTGCGGTTGCCAACCTGAGAACGGACACCTGACAGCTATTTCTGGTACTTGGCAGTATAAATAATGAATGGTTTCGCACTGGGAGGAAATCAAATGGCACCAGATGACTCCAGTAATAAATCAGGACAAAGGCAGGTGGTCTCTTGTCAGGCATCTCAAAACCGATGTGCAGCTTTATGAGGAGGGAGGTGGCTCTGGAATAAAACCCATCAATGTAAATCTCAGCTGCTTAGGAGTTGTGGCACTTTTCAGTCCCGCTGTAAAGCACTGTTGTGATTCTGCTCTTAGAGGAAAAGCCCAAAGCAAAGGACTGTTTTAAAGATCACACTTGTACCACCCCAACTTCTTTGTGTTCATTGCTGTTCCCTAAGCCCAGTGTCACCGGGGGGAACAGCTGCTCTCATGCTGCCAGTTTTGCTAAAGAAAATCCAGCAAATGCACAGATGTGCACTGAATCAGCTGTTCTGCTTAAAGAAATCACAGAGGGAGGGAAGGAGGGAAGGAGGGAGGGAGGGAAGGAGGGAGGGGAGACTGTTACATGATTATATGTCACTGCCTCAATTCCCAGCTCAGAGGCTGCTCTGCTGTCACCTGTCCTGCATGCTGCCAGCTGTGATGGGAAGTGGTGGGAAAGCATTTGGTGCTACTGAGGAGCTTTGTTTGTCTGAAGATGACAGAGTACCTTCAGGGCAGTCTGTGTGCCCACAAGGATGACTGCCATCTACTCAAACACAACAGAGAAAGGAGTATTTAAATAGGCTTGGACGTATTCCCGTGTCACAGCAGACCTTGTTAGCTGCCAACAGGCATCCCAGAGCTATTACCAAGTGGCCAGAAAACAGATATTCTGAGTAATTACATCTAGCAGGAGCTGGGAAGGCAAACACTTCTCCAAACATCACAAAAAAGCAAGGGAAAAGCTTGGGAAAATATACTGGTGTGTGTCTATGGTCAGTTTATCTGGAGGTGAGAAAAGCAAAGGCTGTGGAGCACTGCCAGGGGCACGGGGACAGGTTGCAGAGCAGCAGCTCAAGGCAGGGAGCAGCTCCCCATGAGCAGAGCTGCTCAGATCAGCACTCCCACACACCGAGGGATGGACTCTGTGATTGCTTATGAAATGTTTTGTCATCTAGCTTCAACTTATCAGCAAGCTGATGAAAAAAAAAAGCATAAATCCATCAGGCGTGTTGTCTTACCAGCTCCTGATATGTTTTGGCTACTTACAGAGAGTAAGAGAAGTCTTGGGAGCAGATGTGAAACGCAGATCTTGTTTGCTCGCTTGTCATCACTCAGCAACCAAAACAAACAGTGCAGGAAGCAGCCCCTGCTGTGTCCCACTCCGTGCTGGGGGGCTTTGCTGGTGCTCCAGCATCACATAATGGGGCAGCAACAGCCAGCCAAGGAAAGCACGTGGCAGCGATGTGATGACATCCCCCATTTAAAAGCCAGCTCACATGGAACCACGCTGCACCTGAGAGAGAAACGGGATCCAGGAGGTCATAAAGCAGGATGAAGGCTGCTGGGAGTGCTGCAGAGGGGCAGCACCGGGGGGTTTTCCTTCTTTTCCCATGCCTACAATTGCAGATAAAACACAGAAAGTGACGTGAAGCTGCTCTCTGGCCCAGGACAGGAAAGAAAGCTAAGCAGAAACGCACATAATCCCAGGTGGGAAAAGTCCCAAAGCATCGAATTAATCTCCTTTTTAAGCTAAATTCTTCAGTACTGTTATCTCCTTGATGATTTACCTACACAACAGCAAGCAGACAAGGAAAAAATCGCTCTCGGTGAAGCCCTTCGGCCAGTTTTCAGCATCTTAACAGTAAAAAAAAAAAAAAAAACAAAAACAAACAAGCAACACAACTGCGAGGACGGAAACACGAACGTCCCCACGCGGTTACACGGCCGGAGTTCCTGGGCGCGGACCGGCGCTGCAGTCCCGGCGGTGGCCGCCAGGGGGCGCTCGCAGCTGGCGCTACTCCGCGAAGCAGCCGTTCCCTAAGTAATTAACCACCCCCGAGTAATTAGCTCTTCAAACCTGCGTCACGAGTGCTTTATCTTTTGAAAAAGTTAAGGGAAAGCACTTTTAGTCAGCTCTCAGCCCGAGTTACCAACAGCCACGTCATCACGCGATCCGCGCGGCTGGGAAATACCTAAAAGCACGCGGGCAGGACGGGCGCTGGGAGCACGGCGATGCAACGCCAACTGCTTCGGGTTGGAAAGCATCCATTCCTAACACGAAGGCATTCAGCCACCAACCCAAACCTGCCGCGTTCGATCTGCAGGTCACGGCTCTGCTGTAAATTTGGGGGCGGTTCATTGGCGTCCCGCAGAAGAGCTTAATTAACAGCACGCCACGTGATTCTTTACCATTTCAAAACGAATGGTGAGTTCACAGGACCTCAATTAGCAAGCAAGAAGAAAGTGCAAAACCTGCTGCTAAATTCTCTGGTTTTCTCAGCTAATAATTTAACCGCTTCATTTACAAAAAGAAAACCCACCACCAACCGAACCATTTGTAGAAAAAAGCAGCTCCTTCCAGCTGAGCCAGCGCAGATGAAAGCAACATCAAGTTGCTGCCCAGCTCGTTCCCAACCACCTGGAAGTGAATGAGCCTCCCTGCTGCACAGCCAGCGCTGTGCTTTACTCTTCGAGCTATAAAAGAAAGCAAAGAATGCTCGCGGATGCCGCTCGTGAGGAGCGCATAATTGGATTGTGCGGTGCTGCGAGGAGCTCGTATGGAACAACAGCTCTCCCTGAGCGCTGCCGGGGAGTCCTGGCTGCGTTGCTTGCACGAGTCCTATTTCTGTGTTTTTGCTCCAAATCAGTGCTTTCGTTGGCTGTGCTGCACTGCTCTCTGCTGGCACCAGCCGGGGATTTCCTGCCATGTCACAGCTGAGCTGTATTTGCTTTCTGAGCTTGTATTTACCATTAGGGTGTCACGTCTCCGTCTGTCTCTCTGTCTGAAAACCACTGTGCTGATGCCTCCTGTTTGCCCTCTCGATGACGATATTCTGAGACGTTAATTTTCTTACTTCTTCACAGATGCTGCAGATCCCCTCTCAGCAGCAAACACCTGAGCCGAGCCCTACCAACTCATTTTTCCCAAGGCAGAGCTCTGGGACGCCACCCAATGAACAACCCAGCACTGAAATCACAGCGGATGCCCTGCCCTGCCCTGCGCAGCATCCCGCTGTTCCTCCTGGCCCCTCCATTCACTGCCTGTGCTCAGTGCAGGGCCGGGGCTGACGGTGCCCTCCTGCCACGCTGCACTGCTGTATTCCACCTCCTCACTTCTGATTCACGCCATTAAAACCAAAATTGGTTCTGAGACGGAGCATCTTTGGTTAATAACTGCTATTTTAACACCAGCCCATGGAGAGCTCAGCACAAGGCCCCGATTTCTGTCCCAGATTTCCACCAGGCAAGGTCAGGATTCACCTTCTCGATGGATTTCTTTGCAGAGCACACAAAGGGACGTGTTCCCTCTCTCTTCCTCTGGTTGTTGGTGTTTTTCTCAGTGGTTCTGAAGGCCAAACCCTGAGTGCTGATTTTGCAGTGCACCCACTGCTCCGCTTTCCATTTTCTCAGGCAAGTTTCTTCCTATTTCGACTGTTCCTGGCATTGTCCTGCTATGGCTGTGCTTCTTCTGTAGGATCTGGAAGACATTGGCAGCAAGTGCTGCAGGAACAGAACAAGGAGTCCTCACCCACTCCAAGTGGGTTTATCACAGCTGTCTCATTTCAGTACAGCTCATAGCAGCACCCAAACTCCAAGGACTGGAGTGCAGTAAATGCTTCCCTTTTGTTCTCATTATCTCTGCCTTAAACTTCTCTCGAGGCAATCGCATTATCCTGCATAACATCGCCTTTAATTTCACTTCCCCTTCATCACCCTGTGACCAGCTGTGCGGTGCCCGTTGCTCTCACATCACCCAGCAAACAGCCCAGGGATGGGGCAGGGACCCTGGCACCCCATGGGAAATGGATGCTTATGCACAGACGGTGATTCATCCTCGGTAGGGGCACTTTATCCTGAATTATGGCCTTAACAGAGCGATTTCAGCAGGGGATGTGCTGCTTTCCTCCCGCAGCTCCTCTGTTTGTGTCCATCCACCACCTTGCCGTGTCCTCAGGTGCAGTTGCATCAGTTGTCCAATGCCCTCAGCTCTGCCTCTGCATTCCACCGTCATCCTCAGCACACAGGAAGCAGCTTTGGCCTTCCTAGAGGAGGAGCCAACTCATGGCCTTTTTTCTCCTTCGTTTTGCCATTTTTGCCTTCATCTCACCAACATTAAAAGGACAACAGGTCACGCAGTCCCAGCACAGCACAAGCATCAATTCACAGCAGTGCCATTGCCAGCTGTCCTGCAGCCACAGTGATGACATTAAGAGCATGAACAGGTGAAGCTTTATGAGGGTTTCAAGATCAGAACAATGCAAACTCCTCCAAAACGTGGAGCTGAAGGAAACATTCAGGCTCTACTCCATACCCCAAAGTTTTGACCCAATCCTGACTCTATACTTCACACTGACGGGGTCTGACCAGCAAAGAAAGGGAGAGTTCCAAACTGCCTTCTCTTTGGAATTAAGCTAATGAAACAATTAAATCTTAAGAAAAGTGATGTGATCTAATGTTGCCCTAAAGCTGATTGTTCCTGATAACAAACTGAACTTGACAACATAGACATCTACTGTGCATCATTTTAGGTAACACAGTGAAACAACAGAGTGCAGTCAGCAAAGTTGGTTTTGTCCTCCCTAAAAATTTCACACGATTGGAAAGATTTGAAGAATAGTGAATATTTCCTGTACTCATGTGCTGCACTTCTTAGGAAGGTGACAGACAAGTTCTGGAAGTCAATGGAGAGGCAGTGATTGGTTCGAAATAGTCTAAAACACTGTTGATGGAGATTAATTAGATTAATTAGTGTCATTTTTCTCTGGGGTTTTGTGCCATATAAGGATGGTGGAGAGCAGCACCCCAACCCGCTCAGTTGGAACTGCTCACAGTGCGCCTTGCTCAGCCCTGCAGCCCTTCAGCATCATGAGAAGCAAACGGGATATTTTTAATCCCGAGAAGTCATCCGTTTGATGAAAGCTAATCGCATTTGCATTCCCCCCCCCCCCCCCCCAGCCTTGTTTCAATTCCATGCTGGCTGCTGGAGGGCAGTGGAGCAGCCCAGCACCTGGCCGTCCAGCCGGGCAGCGCGCTCCATCCCGCTCCCCGCACCAGGTACCGCGGCTGCGATGCACGGCGACGTGTGCACACATGCACACCCACAAGCTGCTTATTCTCGTGTCAATTGACTCCCTGTAAGTGCTGCCTAGCTACCGGCACGGCGGAGCCATCTCTTCTCCTCCCGCAGCCTCTGCCTGCTGCCACCAGCAGCCCTAATCCCCCCAGAGCTGTGGAGCAGAGCGGCAGCGCCAGGGTCCGACTGGCTTTGTTCCTGCTGACTTGGGTAAGCGAAATCTTATTTCTTCATAACCATTCCCCGGTGGATCCGTGCAGCAGAGCAGGCGGTGTGCTGGCTGACCTGGCTGTGTTTTTTGAATGAATGGTGGCTCGGAATGGGAGGGAGGATCCCGGAGGACCTACGAGCGCGGGGCTGTTGGTCTGATGCCCCGCGTGTGATCCTGAGCAATTCATAGAAAGCTGCCAACTGGCATTTTCACTTCAGAACTACCATAGGAATCCAAAATGTTCATGTTGATAAATGTCGTCTTGCAAGTGGCTCGTCGAGGAGCGCCGAGTTACAGCACTGCTTTTGAATCAGTGGGGCGGTTTGATGTGGATTTGCCTTTAATGGCGAGCTGTGTTTTCAGTTTCTCAGTCTTTTGTCCCCGAACACAGAGGCCTGGCAGCTAATTTGTTCACACGCAGACTGCTTGCTTTGGTGTATTTTGAAAACAAATCCTTTGACATTGTGCTCTCCTCCTTTATAGATATATATATACACACATATATATTTTGCTTTAAACTTCTTTCTCATTCCAAAGGCAGAATCATGAGAGAACCATATATCTTCCCCCCACCACATGTAACTTTGTCACAAGACTATTAATCATGCCTACGACCGTTTCGCTAGTGCAGTATATCCATTCAGGAGCCCAGTGTTTGTCTGCAGAAGGATTTGTTACCGTGAGATATGAAGCTGGACAGATTTCTACAGGAAATATTTAAGCAAGGTCATAATAACACTCATTACATTCCAAGCAGCGACGTGTCATTGCTGGATCAGACAGAGCACGGCAGCAGTTGTGTTTATTGACTGAGTCTGTGGAAGAGCCCAAAGGTTGGCAGTAATGTTGGAACCACTGCTTTCAGTGTGCACTCATCAGACCGGAGTCCTGCAGGCGGCTTAGTTGTTTATGCTGGGGGAAACGAATGAAAGCAGTGTTATGTCCTTCTTTTTCATCTCAGAAGGTCCTTTTGTACATCAGTTAATGAGCGTGTCTATTTCGTTGTGCAGTCTTAACACATTGCTGTTAATGCGCTGTTAAAGGTAGGTGAGAATGTGGGCAAAGCCAGATCAGCCCGCGGGTCGGGAGCTGAAAGCAACGTGCGTTCTGGTGTGTGCAGGCTGTGCTCCGTCCCATTCCCTCTGCACAGCTCACCGCTTATGGTCATCCTCCTGCAGGGCTGTGCTCGAGGAGGGGCATGGATGGGTCTGATACACAACAGGAGGGCAGGAAGCTTGGCCCAAGCTCAAAGGCTGCCGGTCCAACTTTTGCTATGATGTTTTGCATTCCTGCGGAAAGCAAAGCTATAGCTGAGCCAATAGATCCATGGAACCCTGCTTACTCACGTGCTGAGAAAGATCAGTGTGTTGGACCAGAGTCGGAATAAACAAAAAGATGAACCACAGATGTATCTGATGTCTTGAACCAGTGCAAAGTGCAACAGGTGCCTTAAGCAGACTGAGGGAGATGGGAAAAGATAAATTCACAGGACCCACACCAGGAAAATCTGGGGTCCCAAAGTGCAGAAACACAGCCAGGCAGCACAAAGCCCTGTGCAAATGGGTCCTGTAAGCAGCAGAGGTAACGGTATTGAAAAGAAGGTAATCTGGTGCTCGGAAGCGGGAAAGTGGGCGAGTATTTATCGCCTGAGTACGTATGCAGCTTTACATCTTGGGCAATTCAAACACTGGATTATTTTGCTCTCAAAATAGCACCACTTACTTACTCCCCTTTCTCTGAGAAGGTAGCGAGGCAGGAAATGACTTGTTCGCAATGATAGAGAAAAACTGAGAAAGCAGGAAATCAAATACACGTGTATGGAGTCAGAGCGATTCATCCAGCCCTCCCTCCAGACAGCAGCACAACCAAATGCTGCGTGCATGGAGCGACAGAAGGAGAAACTATAAGACCAACAGATGATTCACGGGAGACTGAAGAAAACAGGCTGCTCCTGTCTTCCTTCTAGAAGGAGAATCCATTCTAAATCAGAAACACCTTCCGTCTGCAGCTGGACATCTCTGCTCAGAGTTCCTTTCGTGTGAAATTCCAGTTCTGCAGAGATTGAGTGGGTGGGATGGATGAGTGACTGTAAAGTGGAAACTCCACTTCTGAGGCTCAGAGGAGGTTTCTACTGATGGGTGACCATTTTTGTGGAGAACTTTTGGACTTGGCTGATTCCAGACGTAACATTATGGCTGTTTTTTTTGGTTTTTTTTTTGTAAATATTTGTAGTTCTGAGAGTTTTGCATGCGTCAGAATACAGAAAATAAATAAAGGTCAAATGCACAGTGGCCTTTGGTGATTTCACAGATCAGAGCCTTCAGCTGTTTGCAATTGAGTCAATTCAGTTTTCCATAACGTTAAATTAACCTCTAAAAAATGGTGTCAAGGATCTTGAAATCCCTAAGGTGCACTAATTAAGGAGGTCAGTGAGGTTCAGGAGGAATTCAAGCACCTACGGTGACTGGCACAGAACATCTTTCAGCTCTCTCTGCTGCAATACTTTCCCCTTCCACTTGTGTACAAGAGGAGCTTTGGCCCTGAGGGCACCTGCAGCCCAGGGCATCTCTTCCTGCTGGTGGGAAGGAGATGCTCATGGCTGCTTTCATCCCGTTTCTTTCATATCTCCATCATGCCATAAGCCAAGTGTTTTGATCGCTTTTCCCCTCCCATGGCTTCATTTTCACCTTCCAGCTTACTCCCAGCTCTGTAATGTTAGACCTGATCTTATTAAGAGTGCTCAGACACTTGTATAACATTTCACACCCCCATCCCCCTCCCCAGGCCTCCTATAAGCTCTCCTAATTCTCCCACTACTCCGGTGAGCTCACACAGCATCTCCTCTATGTGACAGCGGTGCTTAGAGAAGGGAGCTGGGATACAGCCAAGGGCAGACAGCCCACAGTCCTCAGGTGCTTCCAAACAGAGCACACCTCCTGTGACATCCCATAGCCAAACCCCGATGACGGGTGCCCAGACACCACCCAGCACGGCGGGGTTTGACTGCACGCAGCTGTGTTTTCCTCCTCTCTACCCATTGTGTCACCATAACCCTGGGATTAGTCAGGCCAGTGAAAACCCAGCTGTGTTTCCTTTTACCTTCATCCTCCTCCTCAGGGCTGGGGATGCTCTCGCCCCACACCCGGCTCGACTCTCACTGATGGCATCAGTCACGGAGCACAGTGGGGAGCATGTAGCTGGAAGGTCATGACTCAATTAACAACAATTAGACGGCAGCAGTGTAAACTGCCCGCAGCAGATCGACAAAATGTTTTCTATCAATTCCCTTTCCTGCAGTCACAAGCTCTTTCAACTATTTCTCAGGTAATAAATTAGATCAGCTCTCATCCTTCTGAGTTGCTTATTGCACCTAAATTTTTAACCCATTAAGCCACGGGCGCCTTCGCTAAAATTAGCAGCCATACTCATTAGCAGAGTTTTTAGCACAATAGGAACATTTGTGATGGGCAACATGCACCAGAGGAGGGCAGTGACTGGGCAGCAGTGCAGTGTGCAATGCCCAGCTGAGCCACGCAGCATCAGCATCAGCAGCTGGATGTAGCAGCCAGGGCACAGCAGCAACAGCTGTTAAGTAGCAAAAGCAACACCAAATGCCACATACTTTAATGGTGTTGAAAAGTCTGAATCCAGGTGAGCGCTGTGCATGGCACCCTGGGCCAGCGCTGCTTGCCATGCCAGCCCCCACCGCAGCCCTCAGCTCTCTGCCCCTCTTCCTCACAGCATTCCCTGCTTCCACTCTGGAGGAGATGGGCCGCAAGGAAGAGGATGACAGCAGCTCCTGGAAGAAACAGACAAGCAATATCAGAAAGACGTTCATTTTCATGGAGGCACTGGGATCGTAAGTACCCCCCAAGGTGCAGCAGCCCGAGCCCTGCGCTGCCCTCCAGCCACAGCCTGGATGGGGCTTTGCTCCTTTCCTTGTGAATGCACCGATCTGCTGCTGCTGCTGCTGCAAGGTCAAGCAAGGTCAAGGGATGGCTCGGAGAGGTTTAATAACGCCGTGTATTTATCTCAAAAAACCCTGAGTCACTTGAAGGATGAAATGAGAGCGTGGCTGCTCGAGTTGTACGATATTTCCCTGGGAGTTAACAGCTTAATTTGCCTATTGGTGTGAATGAGACGAGAAAGCGTTTCCAAGGTGGTGGAGGAGGAATTGAATTACCTCCAGCAGGAAATTCTGCCATGTCCAGATTTTCCATGACTGTAGAACCCACAGCAAGGCTTCCAACCACAGCTATGCCAGAGCTCGGCTGGGTTTTAAGTTCTCACGTTCCTGGTCAGCCTCAGAAATCAGTGACGTTACCCAACAGCTTCCCCTAAAGGAAGAAGGCAAGAAGAAATGCTCGGTTTCTCCTCGCCAACTTGTTGATTCATAATTTTTTAATAAGGGGCATAATTATTATAAACTGTTTGGGACAGATATATAGAACAGATGCCCCAGCATCTGATTTGTAGGTTGTTCATTTCCTACTACTACATTAATAGGATAATTTAGTATTAGAGTTTAGGATTTTTTTCCACACGCGTTGCTTCAGCTGGCCAAGGAAAGCAAATGGAGATCTGGGATTTAATATCACTAGGAAACTTCCCACCATCTCTATGGGGAATCCTCAGCCTTTAGGGACCTCTGTGCTGCCCATTCCTTGAGAGCCCTCAGGAGTGTGGAAGGCATTTCCACGAAACAGCCTTCAGGGCTCAAAGGGATGAAAGGGGAAAACATGAAACAAGGAGAAAGTCCCAACACCAACTGCACCACCAAACCCATCTGTGCAGTACCCTGTGTTCTTTGTTTAGGAGATTACAGGAGCTACAGCTTTTCTGCCCTTGTTTGATAGGTTTGCTACAATAGCATCCCACCAGTACACTCCCACCATGCTCACCTTCCTCTCTCTACCCACCACTGCCTCGCAGGGTTGTAGGCTCAGCAGCTCGTCCCATTTAACCGCCACGAATTAATAGGTTGCTCATTTGATGAGGATTATTGGGGACTGACCTGGCAAAGCATGCATTGTCACTGTCCCAGGACACGTGTTCTGCTGCCTAAGAAAATCCTCTAACAGGATTGCAGGCTTAGGACATGTTACAGATACCCACTCCTGGCCACACCAAGCTGAACCCTCATCAGGATCCTACCAAGCACTGCAGGCAGCCCTGAAGGGCATCACTTAAATTGCAGGGAAATTCTTTGTTACCTCAATATAGCTCCATGATAAACTATGCAAATGTAACCTTTCCTCTACAGGGAAAATTGTTTTGTTTTGGATTTTTTTTTGGTACAAAATCTTGCATTGTGTTTCCTGACTCTGGGGCTGCTGGGAATGTACCTTCAGCTTTCCAACCAACATCCACTCCCAGGTTGTTTTTTTCCTGCTTTTCCTGTTCCTATCTGTCAGTCTCCCCCCCGTTCACACTTCTCTTTGCAGAGGTGCATTTTCAGAAGTTTTCTTGGTGAAACAAAGAAGCACTGGGAAGCTCTTTGCTCTGAAGTGCATCAAGAAGTCCCCACTCACAAGGGACAGCAGCTTGGAGAACGAGATAG
Organism: Perdix hodgsoniae; assembly: GCA_035772895.1. Lineage (NCBI taxonomy): Eukaryota > Metazoa > Chordata > Aves > Galliformes > Phasianidae > Perdix > Perdix hodgsoniae. The sequence goes on along the minus strand of JAPSGF010000060.1, from coordinate 1,882,130 downwards.
CAGTGCTGAAAAAGTGAGTTCACACGTACATACAGATGTGGTCATGTAAAGAAGTAACACCCTTTCCCAAGATGTGGCTCCAGAGTGAAACTAATGCAAAGAAATAAATATTTCTTTCAAAACATATGTAAATTAATATGCTAATGGAGTTACTTCTCACACTCCCTGCTGGGTTTGTAGCCCCAGCACAGCCCCAGGTGTGGGAATGCAGCAGGTTGTGCAGGCACAGAACAGCCTGGTGAACTGCCACTCGTGTTGAAAGCAACGTGATGGTTGGGTTTTCAGCTGGAAAAGCCACTTGGTCCTTGTCAGGTTTGTTTCTGACCCGGGTTTGTCTTTGCAGAATAAAGCACGAAAACATCGTGACTTTGGAAGATATCTATGAGAGCACAACCCACTTCTACCTGGTGATGCAGCTGTAAGTATAGCAGAACCACCGCGTGCTGCAGCTCAGCACAGCCATTCTACAAGTCAGAGATTTGCTGGGAGCGCTTCCTGGTGCTCCAAATGGACTCAGGAGAGCCTGCTGGCTGCTGAGCTGCTGCCTGAGAGCAGCTGTGCTGCAGGAGGAGCTGTAAAGGGCCTGAAAGTTCATGGCTGGTGTGGAGGAGAGCGCATGATCGCCTGCCTGATTTTTCATCTTTTTCTGCAACAGGGTGTCGGGTGGAGAGTTGTTTGACAGGATCTTGGAACGAGGGGTCTACACTGAGAAAGATGCGAGCGTGGTGATCCACCAGGTCCTGACAGCAGTGAAATACCTCCATGAAAACGGGATTGTCCACCGTGACCTGAAGGTGCAGTCTGTCCCTCGGCCGCACACTTCCTGAGCTCCATCCCATAGCTCTGTCCATTTTTCCACCATGAATTTCAACCTCTGGCTCTCTGTATTCACAGCCTGAAAACCTTCTTTACCTTACTCCTGAAGAGAACTCCAAAATCATGATTACAGACTTTGGTTTGTCCAAGATGGAGCAGAACGGCATCATGTCCACTGCCTGCGGGACGCCAGGATATGTTGGTGAGCTGAGAGCTGGGAACAGGCTGCTATGGTGGGCTGCCAGGAAAAGGGCTGTGCCCTTACAACATGAAAGGGAAAAATGTACAGCCACCTTAACAACACAGCAGTCACAGAGGCAGCACTGCAGGAACCCACAAAGAGTGGATTACTGATGGGTTTAGAGACCACAAAATCCCAGAGTGTTTAAAGGGTAATTCTAAGAGCAGTGCGTTTTGCTGTTAGCCACGTATTTATTGAAAATCTACAACAAAAAAACACTGGGGGATTTTGTTTCGGGTCAACCTAAGTGCATTGCCTCCATCCAGCTTGGAAGAGCCTCTGGGTGCAGGCAGTTCCTCAGTGGGTTATTCTATTCGACAGCATGAAGAGGATACAAAAGGCAGACAGCAATCCAGCTGGTACAGAGGGCTGTTTCTGGCTCCTGTGCTGACCTCTCGGAAGCCAGCTGCAAAAAGAACTTCTCCTTTTCCCAGAATTTACCATTGCTTGCAATTTGCTTTTCTGCAGCTCCTGAAGTCCTCGCCCAGAAACCGTACAGCAAAGCTGTGGACTGCTGGTCCATCGGAGTCATCACCTACATCCTGTGAGTAGCAGCAGGCAGCAGCCCTCCCCATCTCCACGTTTCCCAGCTCGTGCACTGCCTCATGCACCTCTGCAGCATGGAAGCATGAGCGGAGGCGGTGCCGGCCCTCTCCTTCCTCGTGACAGCACTGCAGTGCACTCCTCCTTCACACAGATCCTCCAGACCATAGAAATGAAAGGGGTGGTGGGAATCAAGAACTGGAGCGGAGATGAAAGGAATCGCATTTTCTCTATTATGTGCCTCATCCTGTGCTTTGTTTTTCTTCAGTTGCCTCTAACTATCATTCTGTCTTCCTCTGTATGTTTTGTTTCATTTCCTCCCACACCATGCAGTTCTGTTCCAGCTGTTGCTTTGTCCTTTTGCTGCACGGTTTTTAACTCTTTTCTGCAGCTTTCCCCCATGCACTTAGGGACAGACGGATCCATACAGCAGCCTCCTGTTACTCACTCGTGTTGCACACACGTGCCCAGCCCTAACAGGCCACACCAAGCTCATGTGGATGCACAGCTGAAGGACTCGTGCCCCTCTGCTCTGTTCCAGGCTGTGTGGGTACCCACCTTTCTATGAAGAGACCGAGTCCAAGCTGTTTGAAAAGATCAAGGAAGGCTACTACGAGTTTGAGTCTCCTTTTTGGGATGACATCTCCGAGTCAGGTAGAGCCCAGCAGCATTTCACCTTCACTTTGGCCGTGGGGATGGGGACAGCCCACAGCAGCTGCCAGCACTGCAGAGCAGGGCAGCGATGCCAAAGCTGAGGTGTGTGGGCAGAGAGAAAAAAAGAAGAGGGGGAAAAAAAAAGAAAAAAGAAAATAAAATAGGAGGCTGTTCTTTAGAGCAGCTTCTGAAACCACTCAGTCCCAACTTTTGCATTTTTTTCCTATTGGCAGTGAGAAATTCAGTTCACGTTCACTCCGTCTAAGCTGAAATTAGGTGACATTTTTCCATCAGAAGCATTTCACCATACGTTTCTCCCTCCACCACTGTAATGAAGTGGTACAAACACCTCCTTCCCACGCTGACCTTTGTGATGTTTATCTATGAGTGTTTGCCCTCTGCTTTAGGATCGCATCCTGGAACAGGGAGAAAATAACCTTTCCTCTCTGCTTCTCGTCCCTTTCCAAACAGCCAAGGATTTCATCAGGCACTTACTGGAGAAGAACCCGGACACAAGGTTTTCCTGTGAAGAAGCCCTGAGGCACCCATGGTGAGAGTTTCCCCCAACCTGGCACTGCCATCAGCCACCTCTGCAAAACAAAGAGAACTATGAAGAATTAAAGATGCAATTGGTGTCATATTTGTCTCCATAAACAGAGGCAAAGAAGAAATCCCATTCTGGGCTTTTCTGAGCTTTGAAGTGTGTGTTTGTGTTACATTTTGTTGCTGTTTTTCCTTTGGGTTTAATTATTGCTGATTGAATGTACAAAGCAGTTAGTTGCCTCCAGAATGTGGAATGACTTACAAATGCCATCTGCCTATGAGCCCATTTTCTTCTCTCCCCATCTGCAGGATTAATGGAAATACAGCCCTTCACCGTGACATATACCCATCTGTCAGTGCTCAGATTCAGAAAAACTTTGCAAAGAGCAAATGGAGGGTAAGTTGTTCACCATTGGGAGCCCAGAGCCATTTCAATAGCAAACGCCAGTTGCTGCCATCTAGCAACAAGCACCCAAAATCCTGCAAATGTTATCTGAGAACTGTATGCAGCCACTCCTTATGGTATGCTTGGACCAGTGTTACCTACTGCAGTGCACACTGGTCTGTTTACCATGGACATCACACTGCAGTGCCATCACAGTGCCCTTGCCATCAAAACAAGGGCTGGGGAAAAGGATTGCTGTCTCTGTGCTAGGGGAACAAAACCAGCGCACTGTCAGCAGATCTTTTGTGGGCTTAATCCAGCTTCTCCTCCTTTCAGCCCTGGTACTTCAATCTATATCGAAAGAGCTTTTGTAAGAATTTAGATGGAGAGAGGAATATCTTAGAACCACTTGAATTAGAGTGTTTTAAATACACTCAAAATTCAGGTTGAGTCTCCATTCCACACTGTGGGGCAATTTACAGCTGTTCCCCCTGATTTCCTTATCTAGAAAGAGTTATAATCTTCAAAAGCATCAGCAGTTTGTAGTCTGGGGTATTTGCCATGTTTATGCCAGGAACGAGCACCTTCTGCACGTCATGCAAACGTTCCAGCAGCACCAAGCAGCTCAGCATTACCACCCTGCTGCTGCTGTTGCTGCTTCCTATGGACAGCATTCATCCAGCACCGCTGGGTGCTCACTGTGGGGTTTTTCTCTTCCTCCCCAGCAAGCCTTCAATGCCGCAGCTGTGGTGCACCACATGAGGAAGCTGCACATGAATGGCCACGCCACGGCTGGCAGCACCCACCCAATTATACAAGGCTCTGAGGCACCCAGACCCAGCACACCCAACACCACGCAGCCAGAAATGCCCAACAAGGATGAGGACATGTCGCTGCCCCAGGTCCCCTGTCCAGCCCCTCCTGCTCTGCTGGAGCAAGGCACAGGAATGAGAGAGGGCAAGCTGCAAAGCCCCGCGGTGAATGGATCACCATACAACCAGAGCCCACCAGCCAGATCGTGTGGCTGCAGCCCAGTGTGCACTGGGCACGAGAGAGCCAAGGCATCCTTCTGCTCCGAGATGGTGCTCCTTAAAAAACCTGCAAAATCCCAGTAGGTATCCACGTCATCAGCCGTAAGTGTGTGGGACTAACCCTGCCTGGAAGTTGCTGCCTGGCACAGAAGTTGCCAGCTCCAGGTGGAGCAGACAGGAGGGAGGAAAATGACAGAAGCAAACATTGCACCAGTACCTAGCCAAGCATTTTTTTGTGCTTGTATGAGCAGCAGGTGAGGCACAGTGCCCAGGCTGCGCAGCAAGGCTTGCAGTGAGCTGAGGTGGTGGGGGTTTGGTTGCCATTGCCATCAGTGCATTTGCTTTCCAGAAACTGAGATGATCTATGATTAGAGCTGCCAATGCCAATTACTCAGCAGCTGCTGGCTGAGTGGACCCTGCCTTTGCTGCAGTGCTGACTTGCGCTCCACCTCTACTTTGCTTTCAGCGTCTGACACTCTTTATATTAAAAACACAACTTTAATTCACCTGCAGAACGACCATAAATACTGCCGTTTCTTTCTTTTTTTTTTTTCTTTCCATCTTTCTCTTCCAATTCTTCCACTTCCATCCAGCCATTTCAAATCAGAAGTTCTCGTTCCAATGAAGACCGGTAAGCACTCATCTCACTGTGGCGCTGGGCAAACTGGAGTTTGTTTGATCATGTGATGAGGAAGGCGGCCAGCGGGATCCCCCATCGCCAGCGGTAAGTGCACACCATCCCACCAGCAGCTGCTTGCAATTAAACCCATCACAGCATGAAAATGGGAAAGGCACAACTAGCAAAGTGACTGCGTGTAAACAAATTGATTTTGCAGGTATTTTGTAACAGAAAAAGCCCTAATTAAGCCATCTCTTGAGGAAGAAGTCATCCTTTGACTTCCAACTGGACCAGCCCACTGGCTCTAAAATCAATTGGTTTCAAAGGCAATTATTGCCTGAACAGCCCATCCCCAGCCCAGAATTGGTCCAGCTGGGTCAGTTCCAGTTGCTTTGTTATCAGAGAGCACGACACGGAGATGTTGATTGTGTAGGTGAGCAACAAATACCAGAGAAGTAAGAAAAGAAAGTTGCCTCCTGTTTGGTCATAGCTCAGATTAATTCTGAAATTAACATTTGAGACATGTTGTGTATAAGCAGTAGGAAATACTGCTATTAGATTCTGTTTGAGGAGATGTTCCAAAAAGGTGAGCATGGGCCAGCATAAATCTCCCTGGAAACTACATCAAGTGAGCTGCATTTTATCATCTTTTATGACCTTTTCTACTGATGAGATCACACGAACAGAACTGTAATGTACAAAGGATCAATAGATGAGACAAATGCAAGTAAGATCTACTACAGACTCCAAACAGGTCAATTCCAGTGATCAGTCATGTAACAGCCCTTTATAAATGCAGCATACAAAAGGAACTAAGCTGCTCCTAACCCCTGTGCTGCTGCCGTCTATTAACAGAGCACATGGTGAAGGCAGCAGTCTAGCGAAACAAAGTTCAATTCCCAACTGAAATTCTCACTCTTGCAGAAACAGAAGGGCTGTTTTACTCTTTTCTGCACTTCAAAGCCAGACATCAACAGTGCAAGCAAGAAGAAAGGATGTTGTGTCCCGCCAGGGGCTGATGGGCAGCAGCGTCACGGAGAGCAGCGACGCGGTGATGAGCAGCACAGTAATGCTGGGAATCCATCAGCACGGTGACCTGGGTGTGCTTCTGGATCGTTAATGCTGGGAGGAGGCACTTTAGCAAGGGAAAATCTGAGGCTGCTGCTAGCATATTCAGTGTATATTATCCATGCAACATTGCTCAGTGCTGTAAGCTTTTGTTTTCTGTATACTGTTAAGTTGTCCGATGAATAACAAGTGCAACTGCACAGCATAAATCCTATAAACCAAAGCCATGCAGAGTTTTATGCAGTGGCAGCTCAGTTATTTTTACAACCTGCATCCTTCCTAGTCCTTGGATTTTGGTTTCTCCCAAGATTCAGCTCTCTGCAGCTCGGTGACAAGCAGCTGGCCAGGCTGCGTGGTTCTCACTTCAGCTACAAAAGGAGACAACCTGCTAGCAACCTCTGTATGTCTGTTAATAACCACAGCAAGGTCTAAATTCCCTGCTTCCAAGTCTGTAATTGCACAATAAATACTTGCTTAATAAAGCTGACTTTTGTTTTGTAAAGTGCCTGTTGATTATTCGTAGAAATGTGATGTGGAAATGGTCTATTAAGTCCCCTCTGAAGCATCCCCTGAGCAGCTGCAGAACTGCTCCCTCTGATATTTTTCTGGCAAAGTGTTACACAGTAAATAAGAAGATTGTGGCAGAAAGTCAAAGAAGACATTCAACATCACACATTTTGAGTATGAGATTGCATTTCTCCTAGTTGCAGAAATAGAGGTTTGCTACGTAGATACAAAGGAGATAAAATTCTCCATTTCTGTGATCTGGTTCTTTGATGAAAAATCTAGGAGGGAAGGACTGCAGCCATGGCAAGTTCTAAGCATTAACTGCACTTTCCCATATAACGGGTTTTGTCTGAATAGCAAATCCAGCAATAGCAATATTCTTTTTTTTTTCCCTTTTTTTTTTTAAAAAAAAAAAAACCTCTCTGGAAATAACAATGGGGGGGATGTGCATATTTGCAGCTGAAGTTCTGTGTCTGTCCTTCTCCTCCATGCCCAGGTAGCTTCACATGGTCCAACCACCACGAACCCACCCAGGGGTTCACCCCTTTGCCTCGGTGCAGCTCCTTTCCAAAAGGACAGAAATCCCATTTGCTAAATATACAGACGTTAGGAAAGTGAGAAATCCTGCCAGAAAAATGGGAATCAACACAGCAGTCGGTGCCTGCAGCAGGAAGGCGCAGCCTCACTCAGGAGCAGCTCTCATAGTAGGTGACTCGCTTATGGATGGCGTCCCGGATCCTGCCCACCTGCTCCTGAAGGCCTGACAGCCTGGCTGACTTGGCCACCAGAGCTCTGTTGCTTTCCTGAATTTCTGTCTCCAAAGCTGAGGAGAGAGGGCAGGAAAGGTTTTGTGAGATCGTAACTGAAGGAAAGCAGACTGCACGTAATGCATGCCTTAACTGAAGGAAGGCATTATGTGCAGTCTGCCTTCCTGGACTGAGCCCCTCTTCCCTCCTGCACCCCCTTCTTCTGCCCTAAAAACCCCAACCTCTCTGGCATCCAAAAGCCCCAGTTCATCTGCCCATCACCCTGAGCTCAGAGGCTTACTTTCCATACGGAGCATCATGTTCCACGTTTCCTCAAAGAGAGCTTTTGCCTCCAGATCTATGCTCTGCACACGGCTGCCCTGTGCTCCCAGTGCAGGGCTCTGTCCCTGCCTGCTCTTCAGCTCCGCATACATATCTTTCACTTGCTGGAAAGCCTGGGGAAGAGTAAATTAAGCAGCACTTGTAGGATCGAGCAAATAAACTGGTAAAGATTTACCAATGTTGAACCCATTTTAAATACTAAAGAGATACTGTGCTAGAGCTCTGCAATTATGTTGACATGCAGATGCACAGCGTGCTCACAAAGATGCTGACTGGCATCTGCACGGGCTACTCTGCCTCAGATGGGGCAGAGAGCAGAAACAGGTCTTGAGCAAAAGGCATTCAGATTGAGAAAGCCAGAGGGAGCATGGTGCAAGGCCACAATACCTGCTGAACCCTGTTGGCCTCCTCTCTTGCTGCTGCTGCTGTTTGCTCTGCATCATTGGCCCGCAGCCGGTTCTGCTCTGTTGTCTGCTGCAGCCCAGGGAGCCCCTCTGCCAGCACAGCCAGCTGGGCTGCCACCGAGCCCACGTTCTTCTCAGCTGGACCAAGCACTGCCTCGATCTACAAGCAGAATGCTCCATGTTAAGAGGGAAATTGTGAACAAAACCTTTTTCTTCTGTGCAGCGAGGGCCCACGGATTTCCTCCTTGCAGGCCTGGAGCTTAGAGAAGCAGACAAGTGGGACCCCAAAGGGAATAGGGTTTTGTGTTGGGTTTTTTACACAAAATATCTCATTTCTCCACTTTGCTAGTTCAGGGCTGTACCACACTGCGAAGCAGCAAAGCAGCAGATAGCAGGGAGCAGTGCTGTTATTTGGGAAGTCACTGAACACCACTTACTTCCTCAACACGCTCCTGAATGAACCGAAGGGAAGAACCTGAGCCCCTGATAGCCCCCTGGGCCTCCAGCAGCACTGTGTTCGCCTGTCTCAGATTCCCAACAACCTCTTCCACATTGCCTTCCACAGCATTCGCCCGGTTCCTGGAGAAACACAAGAAACAGCCAGAGTGAGTGTGGAGAATGGCATGGACTGGATATCAGGATTGCAGGGGCAAAATAAGCAAGCTGGAGAAGCAAGACAATACTGTAATGGAGAAGGCTGTGATCACCCCACACACATCCAGGCACAGCACAGAATAGCCATAGAACAGATTTCCATTCAGGAGAAGCGTTCCTTCCATTTCACATCCCCAAACAGAGAAAATGAACTGAGAAGGGGAGAGATGTAGAAACAACTGCTTTGCAGGGGTGCAGGAAAAAGAATTAAAGGGAAATTAAAGGGAACCAATTTCACTGCATGCTATCTACTTTTCATTGGGACTATTCAGACTGGAGGACAGAGCTCCCCATAGTGTCATGGTGTTTCATTGATATTCCACATCATAACAGAAGCCAGACTGCTTTGTCTCATCAATTCCAACAGGCTAAGCAGGTGTCAGACACTATAAAGGAGTTTACATACTTATCCCACTCACCTTCTCACCAGGATATTGCTGAAAGTCAACACATGACAAAGCAAATGCTCCAAATTTGCAAGGGTGCTGTGTAATTGCTTTTGAAGGGGCCGTGGGATAATCCTCCCAACTTTCACCCAGAAAACAAATAGCCCATTTAATCCCCTCATGCTCTCTTGTGTGATTAGAATGTGGGTCACCAATATCAATAACACAGCAACCCCATCATCTCCCCTTATACGGTCTTGAGAAATAGAGACAGTTCTCTGTTTCTTATGGTATAGATTTTCTTGCTCTAGGATCCATAACATATTCTTGGCAACCAGATTCTTATTCGAATCAAAGTATCAGAGAAGCCTCTGTAGAGACTCAAATGCATCCTTTTAGCCACCATGCATACACAGAAGCACAATCAGATTTCACCCCAGCTGAGCATCAGCACATTCCCTATGGCTCAGTGACCCTCAGCTGCCCAAAGCTTTCAGCCAAGGTTCTGACCTGGCCTGTTCTGCCTCCTGCTGCAGCTGCTTGGCCTTTGCAATGTCCTCAGCTGTCTGGGCAAGTATGTTCTCTGGGCACTGCAGCTTGGTAGCCAGATTTTGAATCTCATTCATTTTTCTCAGGACTGCAGCAGCATCCGTGGGGAGACGTAAAGAGAGAACAAACTCGCTGATTTCCTGGATTGTTGCAGGGTCCGTATCTTTGTCTGTATGCAAACAGGGGAACAATGTCAGACACAGAAGAGAGGTGAAAGGCAGGAAGGTGAAGGCAGATGTCCAGCATGCTTTTACACACCATCTCTTCCTTTCAGACAGCTGCCAGAATCTACTCTGGTTTAATCAACCAGCTCAAGTTGCCATCCTTAAAAGGCAGGCTCAGTATGAACATGATCTGCCCCATCCTGATGGAAATGGAGCACCAAATGGAAAGCACAGAGGGACCGAGGCACAATTGTGCCCACGTTCCTGCAGAGCACAGGCAGGGCTTGCACCACTGAGTAGATAAAGTTGTATTTCAACACAAGCCCTTTTTACTGCACAAATAAAAGTTAATAAATCTGAGGAATCAGAATCAGGCATAGCCCAAGGGACATTAGCCCAGTGATTAGCTCAGAAATATCTTCCCTCATCATTAACACCAGCCAGCACCAAGTGACCTGATTTTCTTATTCAGCTAATGCTCGTGAGGCTTATTATGTTATTACAATCTGTCTGTGAACAATAAGTCATCCCACTGGTTTATAGGACAATGAGGAATTCTCTCACGATTAGCAGCCTGTTCCAGAGAGATGTCCATTTATCTCCTGTTCATAAGGTCACTGTTACACTCTTCTACAGTGTGGTCAGTGCTGACTGCAAACCTTTGGGGAGCATCTGTCATGGGCATGGCTTGCCCTTGGGCCTGAGGACAGTGCGAGACTCCCAGAGAGGTCGGGATAAACCAGGTAGCTGAGAGCCTAGCCAGGGTGAGCTGCTCAGTGTCTCCTTTGTACACTATTCTCATACATAATATCACTGTAACAATTGGGTTTTCCATGCACAAGACAACCTGCACACGCACACTGTGAGCTTGCACACTGCTACCTGACAAGAAGTTCCGAACTTGCTGGATGAACTGCTGGGCATGCCGAACATCTCCTTCGATCTGGGTTCTTGTTATACTCATCTGTTCCATAAGCCGCAAGGCATTGCTTTGAATCTGATTAGCAGATGCCTCTGTCGTTTTAATCTGCAAAAACCAAAATCCTGATGGAGTCATTCCTACTTGACCTGGAATCCCAACAGCCCTCCCTAAACCCTCAGTGAATTGAGCAGGTCACTTTGAAATTACACTATTTCCATTTCTAACATGCCATCATTTTCAAGGAGCATAAATGTTAAAGACTGAGGGCTGGATTTGCAAAGAAAGCTCCCAAAAGAGGCAGTACCATTTAGCTTTTGGAAACCCATTTGAAATGGATTTTGAATGACTTTGAAACCTCGCTTAATCTGCACAAGCCCCTGGAGACTATAGAAAAGAGGTGCAGCAGCACAAACACGGGCACTGCAGGCTGCATCAAACGTTAGGGCATCCCTGCAGATTCTGAGATGTTTTCAGATCCCTCACCCTTCTGTCATGCTAATCCCAACATCATGAGGAGGCCAAGTTCCAGTTTCTTAGTGACATTCCCACACCTACTGGCACTGCTGGAAATACGAGAGGAGCTTTTTGCCCCCTAAGCCAGGGAGAGACGGAGACACTGCGCAGACAACTGAACCTCAGACCAAGCCCCAGGCTGGGTGCTTTATGGTGGGCTGCCCCTCCATGCCCACCCCTCAGACCTGCTGGCACTCACCAGCTGTGCTGTCTCCCTTAGCCGTGCACTCAGGCTGTCCAGCTCCCCCTCAGCTTTCCCAGCCGCACGCAGGGCCCCACCAGCTAACGGCCTGGCACCACGGCAGGTGAGGCCATCCCCACAGGCCATGCCACCATCCTGTGGGCACAGCGAGCCTTCACACTGTGCTGGGGTGCATGTCTCCACTCGGAAACCACCACAAATCTGGAAAAGAAGAGAGAAGCAGGGCGGTGAGGCCCACACTTGGCTATGAGGCCCTATGAAGTCAAGATGGAGGCTCACAGGGACCTCCATTTTGAAGGGGGCGCCATTTTGGCAGAGGCCGACATTTTGTCAAGGGCCTCCATTCTGACAGCGGCCATCATATTGTCAGGGGCCGCCATTCTGACAGGCTCTCTCCAAGAGGCTGAGGAACACTGTGTGCTGTGCAGCAGGAGCTCCTCTTGGGGACACGCTCAGAGGCAGCCCAAGCAATGGCAGTGGCTGGAGCACGTCTGCTTGGCTGCTAGCAGCATGCCAGCACATGGAGCAACCACTTCACTGACCCTCAGAACAGCAGCTCTTCCCTCGTACAGAAACCCTGCTCAACCTGCGTAATTTACTTTTAGACAGACAGGATGAGGAGATCTGAGCAGTGTGTTTGATTGCCTGGCACCTTCTCATGTTGCCACCCGACAGAGAAGGCATTGCTGTAGAGCACGGGCAGGTGCACAGCCAGTGCAAGCACCAGCCCCTCTGAATGCTCAGGAACACGATGGTGCCCTGCAAAGCAGAGGGGAGGCTGGTGGTCTCCACAGCAACCGTGCATTAGAAGTCACTGAAATGGATCTCCATGGCAATAACAAAGCAGTGAAGGAGAAAGAAAAGAAACCTCATCCAGAAATTAAGTGGGTCTGTGAGACAGGAGAACTGACACGTGAGAGAGTCCTTGGAGGAAAGACGCGCGTGGCTGGGAGGAGGTGGAGGGAGAGCTTGGGTGTCTGCCATCTGCAGCAAAGGGTGGTTCTGCTCTGATGTCCACAAGCAGAGCTCTGCCATTCAGGGCAAGTCTCTCTGAACAAAGTCTTCACCGAATCATTGAGATTGGAAAAGACCACTAAGATCCTCTAGCCTAACCATCAACCCATCACCCCTGTGCCCACATCGTCGTGCCACACTGGGCAATGTGAACAAAGATGTGCGACCACAGGGTAAGATCTCTGCCCTTCAAGCTATACAAGGCCCCATTGACAACTATACAAGCACAGAGAACCTCTTTCTATTTTCACCTTATTCACGGTAGGAGTCAGATTGGGAGATGAGGCCATCTGGGCCCTGAGGGCCAGCAGCTTGCTGCTGTGCGTGGCAGCCGCTGCCTCCAGCCCTGCTGCGTCCCTGCGGCTCTCCCTGGACGTGGCCAGCAAAGTGGCAGCAGCAGCAGCAAGGCTGCTGGCGTTGGTGGATGTCTGGTGAGCAGATCGGATGGTCCCAAAGGCTCCTGCAGGAATAAAGGCGGTGAATGACACAAATGCCTCTGTGAGTCATAAATGCAGCAGAGCTACCGAAAGGCAGGCATTGACTATACCCTGTGAGTGGATGTGTGTATGGAGAGGAGGGGGACACAGCTAGAGTGATTAGTCATGAAGGCACAAATAAAAAGCTCCTTTTATTTCCAAATGCCTTTCAGCCCTTCCTGTACACTGAGCTGCAGAGCTTTGCTGAAGGACTGACCTCATGTTTAGGACTCTAAGACTGAAACAAAACTAAAACAAAAGCCATGCCTACGCTGATGCAGGGCTGTGCTGCAGCTCTCTCAGAGCCCTTCACACTGCCAAAGCAGAGCCCCATGCTCTGCAGCGTGGCACAGAGGAGGCAGCAGAAGATGGCACTTGGAGAACATTAGCTGCTGCAAGGATTAAATGGCAACCTACCACCAGTATCACAGGGCGTAATTAGCTTTTCTGTGCACCTGACAGCTACCTGCTGGTTCTCCCCCACCCCTCCATCCCTTCCATCTGCACACAGCCATTACTCCTGCAGCCGCCCCCATCTTGATGACATCTCCTTCCTGGGCTCAGCCCTGTCCCTGCTGAGCTGTGGTGTTGGGGTGCTTTGGCACATAGTGCTGCACTGGCAGGGAGGGCCATGGGGCTGCATACTGAGCTTCACAGCCCCAACAACCACAGGAAACAGCCGCAGATTGGTCAGAGATGAGGCAGGGCAGAAAGCATCTCTCATGCAGGAGGGAGAGAGGATGTTTGCTGTTCCTAAGCTGACAGACTGAAAACCTCTCCATCTCCTCCACCCAGCCACTGGGAAACCATCAGGTACATAGCCCCACTGAGGTTAACTGTCAGCCTCAAATGAAGAGATTTTAGAGTGGCAGTGCTGTACCTGACAGATCTGTGCTGCGGCTGGTTTCAAACTGGGTCTTCTTGCTCTGATACTGGGCACTGATGGTAAGCAGGCTGCTGTTGAGAGCTTCAAACTCGTTTGATAGAGAGGCAGTCACATCCAGAAACTGAAAGTTGGGATTAATGCCCTGCATTTGCTCCCTGAAAAAAAAGAAAATGCAGAAAACATGAATTTAAGCAGAGAGAAAAGTGCACGTAGGCAGAGAGCAGGACCCTCTCCGTCTGGAATACTACAGGCGCACCAGGTGGGACTGCAGGGCAGTTCAATATTTCAAGTTACAGAAGCAAAGCAGCGCATCCCTCACCTGATGGCAGTGAGTGCATTGCCCAGCTGGGCCAGGCCCTGCTCGGCGGCAGATGAGTGACCAAGGATGCCCTGTGCCTGCTGCACGTTGCTCTGTGCCCGTGAGAGCCGGAGGCCCAGGTGGGAACCCCCAGGCAGCCCCGTGCTGGAGTTGCTCAGGCTGGCCTGCTGCAGGCGCAACCGCAGCCGCTGGATGTCACCATCATAGGTGTGGAAGCAGGGGTGGCACGGCTCACAGCTAGGGTAGGTGCTGCAGTGGTCCCGTTGGCATTGGTCACAGCGGGGGCCGGTGACACCTGGGCGGCAGAGGCAGCGGCCTGTGGATTTGTCACACCCCACGTCCTCGGTGCCCTGGAAGTCACAGTTGCACTCTGGGGAATGGAAAGGGGAGAGAAAAGTCCTGAAGCCCATTGAAAGGAGAAAATAACAACAAATCAGACCCTGCTAGCTGGATGGCAACGCAATGCGCAGTGGGATGCACCTGGTAGCCCCACAGTGCCAAGGACAGAGGTGAAACAGCATGGAGAATGCTGATGTCAGAACATGGACCAAGTGCTGTTTTTCAACAATAGTAATGATTTCACAGTGCTAAGAAACACTATGCCAAAAGTAAACGTGATGCACCCTACCTGTGCATCCTACCCTGACGTCTCCAAAGTGCCTATCTGGGCAGGCCAGCTCCTGCTGTGCAGCAGAGCATGTCCGCCCCGTGAAGCCTTCTCTGCACTGGCACTGTCCTGTGAACTGAGAAAGGAAAAGGACATCAGGGAAGAGACTCAGCACTGCCTATGCTCCTGGGAAAGCCCTCCCTGGTGAGTGCTGGGCCACTCCCCAGCCTTTCTGTCACCTGTCAGCTTCATCTCCTACCTGGGGGCAGGAAAACCACAAAAGGAGTTCCTAGCCTGGGAGAGAGGCAAAGCAGAGCAGAGGAAAAACAGCACCTGAAGTAAAAGCAGCAGATCATACTCTGCGATGCTTCTTAACAGATGCAGGGGCACAGCAGGGAGCACAGCTCCCCAGTGCTGTGGAGGCAAAATGGAAATAAGGCGTTTTGTCACCCGCCTGCTGTCAGCCTTCTCTACACAGCCCAGGTCCTTGGATGTGGCTGCGGCGATGCCAACAGCGAAGCTGTAGAGCCAGGTCTACAAACGGCCTTGACTCATGAGCACTGCAAAGCTTTAGGTTTTGTTTCCAAGACAAAGGAATCGCCCACAAGCAACCAGTTTTTGAGCTCAGGTCTCCTCCCTGTGCTGTTTGGAACCTATCTTTGGCTCTTTGCTTTTGTTATGGCGTTTTTACATTTAGCTATAATTTTCCCAGTTGTCTGTTAAGGCTGAAATGACACACACGCTTTCCATTAACAAATGAGGATAATTAACTTGCCGTGCCTGCGTGAAGATCTCTTATTAGGATTTCCTTGCTAAATAAATATCAAGCCTTTTAGAGCAGCTTAATCTTGCCCCTGTAATTATCACCTCTTTTTATTTTCCTGACTAGTCTGTCATAGTGCTTCTAGGAAACGGGAAGAGGAAAACAAGAGCAGATTGCGGTAGGAAGTGCACTGCCCATTTGTAAGAGCTCCCAAAATTGGGACAGGCACTTTCAATGCTCTGAGCAGTCCCAGGCTGCAGTGCTGTCCAGCAGGACAGCTTCTGTTGGCAGTGATACCCCCAGCTGCACTGAAGCAGGCAGAAAAAAAAATAGTAGATATTGCTGGAATGGTTTCCAAAGGGAGCACCACAGTCTACAGACAGCTAGTGACCATCAAGGATGCTCAGAGCAGTACCTGGTTGCAGTGGGTGCTGTGGGAACCACTGGGGTTGCACTCGCAGGGCCGGCAGCCCCGGCCACTCGCCATGTCCCAGTGCCCAGCTGCACACTGGTCACAGTCGGTGCCCACCACGTTGGGCAGGCAGGAGCAGCTCCCCGTTTCATCATCGCAGGGTACATTTTGCCGTGTTCCCAGTACGTTGCAGGCGCATCCTGAAACAGAGAGAGGTTCTTTGGATTAAAATTGGGTGCTGAGCAGCAGCCTGGCTTCTCGCAAAGCTGGGAGGCTGCTGCCTGAGACGTGCTCTCCCACTCCTCCCTTTGCAACAGAGCTTGGCACAAAGGTGCATCCCTGCTCTTGTACTGTGCTGCCTGCTCAAGCCTAGCATCCACACTCAGCAGCCCCAGAGACCTCTGTTCCCAGCACAGACAGCGTCCACCCCAAGCTGTGGCTGCCCTCTGCTGCACACAGCCTGTCTTGCCTGTGCTGCATCGCCTGCAGCACCCCCTGCAGCTGCCTGCATCAGGAACAGGACACAGCCCTATGCATGCCTGAACCTCATTCTCCCTGTCCCTGTGGCCAAACACATCCCAGAGACAGGCCACAGCCTAAGCAAGGAGCTTTATAATGTTCTGCATAATGCAGCTACATCTTAGAAATCCCAAACCCAAGCTGGCTGGGAAGCACAACCCTTGCAGAAGATGCTGAGGGGCAGAGGTGCAGGGGTTGTCTCACAGCATACTCACTGCGGCAGCCCAGGGGGTTGGCATGGGCCAGCTGGGCAAAGCCTGGCTTGCAGAGGTGGCATCGCTCGCCCTGCACATTCTCCTTGCAGACGCAGTGCCCCGAGAGCGGGTCGCAGACGGAACCTGGCACCGTGCCGTCCGGGTCACACTCACAGGCTGGAAAGGGGTGAGAAGTGGCACTGCTGAGCTGCCTGCAGAGCAACTGGGGAGTATGAAGGGGAGATCACTGGGCACTCACGTTGGCAGGCTTCAGGATGGGTGAGATCCTGCCGCTGGTTGCGGAAATAGTTGGTTTTGCAGCGCTCACAGTTGTTTCCCTCCGTGTTGTGCTGGCAGTCATCGCAGACACCCCCGCTCACCCCACCGCTGGCGTGGAAAACCTCCGGGTCGAAGTGGCACGAGGCCGAGTGGCCGTTGCAGTTACATCCTAAAAAAAACACCAAACAGCCCATCTGGTGCTGCAAGTGTACAAGGCCATCCAGCAGCACAGGACACGCTGTCACTAGAGGGTGCCCTAATCCCCCGCACGGCACCTCTGCACCCAGTAACAGTCCCAGTATGGAACTGAGGCATACTGGGCGAAGCAGAGGAGTGCGAGTACACCCGTGATATGGCCTGGCTGCAGCCTCAGTGAAGCAGAATGCTTTGGGAAGCCGTTCTATAGAGACGACTCATACTCAGGAGGAAGAGGAAGAGAGGAAGGCTGTCACCATACGCTGGCACTCATGGGGGTCGTTGTCCTCTGCGGGGGCCCAGGGGCGGTCATTGTAGAGGGCAGCACAGTGGCCACAGTTGGGGCCAGCAGTGTTGTGCTGGCATTCACAGCGCCCGTGCACCTGCAGCAGAGAGCAATTGCCCTGCGTGAGCTCAGCTCCTGCAGGCACCAAGCTCCCAAACTCCTCACAAAGCCCCTCTGCCTCCCTCCCCACACAGGACATGGGTTAAGTGTCTTCATTCTCATGGCCACCATCCCACTGCTGCAGGCAAAGCGGGCATTGTTCCCCCCAGTTACATGCAGCATTGTCCCCAGGCTGTTCTCTACATCACGAAGCTCACCATGGCATGCAGGTCCCTCGAAGGGATACAGCGGTCAGCGTGGCCATTGCAGAAGCAGCTTCCCAGCACCTGCATTTCTGTCACTGCATAGAAGCTGCTGGGCGAGCGGTAGCTGTGGTGCATGACTTGTGGGAGCTGGGTGAAGTTGATCCTCAGGTTGGTGAACTGCCCCAGCTCTGTCGGGAACAGACACTGTGAGGGGACAGCAGCATCAAGGTGCCATCTGCAGAGATGCTTCGCGCTGCACTCAGAGGGCTCAGAGATAGCAGCACCAGCACCCTGAGCAGATGAACCATCAGCAAAGGCCTAAGGCTGCTCCTTGGCACTCCAGGGGCAGCCATTGGGCACACAGCAGCTTGAGGCTTTGCTTAAAGAAGAGCTGTTCCAGCCCTGCATCCTCCATCACCTCTTGAAAAACTGCAAGCTGCCTCTTCCCTCCCTTTCTCAGACATAACAAAGGCTGTTCACTTACTATTAACAGACTGGCTGTAAGAGGTAGTAATGGTAGATGCCAGGTCTTGGACACTGAATTTCACCTTAGAAGGAATAAAAATTTAATTAAAAAGCAGGAAAAGCAGACTGCTGTCTTCTCAAACTCTGAGGGTAAGGTTGTGGTCCAGACCCCAGCCATCACTTAGGGCAGAAAAAAGGCTTCAGAGATGCAGAGGATTTTGCAGAAAGATAACCTAACCCACAGAGGTGTGAGGGCTTTCCCTTAGGAGTAACAGGAATCCTCCAGAGCCCCCCACTGGATGTATACAGCATCACTGTATACAACATCTGTAAAAGTCTTTTGGGCCACCGTGTTTCTGGGACACCACACAAGCCACCCACCCCCAATCCATGGTCACACTATGGGGCACAGGCACATGCTAGAGACCCTTCCATAACCCACCCAAGTGCCCCAGATCTCACCTTGCCCCCGTGCACGGGGTACCCATGCTGGGCCTGCAGTGGCTGGCACCGAGCATCCCCCCAACTCTCGGGGGCACCGCGGGGGATGTGGGGAAAGGCAGCAGCACAGTCAGAGGCCAGGTACTGGTACACCTCCCATGTCTTGCCGAAGTCTGTGGAGCGCTCAATCAGCATCGCAGCAGGCAGTGGTGACTGTAACATCAGGGAGAGAGGGACATCTGCAAGGTGCTGCTGTGAACTGGTTCCCACCCAGGGCTAGGGAGATCTTCATCCTCATCATCATTCTCCACCCCTTCCTTCCAAAACCTTGTCCTGTGGGCCTCCATCAACTTCTGAACCACCGGGAACCAGCAATGCCCATCCATCGCCACCCACGACTCCCTGTGAGCAGCACTACTGCATACCAACCCTGAAATCCAGCACGATGCTGCTGAGCTGGAACTTCTCATCCAGATCCAGCTGCAAATAGACGTGCTCCATGCCTGTGGGCACAGAGAGATGGCCTCAGAGATGCAGGACTTCAAGAAAACACACCCTTTGGCTGCATAAGCCAAGCCATCTATTCCCCTCTTTCCCCTAATTCAGCAAACCCAGCCCTGCTGGGGAGCAGCACTCACCACTCTGGGATTGCCACCAGCGTGCGCGCCCAGCAGAGGACAGCATGTTGGCCACACGGTGCCCATTGCGGGCGTGAGGCAGCCTGGAGTCACACTTACAGCATCTCATGTTCCACTGCAAGGAAAGAAGGTGGGTGGGAGTTGGGTGGGAGCCCGGATAGGGCACAGCCCTGATGCAGACCCCACCAGCACTGGACAAAGAACCAACACAGTGGGGACATCACTGAAAAGCACACGGCATCAATGGAGCTGAGTTACTGGAGACCTGGAGAACTGCCATCATGTGCCAAGTGGTACCTGGGACCAGAGTGGTTACCCTCACACTCCATGTAGAAAGAGAAAACTTATGAATGAAAGGGTTAAAAACTAAAACCAAAAATTGTTTTGACCAAAATATATTTCTAGCAAGCCATCAAAAAATACTTAAAAAAAAAAAATCATTCTCCGAAACTGCAGATCTTGAAAAAAAGCTCTTGGCAGCTTTTCAGCACCAGTTTGCCCCTCGCCGATGGCCGAGCAGCTATTTGCTTGGGTGAGCAGAAGGGTCTTCCTCTCACATCCCAAACCCTGCGTGGGGCTCAGCCACCTCTGCACTCTCCCCTCCAGGAGCAGTGGCAGCAAACAGCTCAGCGGGTGAAAAGTCAGTGGGTGGGAAGTCAGGTGGCTCAGAGTTCAGCCCTTCACTTAAGCAACTCATTCAAGCAGCAAACAGAGACGTGGCACGGGCAACGGAGGGACTGGGGAAATCAGAATCCCTGGGGAACAAACAAACATCCTGGTTTTGACCAACCAAGCAACGCACTGTGCTGGTGCTTCTGAAGGGCTGCTGGGTACGTGCAGCACATGGGTGGGCTCAGAAATATTTGGAAAGAGAAAGAGGGATTGAGCAAGAGGCAGGGAGTGGGAAGGTATGGCCAAGGAGGGAGGTGGCATGGAGCAACAGACGGGCTGGGTGAAGGCATCACCAAATCGGGGGGTCCTGCAGGTGGAGCTGAGGTGGTTGAATGGGAAGGCTGCAAAGAGCTCCTGTGGATGAAACCCAAACACAGACCCTGCCTGCTGGAAAGGGTCCTAGCTGCACCCCAAGGCAGGAGCTGGCTCTGAGCAGGAGGCACTTTCTGGTCTGGAAGCCTCTCAGCACTGTGCTGGACATAGAGAAGAGATCCTCAGCTTAAACCAATCTGTTTCCACAATATTTTCCACTCTTTATGTTCTCTGTCTATAAATACCCCAGAACAAGACTTGGCTAACTACAACAGTTATAACAATACTGCAAACTAAGCAAATACAGGCCTGCAACTGCATGATGGTGCAAGTTCCCTGGCTCCACCACCTCCTCCCAGCACTGCCAATAGGAACCAGCAGCACCATTCTCTGACCCAGAAGCATCGTTCCCTGACCCAGGCAGAGGAACTCGCTGCAGATAATGACTGCTAGCAGCAAAACAGCAGGAAAGCTAGAGCAATTATCCACAGAAATAACCTAACAAACAACTGTTAATAATGATTAAACTTCCCAGCAGTTCTGACTGTGATTAGAACAGGGGGAGGATGCATTTCTGCAAGGGGAAAGGTTAATGTCAGCTAAATTATTCATTAGGAATTACTCATGCATGCTTACTGAGACCATTCACACAGCCACAGACATGAGCACATCCCACAGCTACAACCAGTGTTGGCTGCAGTCACACTCAGAACACAGTGCTGAGCAAAGGGGCAGCTCACACCCACCACGTCTGGGGGCTGTGCAGCAGTTTTTACCAGTTCACAGTTTCCTAGCTTTATCCCACAGGGCAGCCACAGACCTGAGTGTGGAAAGTTGAGTGTTTTTTTTTTTTTCCCCACTCCCATCCTCCACCTTTATTAAGGCCAAAATTAACACTGGAAAGCAAAAATTATTTCATGCACTTTGAGCAAATTGTGAAATTCCTCTATTGCACAACATGAGAATTCACTATTACTGACTGTGCATGTGTCTCAAAGTTCCCTGGGGCAGAGGGAATTACCAAAAATGACAGCCCAGCTCTGGTCTGAAGGAAGGTTTCCTAGGAGCACACCTTTCCCCAATTCTCCCCCTCATATTTACCAGCACAGAAACAGCCTCAATGGATTCATCAGAGCCAGTATAGCCAGGAATAGAGCAGGGCCGTGAGAGTATGTGACAAAATGGAAGTCAATAGGTCACAGTTTCTAAACTCGGTCCCTCTCCATCCCTACCCCTCTTGCCAGCAGCAAAGGCTCCCGGCTGTGTGACAAACCAGAGGCACCAAGAGCCACAGTGAGTTTTGGTAGCTAGCAGATGGGTCTGCTTAGCGCTCATTGACTTCAGTGCTGCCCTTGGAGCAAGGCAAAATTCAGGTCGTGGAGATCTTGGGAACAAAAGAGATCTGTTCCGATCTTTAGAAAGGTAACTCATTAGGGGGTCATTTGAGAGGAAAGCAAGCATGCTGAGAATAGACAGACTCCTGTTTTACAAGTAAGTGGTGGAGAAAAAATAATCTGTGCAGAACAAACAGCTGTTGTAAAGATGGCCATATACTACATAGAAAAGCAGAGCAAGACTGCAACTTGGGATGGAAAGTCTATGTGTGGATGGGCTGCATGAGTGGAAACACACATGTACCTACAAGTGATGGACAGCTACAAAGGCAAAGACACTCTTGGGACACTTCGCAGAGTTTGGGGATGCCCAGCCCCATCCCTGTGCCACTCTGCCTCGTGCTGCTCTCACCCCGTGCATGGGGGGTACCTGGCATTGGCTTTCCTCCTTCACTTCCCTCTCCTCACATGTAGGGGCAGAAAACCTCAAACGAACTGAAGCTGATGGCCTCTAACCAAAGTATGTTAAGTAGCTGTAGCTGCCATTTTAATATGAGTAAAGAGCCCTTAAAATAAAACCTGGCTGAGGTGCATCACTCGAAATAAACTGAAGCTACTCATTCAGCACATGTGAGAAGCTGCTGCTCTCCGGTCATGAAATAGAGACCTTTAGGAACTGCAGGACCTTGGTGGTCCTGTGCCAACACAGCTCTGTGAGTCGGAGCTCTGTGCCAGTCAGCTCCAGGCATGCAGCCTCCCACGCGGCAGCCTCGTGTCTCTTGTGCAATTCATATCCTATTGCGATAGCAATCACTGCCCCAGTTCTATTTGGGGAGTGGAGGGCAGGAGGAATTTATATGTATACAGAGAGATGGAGCATTATTCAAAAATAGGGTTGGCAGCAAGAGTAAGCTATACTGGGAACAAAGACACCTGTCAGAGCTCTTATGCAATTCCCCTTTCCAGCCCCGCAAATTCCCTGCTAACACCAGCACTGCACGCCAGGCCAGTCAAGCAGGGATGTGCTCCATCTGCTTTCCATGGGAAGATGCTGTAGAAGGACCAATAGATGTGTCACTGCAGCTAAACCTCCCGTGAGCAAACTGTGTTCATAATACAGGACTGTACTTCAGTTCTGAAGCACAGATTTGTGTCTTAGCCATAACCCCCAGTGCCATTCCCACGTTGAGCCGGACAGAAGCAACACGGTGAGCTGAAAGCACAGAGCACTCTGCTCCCAGGCTGGTGTTGCTGGTGACCCCGAATTCAGAGCTGATTGCAGAGCCGGGACAGCAGCAGGACAAACATCTTAGGCATGAGGGCTAAGGAAGTGAACTTCATTCCTCCAGCTCGAAAGCAACCATGTGGGCGCCTGTTTTCCTCACCCAGTCTGTCCTCACGTCATTTCCCTTCAGAAAAGCTTCACTTAAAGCCTGCCACGATGACAGTCTGCAAATCCGTGCTGCACGAGCTGCTCCCCACCCCACACATTGTAGAGGCCCTGCTGCCTCTGACTCTGCGAGGGGTGACGTGGTGTCTGAGAGCATTTGTGGGAATTTGCACTCAGGTGGCAAAAAAAGATAGAGAATGGAGGAGGAGAAAAGTGGGAAACTGCCTTTCCTCCGTGCATTGCTGCAGGTAGAGACATATCCCTGCACCAGGAACAAGGTGTGTCTGAATGCCAGAGATGTGATAGCACAGAGCAGCACCACAGCTGCTGAATTAACTTCAGCAGGGCAGGAATTATTTGGTGCAAACACTCAGCATTGTGAAGCAGCACCCAGCACCATAAGCCCTGCTTTGAGCTTGGGGACCTCCTCAGTCCCATCTGACTACAGTTATTCCCTGCTTCTGAGGAGGCATTTTTCTCTGTAAAGGACCTGAGCTTCATTCATACATGATTGGGGTCTGGAACTACAGGGCACAGGAGTTTCAATGGGAGCTTCCCTATTCCAACACACCCAGGATTCCCAAAGGAGCTGGCAGCACGGCTCAGACCAGCACCAAGCCAACTCGCGCAGGTGGAAACAGATGTAACCATCAGATGGTAGCAGTAAGGCGGACAGAAGAACTACTCTTCAACAAACTCACTTTCACAAGCATCAGCCTGTTTTTTGGGAGCAGCCAAAACCAACTCAGTGCTTGGGCACCATAGGGAGGGATGCCACCATGGCACGAGAAGGGATCTGGGTGATTCCCACCTCATCCTGCTCACATCCACCAAATGCCCATGAACAGCAAACGCAAGCAGGCAGATAACCTTATGTGAACAACATTTAACATCCTATGTTTCCCAGGGCCAGGGTGTGAAGACCCACAGAACTGCCACACGCCCACAGACTGCTCCACCACAAAAAGTGGCAAACAGAGCAGCAATACAAAAGGAAGGCAAATAATCTTTCCCCTATCTTGCCTATTCTTTAACAAAAGATGTCGCAGTGACTTGCAGAGTGGTTTGGGTACTACAACTGTAGCTCTTCTCTAGTTCTGAATAGGCCCTTCAGCTGAAAGCACTGCCAAGCCCTGAGGACACAGTCATCTTCCAACATGAAGGCCAGGGCACATTGCTGCAGAGTGAGTGCCTTCATGCTGTCCTTGGAGGGGGTGGCCAGGCCAGGAGCTGCTAATCCACGTGAAAGCCACACCGAGCCTCTCCTTGGTTACCCACATTGCTAGCAAAGCACTATGTATAGCATCCAGACAGAGATGAGCTAACCAGCCTTGAATCGCACCTGTCTTAGTCTTTCCACATGCATCAGTGCCTTCAGGACATCAAATTCAGGGACACCTATTTATTTATTTTATTATTATTATTATTTTAGTTTTCCTCTTTGCTTTCCCTGCCACCTTGAACAGCCATTTCCTGAGCTCTGAGTGATTTCCAAGCCAGGCCATTGGTCTGTTTGGTTTCCTCCCCCCTTCTCTTTTCTCATCATCGCCACAGTCCCTCATGCTATAAATGGCAATGCCGAGTCTCCAAGGGATGGAGCAATCAGTAGTGCAAAGTATAAAGGTTAGAGGGATCCGGAGCAGACAATGGAGCAGGGGGTGCAATGGAGCAGCCCAGCAGGATTGCGAAAGAAGCCCCCGGGGCAGCGGGCAGACGGCTCCTATCAGCCAGCTGGCACCGGGCATCAGCACCCACAGCAACCCCTCATCCCATGCCCTCTGCTGACATTGCAAAACCCACTCCAAATTTGTACCTATTTGGCACCAACACACGAGCCAGGCATGTAACAAAAAAGAATCAGAAGAGTGAATATGTATTGAATGCGTTTGGCTGTTATATGGGATGAGAATAGGGGAAAAAAAGTGAGTTTGAGAGACTCATTTTGGCTTTAATTAGGAAATGCTCAGCATGAGGATGTCTCCAAAGATAGAAGCTGGAATATTCACAACTTGTAGCAGCCATCGCAGCTGCAGGACAGAAATGAAGGTCTCTGATTCCAGCAAAGGAAAGGCACTAAATACACAAAGCTTCTATTCTCAAAGCTAGAAGTGATGAATCCAACTCAACATACCAATGTTAACCGTTCCAAATTCCTTCTAACCTCAGTACTTATCAGCATAAGGTGCTGATTCCACTGACAAGCTCTAAGGAATACAAAACCTGGATGCTTTAGGGACCTGAAGACCAGCTGGCCACCACCACCTCTCTGCCTCCCACCACGGGAGCTCACCCACCAATTCCATTCCAAACAGGTATTTGTGCTCAGAGTTTCTCACAGAAGAAAGCTGGATTTCACTGCACAAAGCACATCCTCATGGAGGACTGCTGTGTCCTTTCCTCCTGAGCACCTCATCCAAGCACCCTCCCAAGGTGCTCCTCGCCTGCCCTGCACTGAGCCCATTCCCTTCCAAGCTCTCCAGCACAGCCACGTTTCCAGACTAACACAGAGGGCTATAACATCGCAGACAGCACCCCTGCCTGAGCACAGAGCTGAAAAATGCTGCGGAATGAGCCATTAGCTCTGACTTTGGATTTTGGTTACAGCTTTGGAGCCTGGGACCATGCAGCTGCAGCTGTTATCCTCTGAGCACCGCTTCCTACCCCCGCACCATTTAATTGGAAACAGCCGCTTGGCTCAGCAGCTCTTCCAGCAAAAGCCCTGGAATGTTCCCATTTCTGACAATTGAAAAATGAATTTAGCTTACAGCTAAAGAGGCTGGGGACTGGATGGCTTTGGATTTTTGGTTGCAAAAGCTTCCATTCTGCCCATTGCACAGCTCGTTCCCTGCTCATGCTCAGCTTCTCTGCTCTGATGTGGCGCAGAGGATGATCCCAGGGCTGGAGGGGACACAAAGCATGCAGAGAGAGACGAACACCCGAAGTAGATCAAAGACATTGTAAAGGGTAGGAAGGTCAGGTAAAGGCATCGGCATCCCTAAGCAGGACTTAGAGCAGAGGGAGCAGCACGTACCTCTCCGTGCGGTGTGCAGTACGTCTCAGGCTTGGTGAGGCCACAGGTGGAGGAGGCCATCAGGTGCTGGCCCCGTCCCAGCAGGAGGTCCCCCCTAGGGGGATAGCAGGCCCCATGGGAGCAGGCTGGCTGTGCTACCACTGGCTGTGGGCAGGCTGCAATGGCAGGAGAGGAGCACACAGTGACTAAGCCAGCAGGTTGGCCGGGGACAGAGCTACACCTGGGCATGCCAGGAAGGATGAGGGTTCATCCCTGAATTGCCTTTGTTTTTCATAGTTTTTCGTAGCTATTGCTCCTGAAACTCTTCTTGATAGGACGCATCTCCAGAATCCCAACGTCTCGGTTTCAGGGATGCTCAGTTCCCTGCTCACTGTACTTAGCAACCCAGTCTGGTTTCCCTCCATGTACCCAAAGGCCCTGCAGGAGGTTGCTCAGCACAGAGCATCCTCTTCCCAAAGCACTACTACTGAATGCCAATCTCTCAGCTGCAATGCTGCTAATACAATGCTTACCTAGCAGCATCTCTTAGCCTCAAATGGAAAACCTTCCTATCGTTCCCTTCTCATTAATAAACATAATCATCCAGTTCCCCCTGCAAGAAATCTAGCTATCCATAAACTCACCTTGCTTAAACCATGGCACGCACGGAGGCTCTAGGCAATAATTCACTGCAGTACTCATATACAAACCCAATTACAAGATCAAGGTCATTTCCAATAGGCAGCAGACACTTAGTCAGCTTTCCCTCCCATTTTTCCAGAAACATGGAATGTTGAGCCTTACCCAGGAGGACAAATAATGCCCACAGCCAAAGCTGGCAGCAAGACTCCATCATGCCAAGGACAAGGACACACCTAGAGAGGAATTTGCAGTGTAAGCAAAAAAATACCAGAAAATACCGTCTTAAGTCTCATCCTGGGCACTTCACATTCCTTATTTTCTAATTTTAATTCATCTAGTGGGTGAAAATCAGGAGTAATGTAGAGGGAACCCCTCGGACTGTGCATTAGAACAGATGAGCACAAGGAATCGCAGTCCTTCACCAGCAGGTGAGGCACACCCAGGGTCCCCTCGAGCTGAGCACAAGGCAGTCCCCTTCCCAGGCAGGGAAGATTATGTTGTTGCTGAGGTGAACCACACAGGCAAGAATGGCCCCTTGCTGTCTGCATAGCTCCAATTTCTGCCTGCCTGGCTCTGGGGACTCCAAAAAGCCACACAGCAGCGAGCAGCGCCCGAGGAGCCCACAGCCACCCCATGCTTCTGTCCTCCAGCCTGGCTGTGCTGCATGCTGCCTAATGCAGCTCCAGCTGGAAGATCCCAATGGCCCTGAGCCTGGGCAGAGGGCACTGATAAGTGCAGCTGTTAGAGGAGCTGGGCAGCCAGCAGCACGTTCCACTGCAGGAAGTTCCCCCTGCTGCTGTCCTGTGTGACCAGAGCCCCGTTCCCACTCTCTGAGGTGCCCCAGGTCCCCACCACGTACCTGCCTGGTGGCGAGGGCTGTCCCCAGCAGCTGATCCCTGCAGTCACACCCGTCTCCAAGTGCTGTTGCCTTCCTGTTTGGCTTTTAACAAGCGTCTGCCTCACCTGGAAGAGAGGTGCCCGTGGGTGTAGCAGTGATAAAGGCGTGATTCAGGCACTGCAGACATCCCCACCCAACTCCGGGGAGCTCAGCTGCTCCAGACGCAGCCACAGCGTCACTTTTACGGTGTGACAGCGGTGTGAACAAGCTGGCCTGCAGGAAATGGCATCGGGTGCCTCAAGGCACATCCCTACAGGGATGTCCCTGCCCCAGGATGTGCCCCAGGTGTGCTCAGGGCTCACGTGGGTGCTGCACATAGGGGCTTCGGTCTCCTTCTCCCCACTGCCAGAGTGTGCAGCCAGCAGGGTGAGGTGCCCACCCTCATGCAAAGGTTTGGTGCACCCTGACCTGGGGATTTAAAGCCCGATGGGATTCTGTGTGAGTCGGAGCCGTGCTGTGTATTCACACACCAGGCATCAGCCCGCAGCTGACCTGCAGGAGGGATGGGGCTGTGCAGGCTGCAGCACGCACCTCTCCTGTCTCCAGCAGCAGAGCCCCGCGAGGCACAAAATAGTTCTCAACCTCATCTTACACAGTCTACAAAAATACAGTACTGCAAACTAACCAGCTGTGACAAACAACAACAAAAAAAAGCAAAGAAGAGCCACTTTTCCAAGAAGCACAAATCTCATTTGGGTACCAAGAGAAGTGCCACATTTCCAAAGAGACTCCATATTTATCACACCAGGATGGCTTTAATGGCTCCTTGGGAGCCTGCAGGAAAGTCTCCACGAGAGCAGCCCTTCTCCCCTGCCTGGGGCCTAATGCAGACCTCTGCTGTGCTTGGTGCTTCAGTGCCACCAGTGCTTTACATCAGCATGCAGCAAAGCACAGCTCCAGCACCTGTAGCACTGCTGAACTCAGAGATGCACATTTCATATTTACCTCCTCAAATCTCCCAAACCATACAGATCCCCCCCACATGCTCTTGTTCTAACCTTTTTTTTTTTGTTTTGTTATGGTCTGAGCCAACCCCAAGGAAAACTTGCAGGAAGATTTGCTATTTACTTTACTGACTCAGCCCAACATCACGTCCTGTACGCTGTCACACCGTGCCAGGTGGCCCTGAAGCTGGGTGCCCAATGCATTGCTGGTGGGAGCTGCCTGCCCATGGAGCTCCTAGAAAAGGTGTGCAACAGAGCTGGGAAAAATCCTGCCCTACGGCTACAAAGTGTGCAGTGTTGGTTCCTGCCCAGGTGTGCCCACAGTGCCGGGTGCAGGAGCAGAGCTGGGTGTGCCGTCCTGAGCCACTGCTCAGCAATGTGGGGCTGCCGCATTCCTGTGCCCAGCAATCCTCCTCCACCCCAGCTGGGGGGTGGGGGTTGTAGGGAGATCACAGGAGCATTTTGCTGAGAACCTGAGAGCTGAAGCATGACACCAGCACGGGCATCGTCCTGGCACATCTCATCCAGGTGGGGCACAGGGACCCCCAATGCAGCCCAGGGCTCAGCACTTTATGAGCACTGCCAGAAACTGCAGCAAACCTCCCTGACCCCCACCCTGGCTGGAGGAGAGGAGAGGGGAGCGTCGGGAGGGGGTTAGTGCGTCGCGGAGGGCTGGAGCGTGGATCTCGCAGAGCGCCCGACCTTTCACATATCATCCAGG
>JAPSGF010000060.1:1816730-1852719 GCA_035772895.1 Perdix hodgsoniae | reverse complement strand
GGAGAGGAGAGGAGAGGAGAGGAGAGGAGAGGAGAGCTGTGGTGGGCACGGGCTATTGCACAGCTCCTAGTGGTGCTGGATGCAGCCGTCCTGTGAGTCTGCGGTGAATGTCTGCTGTTGGGCACCTCTTCTGTCTGCTTCAGTCACACCCAAAGCAAGGACAGACAGACTGGTTGGCTTTTGCTCTGCTTAATGCTCACCACTTTGGAAGGTGAAGCTGCACTGCTGGTACTGGGGGTGCCAGCCATTCCCTGACCCAGGTCAGCACACAGGCTGCTGCCAGAATTTTCACTTCATCTTCCCACAGCAGCTTCAATGCAAACAGCTCCTCAGTGCCCCAGGCTCTGCAAGCTCAAGCAAGAACAGCCTCACTTATGGAAGAGAAAGCAGATTTTTAAGAGAAAGCTGCAAATTGTTAAGTCTCAGAAAGAAAGCAGGTGGGTGTTCAGGGACACAGCTTGGTGTGGGGGACCCCCATCAGCACTGTGCCTTGATGGGACTTGGGCTGTTATAAGGAGGAAGCCACAGCTGAAAGCTAACCCAGACAAATGCTGCTGCCTGCAGCTCACTACCCACCTCCCCACGTCCCGATGACAGCACTGTCCTGAGCACATGGGCATTTCAGGATTTCTAATGAATTCCTGCTCATTACCAGAAACCCCTGCACTTGCTTGAAAGCAAATAAAACTTTGAACCCAGAAAATCACTGACCTAGTTTAGATCCAACCCGGGGTTGCCCTGGTGCTCTCTGCTCAGCCTGCACAGGGCACTGCCCCAGCCCTGCTCTGATGCGCTCCATGTCCCCATAGAGGAACTGCCCCACTAAGAGGCAGGGAAGGATGCTGCTGGACAGCAAGACCTTGGCACAGCCACATTCATCGACAGGAGAAGGTTTGCAATAAATGCAGGCACTGTGTCCCCTCTGGCACTGCAGGTGGTGGCTGCACTGTGTTCTGCTCCCAATGGCCACTTTGTCCCTCCCCAAAGACCAGAGACACCACCAGTGCATGCCATGACCCCACTATGATAAACACCAGAATTTCTCCCCTCTTTACACTGTCACAGACCAAACCTAGATGCATTGAGCTCAGCGCATGGCCATGCTCAGGGCATCCCCTTCCCAGCCCCCACATGTCCCCCCTTCACACCATGGGATTTGGGTTAAGCCTCAGTGCCCTGCAGAGCTCTTCTTCTCGATGACGTTCGACTCTTGTCGTTTTCCCAGCTATAATGCCTGCTTTAAGCAAAATTGCAATTAAACCTGACAACCTCCCTGTGCAGACTCTCCTAAATAAGATTAGGAACCGGCTAAAATTAGTCTAATTTAATGTTAATCATTAATCTTTTTATCCACTCTTAATCCAATTTAAATGTCCACACAACGAGACTGCATAGATTTCGCTACTGCAGCTCCAAACAACACTGTATTAAATATTCTTCAATTAAATCAGCACCGTGCTGCCATCAGAGGTGTTTCCAGGTGATCACCAACCCAACTCATTTACCCAAACCATCACCACAGCCCTGAGCTTCTGCAGCTCCAGGTATCAGCACAGAGTGATTGCAGACATCTCCTTCCGCATTTGATGTATAGAAAGTTCCTGGGTTCAGGAGGCAAAACAATCCTGCCTGCTTTGTTTTGTTGCTTTTCTTTTTAACTTCTTATTTTTTCAGGCTGAGTGTCACCGCTCAGACCCTCTGCAGTGCCTGGGATTACACCCAGCGCCATGCTGCACTTTGCAGCACTCCGCGTGCGAGCAGAGCCTGCCCTGGGCAGGAGCACGACCTTGAACTTGCCCTGTCTGATTGCTGTCTCCTCTGGCTATCTTTTCTGCAGCGCTCGTTTTTCCAAGAGCTGCAGAGAGGAAAAACGTGACTCGAACCAAAGAATTGGCTGCAACCTTTGCCGCCAACTTGGCAGAGAAGATAAGGACTTTATTTCAAGAAGGAAAAAAAAATAGTAAGGAGGAATGGTCTCTTTAGCAACTTTTACAGCCAGTCTTGCAATAAAATTTCCAAAGTGCATTCAGAACTTGCAAGAAGAAAAAAAACCACCCCAAATTTCCCCTGCAGCCCAAGCACCTCCCAGCAGCAGTGCGGGGATGGCTGCAGTCCCCACTACGTGCGGGATGTGAGCACAGGGCTGACTCACTGCTCACACAGCACAGGGACCAGCTCAGCAAGGAGGAAGAGGGAACAAAACCAATGCACCCAATGCTTTCCTTTCTGAGGAGCCCAGCATCCGCCTGCCACCAGCCCTCACGTGGGCAGTGAGTCGCACAGCAGGTCCAGGATCCAGGAAAAAAGGGGAAGAAAGCAGCACATGGACTGCAAACAGGCTTGGCGATGCGAGCAAGACTTTGGGTTCCTTCAACTATGAGCCAGAGACTGTTGATTTTAGGCCATAATTTGGGCAACACTGCCTCGTAGAGCAGCTTTTCAGGTCATCCAGAATAAGAACGGAGCAACACAAGCTCCAGCTGTCCCCAGATGGCAGGGGGTCTCTTCCTGTCTTTCCCACCCCGACAATGCTGAGCCAGGAGATTCCTCCACCTCTCACCGTGGCTCCCTCTAGGCTTTACCCCTTTATCAGCACCTCCTCCTGCACCGGCTCACACTGCATACATCCCCACACTGCCCCAGCAGTGCCCTTCCCACCACCTCAGCTCTGCAGAGCAGGAATTGCCAACTGCAGAGCACAGCTGGGATGCCACACAGGTGCACCAGCAGAGCCAGAGGTGCAGGGAGAGCAGAAGCAGCTGATGTAATGCACTGTATGGTATTGATGCAACGCTACAGGGCAGCGAGCCAGGGAAGCAATGTGACAGTGCTGTGCTTTTTTTTTTTTGCCCTGTAAGGAAATACGCTGTTCTTTCTGTGAATCATAAGGGAGGTTAAAATTACAGCGGGGTGCTACGGAGTTTCAGCATTGGGAGAAGGACGGTGTGATCTAAGAAGCTGCTTTTACTGCAGGTGTCATTGCCAGTTATTCCCTTATTTGAACAAATCAAGGTGTTGTCACACACTGCATCTCACAGCTGTTAATGGGTCCCTTTGCCAACCTGCAGTAGTCTGTAAAGTGCCTGAATCCCATCCTGGGTCACTTCTGTTGGGCTGTACCTGGATGGTTGTACCCAATTCCCAGGCTGGATGTGGCTCTGGGCAGCCTGGGCTGCTGGTTGATGATCCTGCACATAGCAGGGGGTTGAAACGAGATGATCATTGTGGTCCTTTTCAACCCAGGGCATTCTGTGATTCTACGAATTCACTGTGAAAATGGGCAGCACGAGAACATCAGTACTGCTGAATCCAACACCCTACTTCCATATACAACACCTTACATCCACCAGCTCAGAGATTAAGCACTACTGACACTACTTCAACCCCCCCCACCCCCGAGCACTCGATAAGCCTATATAATATACATCCCAAGCACGCTCCTTACAGAAACAACCACAGAGCTGCATTGCAACGCTCACAGAACCCCCCCCCCCCCCCCCCCCCCAAACAAACCCGGGGGGGGGGGAAAATTCCCCCCCCCCCCCCCCCCCCCCCCCCCCCCCGCTGTGAAACGAGACGGGGGGGAGGGAAAAATTTCGCAGATTAAAAAAAAAAAAGCGTTTTTTTAGGCCGTCCAGGACCGCAGCCAATGGCGGGGGGGGAGGATAAAGGAGGGGGGGGGGCAGCCCGTGCTCTCAGTGCCCGCCCCCCCGGCGGCACCGCCCGCCCTCGGTGCCGATATAAGGCGGCTGCGGCGGGCAGCGAGCGGAGCCGGGCAGAGCTGAGGGCAGCGTTGTGCGGGGAGCTGAGAACCGCAACCGCAGGGCGGCCTCAGGTAAGGGGGAGAGATGGGAGCGGTGCTGGTGTCATCCCGACCCTGATCCCCATCCCGACCCTGATCCCCACCCTTAAGGCAGCCTCCGGCAAAAGCCAGAACCCTCCATTTGAACATCATCGCGGTGTCTGCTACGGAGCGAGCGCTGAGCTACGCTAACGCGCCCCTCTCTTGCTCTCCTCTCGCAGAACGGAGCTCTTCCTACGCTGCTGTGCGGAGATGGAAACCATGCACGAGCTGATCCCCTTTGCTAAAGAGATGCTCAGCCAGAAGCCCAACAGGAAGATGGTAAAGCTGTACGTGCTGGGCAGCGTGCTGGCGTTCTTCGGTGTGGTCATCGGTCTGGTGGAGGCAGTGTGCAGCCCTTTCACCTCCGAAGGGAGGATAGAGGAGGAGGAGGAGAAGAGACCGATCCCATCTCGAGAGCCCACGCTTCCTCGGAAACGGGAGGATTTGGTGTTGGAGCAAAGCAAGAAATCGTCAGCGGTGCAGCGGGGGATGGTGACCAGGCAGCATGCATCCTAAGGGACCCAACTGCTCACCTGAGCACACGGCTCTGCTGCCCCGATGTCCCAGTGATGGTGGTGCCAGTGAGAAGGGCGAAGGTTTGGCTGAATGAGGAGACTGCAAAGTGCAGGACTTGAGAGAAAGGAACGGTTTTATTTGCTGCTGTGCAGCAGTAGGAAAAAATACCTTTTGTTGGTATAAAAATGTGCAAGATGCACGGCATGGTTTCTTATTTTTACTACAGATGCGTTTTACAACGTTTTGCAAAATCAATAAATATTTTATATGGTACCAGTGCTCTCTAGCTGCATTCATTTCATGGGCAGGTTTTCAGATGAGTTTTGTTTGTGCTCTGCTGGAGCCTCTGGCTCCTTCACGAATGGTTGCAGCCAGTAAACCAACCCTATCCATAGAGCTGCTTCCCCTGGTCCAGCAGCTCAGGGCAGAGTGTTGGAGTTGCCTGACTCCAGCAGCTGCTGCCTTCCAAAAATGGGTCACTGTGTGGGGAGGCGTTGGCTCACCAGCCACGTTCCCAAAGCTGGAGGTGGGGATGCTCCTTCCGGGGTTATCTGAGTTTGATGGCATAGATTCAGGGCTCTGCCATGTCCACGTGTACCCAGACCTGCTGAAAAACCTGTCTATCCCCCACAGATCTCTAACAGGCTATGGGCACAGCACAGCTAAAACCAATGCTCTGCTTTGGCTGGGATCCTTTCTGAGCCTGGCACCTGATTGTGGAGAACAATGTTTGCTCCCCATGTCACAAATGGAAAAGCTGCTGCATAGGCAGGCACAGAAGCACAGTGTGAGTGGTAGAAACAGGAATCTGAGTGCTGCCAGCATCCTTAGAGAGCTTTCACCTATTCAAAACCTTCCCAGGGTTAGTTCTGAGCACTACAGATTCTTGCTTTGACACTAATGTTAACCTCTGCAGAAAACTGCAGCTTAAAGATTCTGATGGTGCTACAAAGCAGTGGAGAAATCATCCCTGACAGGCAGGGAAGGGGGAGAAAATCCCTCTGTTTGCTCAATGCCAAAGGCAGTGGGGCAAGGATAGGGGCATGCATAGAAAGTAGGAGCTAAAAGCAAACAGTTGTTAAAACTGCAGGAGGGGCTGGAAAACAAAGCAGCACTGCCTGACAGCCACAACAAACACACAGATCCTCCCAGAGCCGTGAGCCAGGATCAGAATCCAGACAGAATCCACACAGAACTTCTCAGGCTTTGAACCAAGAGCAAAGTACCTTTTCCTTGAGGGAAAAAAAAAAAAGGACAGAGTCCAGTTAAAAAAAAAAAGAAGAAGAAGAAGAAAAAAAGCCTTGGAGAATGATTTGATTTGGGCTTTAACCAAACCCTTTGGCCTCTGGTGAGGCGAAGTGACCCCAGCACCGATGGGAATTTGGAGGCAAAGAGGGGCAGAGGGTCGCAGCCTGCAGCACCCCGAGGCCAGGCTCCATCGTGGAGCACGTTGTGTGTCCCCACAGCACAGCCAGCATAACAACAAGGGTCAGCCCGAGCTGAGGATCACGTCTGTCCCGCAGTGCTGGGCTCACCTCGTGCTGCTGGCACCCCGCAGCCCCGTCCCACCGCATCCCGCCGCCCTCGCCGCCTCTCTGCCATTATCCAGCCACGGGTTTATGAGCTTAAAGCAAAGAGGTTTGTGGCACAGTCAAAATAGCTGCTCCTAAGGCAGCTCACGGGATTAGACAGCTAAAGCGCCGCGCCGGCGGTGCTGCAGCCAACTCGGTAAATCCACGTCCTGCTTCTCTGCCTCCTCTCCCACACATTGCCCCCCGATCCATGGGGCTGAGCCGTGTGCTGCCAGTTCTGCAACAGTGCCTCAGGCTTCAGCCGGGGCTGTAGATCAGGTGAGCATCGATGACTGATGCTCAACGACCGTATAAAGTCCTATGTGAACGATATGGTGACAAACTCAGTGTGCACGGGAGATTGGTAGTCCATGAACATCACTGTAACTGTGATGAATGGCAGACTCGCCAAATGCAGCAGACCAAAGCGCTTCTGCAGACATCCCAGTCGTTGCCCCACAGCAAACCCCTCCAACAAGGCAGTTTCCAGCCCCATCCCTGAGCCCCCACCCTGACACCCCCCAACAGCACCTGCCACAACCACCTGCGATCAGCAGAATGCATCCACGTGGCCCAGGTGTGAAGTGCAGGGGGAAATTGTGACCGGGATACACAGGGGAGTAACCAGGCAGGATGTGTGCTGCACAGCCAGTGCTGCGAGGACATCTGAGGCCAGCACCAGGGACCAGGGAGCATCTGAGGCTGAGTTAAAGCCAAGCACTGAGGGATAAGCTCTCGAGGAGAGCAACGCGTTGCCCAAGGTGCAGCACATTGCTGGAGCCACGCAGGGTCAATTTCTATCGCTCTGCTTCCTTTAGGACCTGTCTGAATGCAGTTCGCTCTGACCTGTAGATCTGGTGCATTAAGTCCTCGGGCAAATTGCAGCTGGCACAAGATCTGACACCTTTCTGCCTCTGCCAACCTGGCAGCACAGCCACAGAGATCTGATTTCAGCTCAGGCTCTCGTGGCAGAGCTGGGCACCAGGAACACAGCAGCCCTCCTGCCCCAGCCATTGGCTCCAAGGGCACGAGCTGAATGTCTTCGGCACGCTCGCCTGCTATTTGGAGTGTGGGCTCTGCATGTTTTCAGAGCTGCCAGGCTAAATTTAGGGTCCCAGATAAGGATATCAGCCTCTCCTACCCAACAGCAAGGGCATCAGGAACATGGAGAGTGGCCAAGGCGCAGGGCAGCTGCAGCACCAAAGCAGTGCATGGAGGCAGAAACTCCTGATTTGGTCACACAGAAAAAAATAAATGCAGTGTTTAGAAATGGCCCAAACCAGACAGGATTGACTCTAAACAGCAGTGAGCGCAAGCACAAAGTCAAACCAAAGTGTCCCACACTCACCATAGCACAGAATGGGGGCATCCCTATCTGTAAAGAAAGACCTGCATTCATGGTAAAGAATGTGTGAGGAAGAGTCTCATGTCTACAGGATAAAGGAAAACGAGGGGAAAAGAAGAGGAAAAGAAGGGGAAAAAAAAGTTAAATCCTCTACATTTAATAAAGATTTGCTAATGGGTTAAAAACAGCCAAATATCCCTCAAAAGGGAGAACAAAAAGCTGCATTCTAGTTCCTGCCAAGTGCCTCTGTGTCCCCATGGTGCATGCAGGAGCCTGCCTCAGTCCCAGTGCTGGAAAACACTGGCTGCAAGGGGCTGGGTGACGCAGGAGGGACACGCAGCAGGAGGGGACACGCAGCAGGAGGGAGCAGGCAGGAGGATTCAGGTGGAGCTGCTCCCCTTGCAATGATCCCTATGAGGATCTGGCAGCAGCGCAGCCAGAAGCAGCTCTGTGGGCTGAATTCAGCTGCTGGGATTAGAAAATGCCTCCACAGCCTCCCTGCCCTCCTCTCACTTTCTTCGCTCCCCGCCCTCCAGAAGAGGTTAAAAACAAGTTCTTAAGCAAAACAAACCCAGAAAAAGCTCTGAGTGGGAGTGAGGTGCAGCGATGCCAGTGATGAGGAGGGAGGAAAAATCCCCACGGGCAGCAGAGCACAGCTGGGGTGGGGGCTCTGCAGCATCCACACC
The DNA here is from genome assembly GCA_035772895.1 of Perdix hodgsoniae. Taxonomy (NCBI): domain Eukaryota; kingdom Metazoa; phylum Chordata; class Aves; order Galliformes; family Phasianidae; genus Perdix; species Perdix hodgsoniae. Next base: position 1,844,757 of record JAPSGF010000060.1, on the reverse strand, counting down.
AAGGCTGGCAGCTATTGCTTACCACAATATCCTCACGCTATGAAATAACAACAGATTACAACAGCAGCTCCCCCCACTCGCAGGACGGATGAGGCAGGGCTGAGGGATTTGTTTTCTCAAGCCCAGCAGTGAGATGAGTGCCCTGTGATCACAGCCCGAGTTCAAAGCAAAGGGACTCAGGAAGGGGCAGAGCTTCTGCAGCTCTGTTATTGGACCAAATGTGGGTGAAGTGATTCTTATCAGGAGAAAGTCGGGTCTGAAGTAAAAGAGCAGAAGTGGGAGCAGCGAAGGCTGCAGGGAGCACACGGTGTCACCTCCTGCAGCAGTTCAGTGCTCTGCAGGGCAGCTCCCAGCCCTCTCACGCACCATCAGTGGCACTGGGTTTGCTGCTGCCCGGACATAGCAAGGGAGCGGATGTGACATGTTTTTCCTTTGGACTGCATTCACTTACAAATAACAGCAAAGCTCCTGCAGCGCTCCAAGAAGGCAGCACAAGGACTCTGACTTCTCTGCAAAAAAACACAACGCTCAGTGCTTGGCTGCAGGCCTCTCGGTGCTCCCCTTGAAGCTGGGGGTGCAGCCCTGAGGGGCTTCAGCTCAGCCTTCTCAGGAGCAGGGTGAGGTGAAGAAGCAAATGCTGCCTCTGTGGTTTCCTCCCTGGGATGCAGAGAGGTGACTGCCCTGCATGGAGGGTCCCATCCAGATGGGTGCTGCAGCTGCAAGCATCCAGAGCCAGCGGGCATTAAAGAGGAGCTCCGGCCACCTGCAGCACTCTGCCTCTGATGTTCTCTGAGTGAAACTTGATGCTGTTCAGCAAGGACACACCTCTTCCAGGGTGTTGTGCAAAATTCTGCATTTTAACGTAGGGACAGGAAATATGAACAGAGCCGGGCAGAGCCCGCAGCAGCACCACTGGTTAGGCCACGGCTCCCCAGCTCCGTGGGAGCAGATCTAAGTGTTTGCTTCTCTCACCAACCCCACTGTGACTTCTCAGTGCTCTGGGAGCCACGGCTCCCACACCAGCAGGTTGTGAAGGATTGGCACTGCTGCTGCCTCCAGGAGCAGCTCTGCAGAGGCTGTTTTCCTCTTTTCCCTTCCTGCTCCATTTCCTGCAATGGGTTTGTTGCAAAAGATTCTCATCCCCATTTTGGGACTGGTTTTGGCCTTCTGTTTTTATTCGTCGAGGGAGAATTTCAAACCTGGTGAGTATCGAAAGGGAATCTGTCCTGAAGCAAAATATTAAAAGCCACATTTGAGCGTTTGGCACGGAGATGTGCAGAGGTTGGACCAAGCCTTTGTGGCAGGGCTGAGGATGGAGCGCAGTTTTAGCAGAGATCTGGACTCAAATGGAAGAAGCAACACGCGGCTCCCAGGGGAGCAGGGAGGCAGGGGCTCCTGAAGCAAAGAAGGCTTTGAGCACTTTGCATTCGAGCGCAAAGTCTTGCGGTTTTTAAATGTTGGACTTTAAGTTCTGCAGCATGCACTGATGGGGTGTTTTTCATTGCAGAATAGCTGGGGTGTTTGTAAGTTGCGTCCTGATGTGTGAAAAGCCGTTGAAGGAGCCAAGAACTGTGCTGTTATGGTCAGTTCAAGCTGCAGCTGCTCCTGGGTACAGCATTTCCAGGGGAGGGAGAGGATGAGTGGGACAGAGCACGAAGGTCTGCATCCAGCTTGCCATACGCTTCTACTTGAAGGCATTAGGGGGACTTTGTTTTCTTTTCAAATAGGGTTTGGATAAATTAAACTCCTGTGCCTTGGTCCCCAGAGATGCTGAAAGGGAAGCGTGTGATCGTCACTGGAGCGAGCACCGGCATCGGGGAGCAGATGGCCTATCACCTGGCACGGATGGGAGCCCACGTCCTGGTCACGGCGCGGACGGAGGCAAAGCTGCAGCAAGTAAATGGCAAGCTGGGCACTCACACATGCACACACAAACACAGGAAGGCCAACCTCACACTGCAGGTATATACGTAAATACGGTTGCGTGGAACTGCAGCGGCACAGACAGCAGATGCGTGCAGTGCTGCTCACGGGGGTGCAAAGTTACGCTCTCCAGAGCTCCTGCATGCACAGAAATGGCCCTCCTGCAGGCACGTACTGCATGCCCTGTGATGTTTGAATTGCTCGGCGAAGTACACGTCTCCATATGCACAGGCTGCAGCCACACACACCCTCATTCCACTGCAGTGATCTATCAGCTCCCGCTTAACCTACACACACAATTCCAGCACAGACCGCACTGATAAGGAGCCAAACCGCCTCGGGCCACGCATTCACCAAAGGAATAAACTTCAAAAGGAGCCCGAGAGATTCAGAGGCTCCCAGAAACCCTGCAGTGAGGTTCGGGGGGCTGGGGTGTGTTTTGGTGAGCGCAGCCCCCAGCTTGCAGGGCCTGATGCGCCGCGTTGCATCGCAGGTGGTGGAGCGGTGCCGGGCGCTGGGGGCCAGCTCAGCACGGCTGGTCAGCGGCAGCATGGAGGACATGGCCACCACCCGGCAGCTGGTGGAGGTGGCCGAGGCTGAACTGGGTATGTCTGCAGCTCTCCAGCACGCTGCTTTGTTGCTGTGCACCACAAAAGCAAAAAAGAAGTGGGGATGGAAAAAGGTTTCCCCTAATTCTGCACCCTGCAGCCCAGCCTGCATCGCTCCAGCAGAGCCTAAACTGCCCTCTGAATTTCATCCCTGTGCCCTCGTAACATCCTGTCCTGATATCACAATCCTGGGTTTCATCACTGCTGCTACCAGCGGTGAAGCCATGCAGCAGCAGCTCACAGCAGCATCGCTGTTGTAGTCATGGGTCATCACTGAAGAATCACAGCTCAGTGCTGTGCCTCCCTCTCCCAAAATGAGCCCAGGTAGCTCAGGAGCAAACTCCCCTTTGCAATGTTATTTGTGTTTCAAAGGGGGGGGGGGGGGGAGGGGGGAAGCTCACGACAGCTCTCATCTGAGACGAGTTAGATGAGTTCAGCAGTGTCATTGGCAGACACTGTCCAGGCCATCCCAGCTCCAGAGATGGCAGGCCACAGCTTTGACCCTAAAAACCAACCCCAAGTGACACTGACCCCAAAACATTCCGGTTGCATCGGTTCTGCTGTCAAGAAAGTCTCCATCCTGCCCACAGCAGCCCCCTCCCACCCAAAACTAACACCCGCTCCTCTGCTTCCAGGAGGCCTCGACATGCTGATTCTTAACCATGTTGGCAAGTCGTACTTCAATTACTTTGATGGGGATGTTGGGCACGTCCAGAAGCTCCTGAACATCAATTTCCTGAGCTATGTGGCCATGACAGTCTCTGCCCTGCCCATGCTGAAGCGCAGCGGGGGTAGCATTGTGGTGGTCTCCTCCATGGCAGGTGAGTGGGAGCGAGGGCTGGGATGTGGGATTCCATGGGCTGGTTTTTGTAAGAAGCATGTGCACCTCAGAGGAGCTAAAACTACTTAACACACCCAAAGCAACCACACTTTCCAGGTCTTTTTCGCATTTCTGATGCAATCCCACTGCCCCACCTTGCTCCCTGAGGAGCCTGGTGATTAAATCCCCACACCCAGCAGTGCAGCAGAGCTCACGTAGCTCCAGTTCTACAAAGAAAAGGGGAAACGCTGTCATTTCTCACTGCACTGTTCCTCTGACAGTTGTGGTTTGCCAGGTCAAGATCCTGCAAATGTTTGCAGAGCCTTTTCTAATAAATTTCTAAGTCAGGAGATTAAATTAACAGCTGCTGCAGCCCCTGCACTGCTGGCTGCTGGGAATCAGCTCCACTCAGCACCCAGAGGCAGGAGATCTTTGCTCCATGGCTGCTGCCTGTTGCTCACACCTGAGCAGAGCTGTGAGATGTGCTGCTGGACTTCAGGCTGTAACAGAGCTGGAGGCTGACAGGAATGTTCTGTAGTCCTGTTGCTCAGGTGCCATGGTGACATTTTCCCTAACAGTAAACTCCCTTTAGCTAAAATCCTTTATCCGATGAAGCACAAAACAGAGGCTGATGTGGTGCAGCTTTCCACGCTTTAATGGAACTTCCCTCTGTGTCCAGGTAAAGTTGGGTTTCCATTTACGGTCCCTTACTCTGCAACTAAGTTTGCCCTGGATGGATTTTTCAGCTCCCTGAGGCAGGAATTCAGCATCCAGAGCGTTAACGTTTCCATCACACTCTGCATCCTTGGCTTCATTGACACTGGTAAGCTCCATCCATGCCATCTGGCTGCCCAGGAACTGAGCATCACATGCCCAGCTTTGTGTCCTCCCCTCCTGTACCCCCACCTCCAGTGCTGCTTTTCCTGCTGTAGTGGGAGCGAGTGCAGCATCACCTCTGCTCTCAGCAGGCTCCTACCTCTCTTCCACCAAAAAACAGACACCAGACTGATTTGTTTCCCTGTGCTATACTGAGGTAGGATATTAGGACAAAGGTATTCTCAGGAAGAGCAGTCAGGCAGCGGCTCAGGCTGGGGAGTCACCTTCCCTGGAGGTGTTTGGAGCTGTGGAGATGTGACACTTGGGGACGTGGTCACAGGGGGGATGGTGGGGTCGAGCTTGGGGGATCTTAGAGCTCTTTTCCAACCTTAACGACTCCACAGTTCTATGAAAATCAGGCACTGTGCACAGGCTGGGACAGCCTACAGTTCAATGAGTTGAAGTGGAAGCACCGGCCGCACATCTCCCATTAATCTTATCTGATGCAGCGAGCAACGGGAGCGAAAGCAATGATGGGAGCGACTGGAAGCTGCTTCTGTTTTCCAGTGCATACACTACATTTAGCTGCAGGAATAAACGAGGCAGCCCCCCAGCTCTCTCATCGCAGGCAAACCAACAACAGGACGAGCAGAGGGCAGCCCTACTGAAACCTCTCTTGTTCCTCGACTAGAGAACGCCATGCGTGCGGCCGCCGACGTTCTCCTGATGTCCCCGGCTCCCAAAGAGGAATGCGCCTTGGAGATCATCAAAGGAGGAACCCTGCGTCAGCGCGAGGTCTATTACCGCTACGCATCCACCAAACTGCCGCTGCTGCTGCGGGATTGGGCCGCCGAGCTGCTGGACCTGCTGGTGCGGCAGCGGTACCGACCCGAGCGGCTGCGGGCGGCCTGAAGGATGCCACAGCCGGGCCGACAGCCGCCTCTGCTGGCCGCAGCCGTGCCTGCAGCCCTCCCCCGTCAGTTAGCTTTAATAACCGCCTCGCCCCCGAGGGGAGCCGGCTGGGATCCCCGGCTGAGCTGCGGATTCCTGCAGGTGCGCCCTTCCTGCTTGGAAGCAGCCATCCTGGTTGGAGCCCTTCCCCAGACCTGGGGAGAGCAGTAACTAACTGATTGTTAAGTGCAGCTTACTAACCTTGTTGTGTGCTCTGTGGATTTTTGTTGTTGTTTTGTTTTTAATCTCTTTTTCCATTACTAAATGCTGCTGCAAATGGGCACCGTTCCACTGACCCGCCTTTCTTTAATTATTGAATACTGCAATAAACCATTATTTCGTTGGAAGAATAAGAGTCTAGCTTGTTTTTCATTTAGCTTAAAGTCCAAGTTCAATGCAAATCTATTCACCAAGTTAATTCTTTGGGGTACAGTCCCTTACACAGACACTAACTGCAGAACGCCCCTGGATACACAGTGCTGCTTCGGTGTTGCCCTAAGCTATAAGCTCAGTCCTAAGCACAGTGCTCACTGAAGGCAAAACCTCAACACGAGCCTGCAGTGCCACAGCTCCCCTCACCCCAGCACTGATACCCGAGTGGTTCTTCTATCCAAAATCACTGCCCACCCTTCAGATCGCTGCCTGCAGCAAGATGAAACGAGAACCCCCACCCCCCAGGCCACTCCCCAGGATCATTTTGCTCCTCACTATCTATAGGGAGCTGGAGCTGCACCTCGATTCTCCTTATCTTGACACTCTCAGTGTGCGCAGAGCAGGCTTTGCCCTTTAAATTTCTCTGCGGGAAAATTATTTGCGAGGCAGTTTGCCATTTGCCCAGGCAGCTGCTTAGCACTGACACAGAACGCCTGTGAAAGCTGAAGATCTTCATTACTCACCTCCTGGCTCTTTAAGTGCCTTTCACAGTCTGCCTCATTGGGTTCCTCAAGAGAGAGTGCAATTTGGGGGGTCTAAGAGCCACACAGGAGCTGTCAGCACTGTGCCAATGGTGATGTTACACAACATGAGCCAAAAACAGCAGCATGGCCAGCCCTGTTCTGCCCAATATCTGTATGAACCTGCTTCTCAGTGGTCACTGCTGACCAACAAACCCTCGTGGCACCAGGGAGGAAGGGAAAATTGGGCTCAGTTTTAGATATGAAGTGGAAGAGAGAAAGCTGCGAGGTCTGAAAGAGGGGACACGGGTGTCCCAGCCCCACCAGCAGTCACCAAACAACGTACCCACATCTCCATCAGGCAGCAGCTTCCCACGGTGGCCTCAGAAAACACTCTGGACATTGATAGGAGGAGAAGAGTGTAAAGAGTCAGCCCAAAGTCCAGCACAACGCCCTCTATTAGGTTAATGTTTGCTAAACTGTAGGGAGCACGAAAGGAATAGGCACCAGCAGACCTGCAGGGATCAGCTCGGAACAGCCATTGCTGTCCCCGGCCACGCGTCTGCTCCAACCCGAGGGCTGGCAAAGGGATGGGGCTGCTCCTGAAGGTTCTCATCCCCTTGCTGGGGCTGGGGCTGGCCGTGTATTTTTACTCAGGACCTGGAAATTTCAACGAAGGTAAGTCATTGAAAATGCACGCTTAGCAGCAGGCAGCCGGGCTGCTGCCCGGCCCGCACCACTCGGGGGCATCCAAAGCAGCCGAAAAGCAGAGCGCAGGAGGTGGGGGCGGTGGGAGCCCTCCTCCCCACGCAGGAGCAGCTCATGGGGCGGTGTGCGGGTCTGCCAGGCTCGCATGCTTGCTCTCAGCAAACGGATTTGTTTTGGAAACGCGAAGTTAACCGCTGTAAATATTTACTCATTTTCCTTGTCAACTCCTGCCAATTGCAGAGCAGTTCCATGCTGGGCTGGAGCCCGACTGGGGGCTGCAGCAGCAGCAGCTGCATCCTGCAGCAGCACAAAGGAGCCGTGCTTGGGGGTGTGGCACAGGCTGTGCACAGTCCTGAGCTTTGCATCCCCTCCAGAGATGCTCCGGGGGAAGAGAGTGATCGTGACAGGAGCCAGCAGTGGCATTGGGGAGCAGATGGCCTATCACCTGGCACGCATGGGAGCCCACGTGCTGCTCACGGCGCGGACGGAGGCCAAGCTGCAGAAGGTGGGCAGCAGGCACTGTGAGCATGGCTGCAATGCAGACCCACACGGGCAGGCAGGAGCTCAGATATCCACCCATCCTGTACTCACGGGGATGCTAGATTCCAAGCAGGCTCCCCAGCACACCACCATAAATTGTACTGTCAATGCTGACAGCACAGCATTTCTTTCCTCACGGTATTCAGCTGTTGCAGAGGAAACGTTCCTCTCAGCAACGTCCCTCCAGCAAAGAGAGAAGGGTTGCCAGCCACCTCCAGCACCTCGGCCAATGCCTCTCTCACTGTCCCCAGGTAGTGGACAAGTGCCTGGATCTGGGTGCTGCATCTGCCCGCTATGTGAGCGGCTCCATGGAGAGCACAGCCTTTGCTGAGGAGGTGGTGAAAGAGGCTGAGATCACCTGGGGTGCGTAGCAAGTGCCCAAACCCTGTGCTACATTTTGGGGCCACCCTGGCCGCCACAATGCAGCCTGGGGCTGAGATGCTGGCTGCAAACATCCAACACCCTCTGCTTCCAGGAGGCCTTGACATGCTCATCCTGAACCACATCGGCCACAGCTTTTTTAACTTCTTCAACGGGGATGTGGATCACGTGCGGAAGATAATGGAGACCAACTTCCTCAGCTACGTGGCCATGACCGTGACTGCCCTGCCCATGCTGAAGGAGAGCGAGGGAAGCATCGTGGTGGTCTCATCTGTTTCAGGTGAGCACACAAATGCCCATCTCTCCCTGCCATGTCCCTGCCTCGTGCCTTTCCTGCTCATCTCTGGGCATGCATTGCAATCAGTGCACTTCTGCAGGCTTACCTGCGTGACCATGTTAGACACACGTATGCCATACACAGGTATACATGCAGGAAAACGAGAATAGTGCAGCCCACAACAAAGGTCTCTCATGCCATGTGCTGTGCTTTAAACACTCCTGCATTTCTTTCTTTCCCTAAAGCATTTAAGATAGATTGCTCACGCCACAAAATTGCAGCTGTGGGAAGGGCAGGGGCAGGCAGAGCCATGCGGTCCTGCACCCATCCAGCACAGGTGAGCTCTGATCCTGTGCCTCTCCCCAGGTAAAGTTGCCTCACCGTTCACTGCTCCCTACTCTGCGACTAAGTTTGCCTTGGAAGGGTTTTTCAGCTCCTTGAGGCATGAATTCATCATAGAAAACGTCAATGTTTCCATCACCCTCTGCATCCTGGGCTATATTAACACAGGTAAGCTCGGCACCACCAAGGCTCACAGATAAAAACGTGGACCTGGTGCACCACAGCTGTCCTTCTGTCACTGCAGAGAACGCGGTGCGGGCGGTCTCACACGTCATTAAGGGAGCACCAGCACCCAAGGAGGAGTGTGCACTGGAGATCATCCGGAGTGGGGCCCTGCGTCAGCGTGAGCTGCATTACCCTGCCAGCACCGTGACCCCAACACTGCTGCTGCGAGACTTTGCCCCTGAGTTCCTGGATGGCCTCATCAGGAGCAGCTTCCAGGTGGAAAACATCAAGAGAGCACCGCCGCCCCAGGGCTCGGGGCATTAGCACAGCTCTGAGCAGCCAACACTTCCCCATGGGCAGTGGTGCCTCCAGAAAAGCCCACCCCAAAGCAGTGCTGGGGACATTTCTGAAGGCAGAGTGGCTAGGAACTGTCTGCACAACACTGGGCACTGGGAGCCTACGACACAACACAAAAATGTTTATTTATGCTGCCTGTAAATGGCTCCTCGCAGGCGGCGGGGGTCCCCAAAAGGGCTCTGCAAGGCCAGAATTAGGAGCAGGCTGGGGGATGCAGCAGCATCCAGAGCCCAACTGCTCCGTGTGCTTTGCTGCATCTCACCCACATCCCTCCCAAAGGAGGAGTCAAAAAGTTATGGATATGGAAGGCACCGGACCTGTAGAACACAGCCTTGTGCTCCTGAAGGAAAGATGGTGGGATTCAGATTGGCACTACATGAAGATCTGCAGTGACCCAGTTGCAATTAAATATTTTAGATAATAAAATTATTTAGACTGGAGACTCACGAAAGAGGATTATAACCCAGAACTGCACGGGTTGAGCTCCGAACTCCTTCTGAGAAGGGATTTTGGCCAACCCCCATGAACCAACCAGCAAGGGAAATGGGGTCCTCACACTACAGTGGTTTTTGCCTGTACCCTTACTTCCAAGCAATAAATCCTACATTACTTTGTGACATCTCTGGTTTGAGTTTTGTTCCTCTTCCACTGGAATATGCGCAGAGCCCCTCTCAGCACGGAACTGCTTAAACCCACCCCATGATTTGCATTAACACAGCTTTCACTTCTCTAAGACCTTAATGAATTTCTACCGTTCGTGACCTCTCCTGAAATACACTTTTCCCCTCCTTTTCAATCTGCGAGAAGCCTTACAATAATCTAGCATTACTCCCTGGATTTCCATACCCCCAAAGCAACCCGGAGTGATTCGGTCACCCGGTGCTGCCGGAGCCCCAGGACCAGCGCTCTGATAAGGGAGGCAGCTGTGGGGACAGGCAGTGGGAGCTGCTGGCACCCCAAGATAACCCCAAACCTCGCGCTGCGCGAGCAGGACAGGAACCAGGGCTCAGGCTGTGGCCCCAACGCTTCCTGTTCGACAGAAAGAAACACAGCGAGGCAGCAGCAGCACGAAGCTGTGGGCACCCAGAGGACAGGGTTTGTGCCCTGCAGCCCTGTACTCACCCAGCTGCACCGAGGCACAGCCAGGTAAGCGCCTGCAGCCCTGCAGCTCCAGCGCTGCCCTCTCACCACGCTGCTTCTTTCCCTGCTTCCACCCCTCTGTGATGGGCACGGGGAGGCAGTAACATGAACCGGCATGAAACGTTTCTTGTTGTTTGTTTCCCTCGAAGCAAGAAACGTTAACAGGTTGAAAAGCAAAGCTAAAGGACACAGTTGGTAATTAGAGAGGGTAACTTCAGGCAGTGGCAGAAGGACATAAGGTATTCACTCACCAAGAAGGCCTCAATGCTTTGCTCAGCTCAGGGTGAGTAATGGACCGCGTGTTTCCTTAAGCCTTACCTTGTTTAGAACAACTTCTGGTTAACTGAAGTGCTGCAAGGAGGCCTGAGGGATGGCCAGGTGGGCAGCAGAGCCCCAGTGGGTGAATGAGCCGTGGATGGGAACAGCAGTCACTGTGGTATGGATAATAACACATGGAAATAACCTGCTCAGCCTCTCGTAGCCCCAGATCCCTTCTGCTGGAAATGCACGGCAGTAAGAACCACCCAAAAAGTGGAACGCTGCTGGAATCGCTCAGTAAGGGCCGGGTAAAATTAGAAATGCTTCAGAAGCTGTTGGAAGCTTCCAAGAATGGGATATTCAAACACAGAGCACAAGAGTGCTGCCCATCTCCTGGAAGCACCGGATCACCCGGCCCCACAGCCCCGCGCTGCAGCAGAGCTGTGGTTTGCAGGTGCTTCCTCTGCCCTGTGCAGGAGCAGCATGCTGGCTGGTGGCACATCCAGACCAAAGGAATTGCAGACTAACAAGCATGGAAGTGTTATATACATAAATGGGTTTTTACTTGCTCGCATTTTTTCCTCCCATTCAACTCAGTGACTTCCTAATTGCTTGAGACAGAATGAGACCAACAAAGTTTTTTGTTTTGTTTTTTGGCTTTTTTTTTTTGACAAAGAAACTCTCCCTGCAGACGCACATGGTGCAGTAGTGCAGGTGCTCAGCCCCCCACCTGGTTCGGGCCACAAAATACCCCCAAATACAGAGCGGAGGTGGAATTTGTGCGGGCCACAGCACCCATCCCAATGAGCAGCAAGCGCAGGGTGGGATGGGTTACGTCGTCAGCACATTGAGCTCACAGCCAACACATCCCACCATAACCACCACCACCCCTTGGTTTTAGCAGGATAAGGGGACTGGGTCTCGCCATGATCAGCCCCCCAGAACGGGCCCGACCGCGGCGTGCAGGCGAGAGCTACGAGGAGAAGTGCGAGCGGCGGCAGGAGACACGCGAGGCCTTGCGGCGCCGTGGCCACGCACACAGCGCCCGGCGGCCGGGCCGCAGCGAGGAGCAGCCGCAGAGCCCACGGCAGAGAGAGTTCCTGCACAGGAGGAACCTTGGGAGCACCGGCGGGGAGCTCAGCGCACCCGTCCCGCTCCAGGTAATGCTTCAACCCCCACCACGTCGGGGCCCTGATGCGCAAAGCAGCCGCGCGCCCGCAGAACTGCATTTGTTTATGGGCTGCATCAGCCGAGGGCAAAGCGTGTTGCCTCCCTCGCGGCATGTTCCTTCCTGTTTGCTAAGCTAAACGTGAACCAAATGGAGAGCTGCTGCTGTTCCTCCAAGTGCAACCCCTCATTTTGTCTGCTAAATTAGTTTTGCATTTCTGTAATTACTTTTCCCCCCTCCCCATGAGAACTGCACTGTAAACAAGTGGGTTCCTTCTATCACCTTCCCTGCTAGCAGGAACAAAGATCGCAGAATGATAACATTGCTCAGGTTGGAAAGGACCTTAAAGATCATCAAGCCCAATTGCAAGCTAACCGTCCTACCCTAACTCTAACAACCCTCTGCTAAATCATGCCCCTGAGCACTGCATCCAAACGGTTTTTAAACACATCCAGGGATGGTGGGAAGACGAGGGGAAATGGTCTTAAACTGAGACAGGGGAGATTTAGGTTAGATATTAGGAGGAAATTTTTCACTCAGAGGGTGGTGATGCACTGGAACAAGTTGCCGAAGCAGGCTGTGGATGCCCCATCCCTGCAGGCATTCAAGGCCAGGCTGGATGTGGCTCTGGGCAGCCTGGGCTGCTGGTTGGTGACCTGCACACAGCAGGGGGTTGGAATGGATGAGCACTGTGGGCCTTTTCAACTCAGGGCATTCTATGATCCTATGATTGTATGGTGATGTGTTTGATGCTCTGCTCCCTGCTGCCTGCCCCGCGCTGCCCAGCTAACAGGAACCTGGAGCCTCAGATCTGCAGAAAGGTGCAATGCACAACACCCAGCAGACAAAGAGATTTTCTTCTAGATTTACATCCTGTGCAAAATGAATACCAGATCCCATGGGAACAGCGATGCTCTCAGCTCTCAGCACCCCTCACTATTCTTCCTCCACCAAAGGCACAAAGCTGGACACAGCTGCAGCCCTCTGCCCCTTGTTTCACAGACCCTGACATGAGCCATTTCTCATTGCAGCGCCCATGGAGTCACCCCGTGTGCCCATCCACACTCGCCCCACTCGGGCTCAGCAGTCCTACAGGCATTTTGGCTGAAGCCATCCCTGCGCCACACACCTCTATGAGCACCCGAGGTAGGTGAGGGGCACTCGATGGCCCTTCTTCCCCTGAGCACCACAGCATCACGTCCCCACTACTCCTGGTTACAGCTGCTCCTCCTCAGTGCTGCTCAGCAGAGCTCAGCCCATGCACAGAGAGGAGCTTTTGGGCCCCAGGTGCATCCTTTCACTTTATTTTCACAGGAACTCAGACTCCTGCAAGCACGAGGGTGAAGGACTCAGGCCAACAGACAGAGTAAGCCCTGCTCCCCTCAGCACAACCCAGCCATGCCCACTCCCTGCTGCCATCACACACAGCCTGCAGATACCTGCACTGTGCCCACAAGGAGAGAGCTGGGCTCTGGGCTGCTGTAAGGGCTTGCATTCACCTCACAAGTGTGCTTTCATTTTCCATTTCAGCTGTGGAAATACAGTTTTCAATAAGGTAAGCAATATACACACGATATACGTCCCTGTTCCCACTGTTACTTCCAGCTGATTTCAAAGCATTTGAATGCTGTAGCCCATTTGTTATTTGTTTGTGAACTGAAACAACCCCATGGTCTGAAATACTTCCCCTTTCCTGCAGGAAATCGTGCAGCTCTCCAGTTACCTGAAGGTAGGCACCAGGCACCACAAGCAGCCCTGGAGCAAGAACCGTACATTATTATCATTATCAGACCAAGGGCTGCTTCCCCACAGGAGGCCCTGCACCGTGAGCTGCTGCTGAAGCAGAAGATGGTTATCCTGCAGGAGCTGCTCGCCACACTGCTGCACGCCTCCGAGAAGTCCTGGCAGGTACAGCCAGCCGGGGGCTTTGCCATGGGGCAGGGACAGGCAGACCATGCAACCACAGTCCCATGGATCTCACTTTTCTGTGTCTTAGCACAGCACTTTGGAGATGTTGCACATGCAGTACTGTCTGCAAAACAAAGTGCTTCTTTTCCCTTTCTGTTTAGGGCAAGTTGAATGCAAACTCAGAAAGAAAATGAGGAGAGATGCGCTTGAAGTTTCTCCCCCTGTCCTTATCAGGAGATAAAGTGGAGGCAATGCATTTTAAGGATCATTCTTTAGGGACATATGAAGCGTTTTATGCAGGGTTATTAAATCAAATGTTAATACAGAGCGCATCATACCATCAGAAAAAGGGTTTGAAAGTTCTGTTGGGGCACAAAAGCAGTGATAGGGGGAGTGAACATAAAAAAAACAAGTGTTAGATGTACTGTGGTTAGAAGCTTCCGCCTTCGCTTGCTTCTTCAAATATAATGCAGGAGGAAAAAACATCGACACACTGCATGAAGTAGCCATGAAACCTCAGATTAGAAACAGGTGGGTGCACTTTGCTTCTTGCTGTCTCTGCTGCAGAAGGGAGGCTTCCCTCTGCCTTTCACTGGGGGCTCCGAATTAAACAAATTCACTCACTGCTGGCTCTGCAGGCACAAAGCAAAGCAGAGAGTACCATGCTGAGAAGGGGCAGGGGGGTGGGGGCTGCTGTGGGTGAGTTTGGATGTCCCTTGTATGCTGTAGCAGCTTTAAATTCCTCCCAGTATTTGTGGTTTTAAAGACCTGGGGCTGCAGGTACACAGATGATCTGGCAGCAGCTTTTGAAGTGGTCAGAGTGATTTAAGGAGATGCTCATGGATGCTTCTAGTTTGAAGGAGCAGGTGCAAGCCGTGCAGGAGGATGGGAGCATTGCAATGCTGTGGGGATCAGTCCCCTGGATTCCCCCATGGTTTTACCTCTGGGATGAAGACTCTCCTGCCACAGCTCTGATACTCAGCTCTTGTCTGTTGTAAAACTGATGGATTCAAAAGTACCGGCAGGTGCAGAAAAAACAGTCTTTCCCATGGCTGTTAAGAGTAAATTACTTCAGAGCTGTTCTCTCTTGAAAGATTATTTCTTTAATACATTTGCTTCCCTTCCTACCTTCTAAAGTTGAACCCAACGCTTGGAAGTGCCTTACAGCCCCATAGAATCTAAGCTCTGTCACATCCCATGCCTTACCGTGACTTCGTGGACCCGTTTTCCTACCACAAGCATTGTGTTTGTGCAAAGTGGAAGCCCTTCAGAAAAAGCAATTAGCAATTATTGCTTTATATCAGTTACTCCAAATGACTCACGAAGGAGTATCGGAAACAGCTCATAAGCCACGGGACAACAGCTGCCAGATAAGAAGAGTTTTAAAGAAGAGTCACTGAAGCAGCAGTCACGGAGAAACGCAGCAGAAGAGTTTTCCAGCAAAAAGTTAGGAGCTGCTCAGCCTGGTGACTTCAGAGCTGAGGATGAGGACTATCAAGCATTCCAATCCAGCATCTACAAGAGTGGATGCTTTCTGAACCCAATAACCTCAGCCTCTCCCCTAACTGGAATTTTGCCCCTCGACTCCTGCACCAGGACTCTGAGTGATGATCAAAAAAATCACCAGAGACACTGCAGAGGAGAGGAAAAACCATCTGACAGTGATAACTGTAGGGTTTGGTTGTTGTATGCTGGTTTGCCATTCTTTTTTTTATTTTTTTTTTTAAACTGGCTCCTTTCATGTCAGTAATCATCAGCACAAAGGCTTGGCCAGGATGAGCTCACATAACTTTTCTGGTCAGATGCACAACTACTTCTGCCCTCCCACGTATCTGCACAAACCCACTCGGTCTGGTAACAGGCAGTTTATTCCCTATAGGGAAATCTCAGCACCGTATGTTCTTCTGCCAACTTATAAGCTGCATCTCCATAAAAGCAGCCTGCCAGCACATTTCTGCTTTACAGCATAGGAAGGGGCCGGTGCTCTGCTGCCCTGTACTCTGTACAGTGCCAAACAACCACAAAACACCGCTGCCCTCCTTTGTAAGCCTCTGCATACAGTAGAACAAATGAACCACAAAGGAAAGACAGGCATAATATTTCATACTTTAAAATGCTCTTCAGTATGACACCTACTTTCTAAGGGGACATAGCCCTCAGGCTATTTTTGTACTGACAACCGAACTGGGAAGCTTTATTCTTTGGGACTGTAAACTTATTCCTGTGCCAATTTAAACACTGCTAAGACACCAGAGAGTCAGGTTTGGCTTGGGTCTGACAGCTCTTCCCCAAACATCAAGGAGCTGCTTATTCAAAAGCCCAGCTTCAAACACCAGCAAGCAGAGATGATAATGATGCTCTCAGTATCAGTAGTGAAAAAACAGCATATGTGAACTCTGCTAGAAATTTTATCTGAATTTGCATGCAGTCTGGTTTCACAAAACCTAAGTAAAAAGCCTAACAAACACTGAGATGATGACAGGAAAAATGAATCCTCGTTATTGCCATCCATCCTCCTGCCCGGCTGCTCAGTGTCACAATGCTGACCTGATCTGTTTCCCATGCAAGCTGCAGGATGAGAGCTCAGCATTTCAGGAGCCATCAGCTGGGACTCACAGCCCTGGGGCCAGGCAGCAGGCCACCTCAGGAAGGGTCTCCACGTGTAAAGGTTTAATTTCCCCCACAACTCACTTATCCTGAGATTGAAGTCTTACTGGAACTCTAAGCACTGAAAATACTTTGGCCAAATTTAACCACAGTATTATAGAAGAAAATGAACAAAACACAAACTAACAGCGTTGGAGGCAGAATGTGTAAATTGAGATTACACACATTGGTCCAATTGTTTTTTCCCCAGGGTCAGCTGAATGAAGATAAACTTAAGTGTAAACTGAGGGCCCTGGAAAATCAGCTGCAGGCCTGCACCCAGGTAAGGTCTGATTGCCTGAGCAACAAGCAAGGCTGAAGAAAGGCACGAAAAACTGAATCATGTAATTGGGTCGGGTCTCAGTTTCTAGAGTAATCCGATTAGATACGGATCTGAAAGGTATTTTTCCTCTTTGTTGAAGCAATATTCCACAGCAAATTAGCAGCTGCATTTACACAGTGTGGATTTGCTAATATTCAGTCTTAGCGAGATTAGGAATATGTCGGATAAAACCCCTCAAGCACTCTAATCCTTCCTTCAAAGAGTTACTCAAAGGAGTGTGTGAAGAAGATCCTGATAGAGATGGAGGACCAGAAGCAGACCTACGAGCAGAAGGCAAAGGAGGCTCTGCAGAAAATGCTCGAGGACAAACTCCAGGCAGAGCAGCAGCTGCAAAACTCTCAGGTAAGAAACACGTTTGACACCTGGCTTTGCATTAATCTTATCCAGCCCCCTTATTTCAGGGAAAGGCAACAACCAGTTTACCATTTGCAAAGATGCAAAATCACTTTTTTTTTTAATTTTTTTTTTTTTTAAATGCTACCACCCAAAGTCCAAAGGTAATGACAACCTGTGCTCATTTTGTGCTGTTTTTAATAACCTGAAGTGGGGCTCATATCTGCTTCTCCCAGAGGTGCCTGGCTGTGACGAGGGAGGACCTCGCCTTCTGGAAGGAGCGCTACACCATGCTCAAATCCGAGTGTGCCCAGATGACCAAGGCACACAGCGAGCTCAAGAGCAACCTCCTCGCCCTGCAAAGCCAGCTGCAGGTACATCAGACCCCTGTGGGATCAGCACCGTGGCCCAAGGGAGCCCATGTTTTCAGATTTGCAAGCAGCCCACAGGCTGAGATCATGTAATACAAAAGCCCTTTGGTGAAGTGCTGTTACTGCACACCCAGCCCTTGCTTGTCATCACAGCACACGGCTACGCAGAACGAGGAGCTCTGCCAGGCCCTGGACTTCCTGCAGCACGAGCATGCCGAGCTCCAGCAGCAGGCTGACACCCTGCAGCAGGATAACCAGCTCCAAGCCAAGCATATCTCCAACATTGAAGGTACCACCCCTTCAGGGAAGGGCAGAGAGCAAGGACGTAATCTGAAAGCCCTGGTTCTCAGAGCCTTACTAGGCTCTGCACCCAAAGCAATCTTTATCTGAGTGCTTTGCATAACCTCAGCTTGCTGAGAACCTTTGGTTTCCAAAGGGTCCCAAATTAAAGATTAAAAGGGTTTCAAAAAGAAGGGTGAAACGGGAAACTTCCATACCTGTATGTAGATATTTGCATGAACACTGGTTTTCTTATTATTTCAGGTAAATTGCAAAAAGAACAAAATCAGAAGCTAATATTGGAGGCAACAATCAGCCACCTGCAGAGTGAGTAACACAAAGAAGTACGATGTGAAAGCTCTGCATTACTGCTGTAGCAACGACAGCGACTTGTTTCGTCCCCAGACCTGATGCAGAACCAGACCAATGAGCAGAAAACACAGGAAGTGATGGTGCAAAGGAAAGGTCAGCAAACTTTCTAACTTCCACCTAAAGCTGCTGTAATTTGACATGGGAATGTCAGAAGTGACTCCAGGAGAAATCTGTATTTGTTTAGAATAAAGGATTATATTAAAGCTACACAAAACTAGTTATGATTCTATGATTATATTTTGGTAGTTAACATTAAAATACAAGTTTATTTGTGAGGCAGATACTTTACAAAAAAAAAAAAAATTGTTTTCATTCCAAGTTCTTTTTCAGTGGCTATGCCATTCTGAAAAAAAGTCAGTTTGTAGCTGCAATTACAGCTGTACTTCTGTACTTAAAGAAAGCAGTAAAAGAAACTTAAGCTCCTCCTCCCTTCCATTGCTGGTAAGTGCTTGAAAACATTTCTCTAAAGACTATCAGCTTGCATCTACAAGAGACGCAAGCCTATGATAACTAACTGAGCTCCTCTCTGTACATAGCTTGCAAATATTATCTTTAAACTGTGCTGAGTAGAGAAGCTACAAAGCAAACTGGAGGCCAAGATGTGTTTCTCACCAGCAGCCCGACTGTTTTCTAGATCAGGTTGTCACCATGCAGAACCCACCTCTCACTCCTGCCAAGGAAATGCAAAATGTTCTGTCCGAGCATCCCAAGGAGAAGGCAGAAGAAAGCCTGAGGGATGAGATGCAGGAAAGGACATCCCAGCTTACAGCAAAGGAGAAAGAGGTGAGGAAGTCACTGCTGGGACAGCAACCCTGTCAGGGATTGAGGTGCCTTTTAGGTGCCCTCAGGAGCATACAAGAACAGCATATTAAAGCTCCTGGAGGTAGGAAGAGCTGCAGGCTGCACCTGGTATCCCCCAAAAGGATTTACTCTGCTTTATTTCTGTTCTGATACCAGCCTCAGGTGAAGCTAACAATATCTGCTGGTAGGGACAGGGCACCAAGCAACCATGTCTAGAACCACTGCTTCAGAAAAACCCATTTCTGCTCGCAGGAAAAAGATAAAGCCACTCTTTAAGAGCCAAATCTTTAAGTATAAAGGAAGCATAGGAGAAGGAAGTAGAAGGAGGGCTCGTAAATAAATAACAAGAACAAAAAAACCCTGTAACATCTGACCAAAAACTGCAAGGTGCTTACCACATAAGCAATTATTTCAGGACAAAAAACCAGTAGCACAAACTGCCCTCTGCATACCAACAGTCCCACACATCTTACTGCAGAACTCAGATAACAGGAGCTTATAAAAATAAGATCTATGACTTACCAGAGCTGAGAAACACACCAGAACCTGCTCCACTAACTACTCCAGAACTGTGCCCACATCACCTGAGGAAGGGGCTTAGCTGAGTGTAATCATAGCAAAAGGGAACAGCTGTGGGTGCCAGCTGCATTGGCTTGCACAGAAGGACATGAACCCCTGCCATGATTTTACACCCCACATCTTCCTCCTGATCAGAACAAATTACTTTTTTCTCTCTCTTTTGCATAATATGAAAGATGGCAGTAGAAGCAAGCAGATCACAGGATGGGAGGAGCCAGGGCATTGCCTGGGCCCCCACCTAATACTGAAATCTGCTCTATCCTATGTAGGTATGTAAGGGCACGCGAGTAGCAGAAGGGGAAATCCCCCCTCGTCACATTGCCCACACACAGGTGAAGCACCACAGCTGCTGTGGTAGCCCTGCCCGTTCTGGGGTGCCTGAAACCACAGGACTCCCTCCCCACTGACCCCTGCCTCCATTCCCCCCCCAGTGCCAGGAGCTGCGTGCAGAGCTGGAGGCACTAAGCGAGGAGTACCGCTGCTGCCTGAGCTGCCTGCGCCAGTGCCGCCAGGAGCTCAACCAAAGCCAGATGGTGAAGGTGGGACCGATCCTCACCCCTTCCTTGTGGCAGCTGCACATCACCCTGGGAAACACTCCTTTATCTGGGGCAGTGTGGAAGGATGAGCAGCACGCCCGTTAGGGATGGGATGAGAGGTTTCTTCTCCCAAACGTCTCCTGGTTACACTCGCTTCCTTTTGCAGAGACAACGTGGTAACTGGCTCCCTCTTCTGCTGGCAGTGATAGCAATAGCCATGGCTGCTGTGCTGGCCAGCTACAGACCATGAGCACTTCCTCAGTGACTTCCATGCAGAACTGACTCCTGACCTGCCGGCAGCAACCTGCCCTCACTGCAGTGCTCCTTCTGCTGCTCCTTGCCTGCTTCATACCCAAGCTGGTCTCAGCCAGACAAACTGACACGGCTCCAATAAATGTGGGGAGATCACCCTTGTCTTCCATGTGTTGGTTATTCTTTAACTGAGGGTTGCCCCGCTTGGTCCCTGCACCTCTTGGAGTCATGGGGGCAGCAGGAACCGTGCATACCATGCATCTGGGAGCCAAGCTGTGTGCATACAGAGAAACAACAATGCAATTCCCTTCATTTGTTTCAATGCATGGGAAATATTCCACCCTGCACCATCTTTACTGGCATCCAGCAATAAAACCGGGGCTGCATACCACCCAACCCCAGCACCCTTCACACCACCTGCCCAGCCCAGGCTCAGCCATACCCTTAGCTTCTCTCGTGGCCAAGCACCCTCAGCCATGTCTGCTTCTCTTCCATGCTCAGCACACTCATTTGGCAGAGCCAGGTTTTTCCACCCATCAGAGCTGTCCCTTGCTAAGCGTGGGCTCAGACACGAGGTGTGACACCACATCACACACACAACACAGAGCCTACAACAAACTTCACAAACTAAGAATGCTGCCGCGTCGGCACTTTTTATTAATCCTCAGTCGTTCACAGCAAATAAATACAATAACACACTCCACAGTCAGGATCCGGGCTGTGGAGCCGCTCTGTTTGTTCATCCACATACTTGGGACGTGCGTGGACTTGATCAACACCTGGCCTGAGCGACGGTCAGGCCCAAACCCATCTGGTTCTTGCTTGGGGCCTCCCAAAAGTGCCTCAGTGGGTTCCCCACCTCACTCCCTGAGGTATGCGAGGAACAGGGTGAAAAGCCAGTGTTTGTCTGTCTGTCTGTCTGTCACAAGGCAACTGCTGGCAGCACCACCACCTCGCTGGAAACGCAGAGGTCGACGAAGTCGCTCTGTGCACAGAAGTCATCCCTCAGCTCCTTGCTCCAGGCGTCCAGCACCTCCTGCAGCTCCGCGCAGAGGCTCTCGGGGATGCTGAAGGAGCAGATCTGCACCCGGAGCCCTGCCCGTATCATGGGGCAGGAGGCCCGGGCCGTGAACACCCTGAGTGGCGTCAGCGCCAGGCAGTTCTCAGCACCCTCCTCTGCCGGGAAGGTGTAGGCTGCCGGATAGCCCAGCAGCACCCCAAACACGGCGCAGAGATTCCAACCTGAGGCCGCGACCTCACTGCACGACACGGGGCCGTCGGCAGCCTCGTCCGCAGCCACGAGGTGGGCCAGGAGAGCCTCCACGTGCTCCCCGACGGCCGCAGCCTCGGCCGGGCCGCAGAGCGCAGGAGCGGCCCGCGCTGCCGCCACGTCAATGAAAGGCACGGGCCGGGCACGGAGCGCGGCTTCCAGCCGTCGCCGAGCTCGGCCAGGGTGCAGCAGCAGCACCTCGCCGTCCACGCCCAGCAGGTGCAGGCGGCCCAGGCCCAGCCCGGCCTCCCGCAGCCGCTCCACGTAACGCCGCATCTCGGCGGGCCGGGCCGCCCCGCAGTCGTATAGCAGCGCCGGCTTCAGCCCCGCCGCCACCGCCAGCACCTCTCCGGCCAGCTGCAAGGCGCGGGCCGCCGCCAGCCGCCGCCGCCGCCCGGCCCCCAGCGCCTCCCGTGCCGCCGCCACCAGCTGCGGGGCGGCCTGCGCCTGGCCGCGGCCCGCGGGGCCCATAGCCGAGCCCCGGCCTAAAGTGGCGCCGCACCCGGCGCCCGCCGCTTCCGGCCCGGCCACGGCGCCACGCAACACCGGGGCGGAGCGGCCTATGAGGCCTCACCGGGGCGGAGCTGAACGAAGAGCGCTGCTGGAGCGCAGAGCTCCCCCTGCCTGCAGGCGTCACGCATTTATCACACATACTGTGAGGCGTGACATAGGAACGTTAGCAGGCTGCTTGAAGAGAAATAAAGCGAGACAAGATAACGGTAAGGCAGTTTTAATAGAGTACAGAGTAGTTTTTCCTCTCTCCCCCTCAGATCTTTATATACAGGCTGTCAGTGTTCGGTTTAAAAAATATTACAGAATTACAAATCTGATTTATACATAGCGGTGGGGTAAGCGAGCAGCTAAAAACAGTGGCGGAGCTAGAAGCATTCCTTATTCCCTTTATTTATAACACTCCCCAAACAAAAGTACCATGAGGCTGCGGAAATTCAATCAGAAAACCAGATTTACAGATTTCATTCAGGTTCAGGCAAGGCACTTGTCAAAGTTTTCTTATATACACAAGGGAGGGAACAGCACAGGAGGACAAGCGCCTGTCACTGCGCAGGCAGCGGCTGTGCCATGTGCATGGCAGGGGCCTGCATCGGCCACCCCTCCTGGTGGGTCTGCAACAGGCGGTACAGCTGCTTCAGGTGAGCCACAATGTTGTCCTTGATGTCAGGAGTAGAGATCTGGAGCCGCACGCTGCCGCTGTCAAAGGAGCGTGTGAAGTCACCAGAAAACATCTCATATATCATCCGGGCTACAACGGGGATGACCTGTTGAAAGAAATCCATCATTTCAGCCTAGCCGTCACACAGTACATTTCTGTTCCTCGGCAAAGACTCCTTGCCAGAGAAAGTTCCCTGCAGGATAGTTTCCACAGACACCTAAAGCACACTCACAGCTCAATGCTATTTGGCAAACAGAGCATCTGCATATGTCATGACAAAAAAATCCAGCAGACTTGTTGGGATTTCCCCCTGCCAGTGGTCACAGCAGAGAAGAGTTCTCTAGTTTCTGTAGGTATCAATCTAGAGCCAGTGCACTGCCCCAGCAGGGCTACCACATGTCACTCCAAGGCCTTTGTTCCTACCTGAACCACGATCAGCTTCCTCTCCCGAGGTTTTCCATCAGGCCACTCTTCCCCAAAACAGAAATAGATCTCAAATGGTGGCTGTTTCTCAATTTGTC
Source organism: Perdix hodgsoniae (assembly GCA_035772895.1). Classification (NCBI taxonomy): domain Eukaryota; kingdom Metazoa; phylum Chordata; class Aves; order Galliformes; family Phasianidae; genus Perdix; species Perdix hodgsoniae. The sequence continues at coordinate 1,822,028 of JAPSGF010000060.1, read as the reverse complement.
CTTTCTGGTGGGCAATCAGCTCTAAGAAGAAAAGCAGAATGCTGTAAGTTTGTCCACTTTTTGGATAGAAATGCTTACCATGTCCCACCCACATTGTGCCAGGTCTCCACTATGCACTGTCCCTTGCCAGAGGGACATATCCACAATTACAGTTCGTTTCTTGAATACAGAAAAGCTTTCTTTAAAAGCAAACCCAGCAGCTCTCAGTGCTGGAGTGCCCAGCCACTCCACAGTCCATTGAGGTCAGGGGAAGCAAGGACTCGTGCTCTATGCATATGCAAACTAATTAGCACTTCCAAACCAACCCCCAGGATAGACCACTCTTTCCAATAATGTCACCAAGGGCCTGCATGAGGATCCAAAGTTATCTTCCAGAAGCAGAAGCTACCTACCACTTAAAAACGTTTCCAAACAGAAGAGTTTGACTTTCTTTTGCCTCTCAATCAGATTTGGTGTAGTGGCAGAAGGTGCACAGGGACCAGACCAGTAGACCTTGCACTGGCAGAGCCGCACAGCGTAGATGGCATGGCCACTGACCTCCAGGATCAGTCCCCTGTCCATAACATCCAGCAGCCGACTGGTGAAGATCTTTTGCTTTTCGTTGGTAATTTGCTCTGTTCCTGGAAATCTTACTTGCTCCAAATTAATTGGCCCAAAGAGCTCTTCCTGGTCTGGCATAGGACCCAGCTCTCCGTAGAACAGTCTGCATCCCTGCGGGTTGCTCACAGTTGTTGTCTGCCCAGTCTCCTTTCCTCGATATTCGAACTTTATTTCTAGGTCTGTCACTGAGAGAAACTGTCAGTAGGACTTTTCCTGGACCTCTGCACATACATCAGCAGTAGAGACATATCACACAATACAAGCTAGGCTTGCAGGGATATTTTAGCTATACACAGATGCTAACAAGCAAAAAGAATTAAAAAATGTTTTTAAGTACAATGACAGAAGCACTACAAACCCATGAACATACTTGGAAGAGAGCTGATCCAGAGCTCCGGACTGCTGAAGAAGTCATGCTGCAAAGCAGTCGGGGGCATTTCCATATCCAGAGGTTCATTCTTTGGCCATACAGCTTCAGGGCTGCAGTTCTCTGCACTGGCTGGAGCCATCGGAGAATCTACAGAAGGGAATTGACTCTTTCCTAAGCCAAGTCGTAATTTCAAGCACGCACCAATATACAAGCAAATAACTTCACTATTACATTACAGACTGTGGTACCAACCATTGATATTAAGAAATGGAAACGTCTCTTGAATAGGGACATGCTGAGATTGATTCAGTTCTTCCTCTTCATCCTCATCAAGATCATTTTCCTTCTCATCCCATGGAGCTGAGCCAGTGGAACCTGCAAACAACCACAAAGTGGGCAGACAATTGGTATGAAACACTGCAGTGCATTTATTGGGAAAAAAAAAATAAATGTAGTTTTCATATTGGCTTTGCACAATATCAAAAGTTTATTTCTGATTATAAGTTTAAAAAAGAAAATCTCATCTGTACAACATTTTCAGCTTAATGCCTGCTTTTAGAAAGCTGAGGGTACAGAAACATTCGATAACATTGGATCTTTTTTTTTAGCAGAAAGCAGAAAGAACTGCTACTGTGTGAAGATGTATTAATTTTAGCACAGGCATACTATGGCTCCAAGTCCTCTTTAGGTGCAGCTGGGCTTACAGCAGCTGCCAGGCACTGCACACAAAGGCAGCTCGGGAGTTAATGCCACGCAGGGAAAGGTGCATGCATTGGACAAACGCCTGCTCAGTAACCAGCTCTGTACCAGCAAGGCCCTCACCTGGATTAATGATTGATCCCTGGGACTGCGGGATATCGCACACTTCATAAATTTTCACAGGATTCATGGGCACCTCCTTGGTGCCATCATACATCAAATTAAACTCCCGGCTTTTGTTAAGAGCACATCGGAGCTGGGCTTTCCATTTTGCAGGGTCTGGCTCGTCGACTCCTTCCTGGTACTTTCCTGTTTCCACAGCCCATGCCTGGGGACAAAGTACAGCACCGTGCTCAGTCCATCCCTCACAACAGAGCCAATTTAATGAGAAATAAAGCTTAGAAACAAATTTAGTGTGAAAATCCTCTCTTGCAGAAGCCTTAACGACAACTCTTCTGATAACAGCAGACGTTCCCTCCTTAATAGCTTTTCCCATTAAATGGAGAAGATAAAAATAAATGTATGAAGATGCATGCTCTGAATGTACAAGTTAAGTGCGAACCACACAGGATTGTGCACTGAGTCTCTCCAGGTGTCTCAGCTGTGATACTAGAAATCATTTCTGGAAGCATCTCCTGTGCAGGGGATAGATTTGGTTACAGTGGAGTGGAGCAGCCCCAACATCAGAGCATCAGTCATCCATTGACCAGGCAACCACACATTACCAGGCCTGTCGTGGTCTGAAAGGGTTAAAGAACTGTACACCTCTCCAGCGCAGTGCCAAGCTTGGCATCCAGGTGCAGAGAGTGGCATTTCAAAGAGCCAAGAAAGAGAACAAAACGCACCTGGAAACTGTTACTGAAACGCCTATGGAGCTCTGGGGACAACAATTCGGCCCTTTGTGTAACCAAGCTTCTCCCTCCCTCACCTTGAAGATGGTGTTCTCCTCCTCGTGCTGCGGGCTGTGCCGGGTTGCGTGCTTCCAGGGGATCTGGAACCGCTTGGCTTCTCGGTTCAGCCAGATGAGGCCGGGGTACATCCCACTGTCCACCTGGGCCACCAGCCACGGCTTCAGGCGCACTCTGCGCGGGTGTAACGCCATTGTCTAAGAAAGACAGAGGTGATAACAGACCAACTGCAGCAGGGTAGTGGAGATTTCTCTTGTTTACAAAGTGAACTTCACGGAAAAGCACCCTATGGGGTGCTACTGCTATCAGCTGTTGTTATGGCACACTGAAATCACTAACTCGGACTTAGCTAGCGACTGTTCTACAGGAGGAGCTACAAACGGGTCACTAAGCAGAGACTATAAGCACTTCTAGAACAACAACTTGGTAAATATTCCATTAAGTAGAGATGTGTGTTATTCGTGTTAACTGGGAAGGGTGAGCCCCAGCCAAGCCCGAGCTGGAAATGCTGCACAGGAGATAAAGCTACCAGCAAGCCACAGCAAGAACTGACATCAGAATTCCAGAAGCCTCCACGTACCCCTCACTGAATGGGACTCTCTCATTTAGTTTTCCTTCAATCCTGTCAGCCTCGCCTTAGAGAGACAAAGCTAACGTGCCAAATCTGAAGTTTCTGCCCCAACTGAGGTATAGGAGGAATCATCAGCAGGACGGGACTGCTCTGTAAGAGATGGGCTTTCCTCCAGAAGTCATTTCATGTCTTTCCTCAAGTTCCTCAGTGCAGTAGAATCATCTGCAAACATCACCGCAAGGTGCTGACCTGCAGTAACTGCAATGTTTATCCAGGAGGACATGAACTGCAAGTCCACGCTCATGCTAGAAATCAAGTCATGCTGCCTTAATGGTTTCTTAAGAAAACAAAACTGCAGTTAAAGTACAAATCGGATGCCTTAAGTAGTATCGTGTTGCTGCAACATTCGTAACCAGCAATATTCTTCTTCATCAGAACAGAGAAAGCCAAAGGAAGTTAACAACTGCCCCTCTGCAAGAAAAAGCAGCATTTAGCATCTTTTGGGAGGAGGAATTCATGCTACACGTGTTAGAAGGCATATCCCACACGTTCATTCTGTGAACTGTGAAACATTGAGGAAAAAATGGCAAATTTCCATTGATAAAGCAAATACTGGAGAAGTAAATCCTTCACCATGAGCCCCAGACATTGCTACTGGAGTTGCAAAATGAGTCTAGCAGCAGAGATAGAGGAGATGATAAAGCCTATCCAAGAACTAGCTCAGGAACACGTTTTTTTTGTTGTTGTTCAAATACCTGCAAGTGTTCACACAAAATTCATCTGAACTCAGCTTATTTTATTTGTTAAGCAAAGAAATTGTCCTGATTTCATTGCAAATCCTGTTTAAATAATACTCGGAAAACGTGCTTAGCCAAGGACCCAGGCACATTAGCAGAGCATTCTCTAGGTGCTGCAAAAGATCAGAAAGGAATCCTCAACATAATTTTTATGCTTCTGAAAGCTGCTCTATCAGTTCTCCATATAAAAAATCCCACCAGAATTAAACACTCCATAAAGTGTTTGCAAAGACACGAAGCCCAGGTTAATTCTGGGCTTAGAATTGACACAGAAAGAACAAAAATCAGGTATTGATTTCACAAGCAAAGGGAAAACCAGTGATTTCTCCTTGGAACAAGGAAATCCTAACTGAAACTCATTTCTACAACTTCTCATACATTTATCTTTACCACAAGCAGCCTTTCTGCCTCTAGTAACACACACATCTGCAAGGCCGAGATGGAACAGAAACCCATCCGCACCACAGAGAAAAATTCATGCCTGCCTTTGATAGAAAAATGAATTCAGTCACGTTTGCAGTGCATTGGCACTGCCCATCGGGATCAAATTGTCCCCTGGATAACAGCCAGCCCCTGTCAATACCAGACGTTACAATGCTTTATGACCTTTTATCGCCAATGACTTGTTGACACACTACGAGAGCAAACCAACTTGAATCCATTGCAGCAGACAGTGACTCAGCCCCTCACAGCCTTCAACTTCCAGCCCACGAATCCGCGACCACCGGGCGCTGAGAGGGCAAAATGTTACCCAGCAAGAGCTCACGGGGGCTGGAAAACGAACAAACATCTCACAGCCCAGCAGCAGAAGTCAGAGCCAGCCACAGTCCATCTCGGTGACTCTCAGCACAGCTGTCAGCAGGCTTAACAGCACGCAGCACACCCGGAAAATGCTACCTGCAGCCTGCCTGCACCACGCTGCATAGGGGCTGCTCTGGGTCAGGGTAAATAGCTGAAGGATGCTCCGTGCCCCTCCTGCCTCCCTCATGCACACCTTTCCCCATAGCGTTGCAGCCCACGGGTTTTCCCAGCTGCAGCGCTTTCAGGCTCTGCCAGCACCGCCAACACTCAGCACCTTCCCAGGCAGCTCACAGCGCCTCTAAGGAAGGAAGGGGCGTCCTCTGGGTGCAGCTTTGCAGAACCACGGGCTGCCACCTCATTCCTCGCTTGTTACCTTTGTTTGATGACATTTTCCTACATCTGGTGGTGGTTTTTTTTTTTCTTTCCCAAAGGCAAGCAGCTCAACCCTCAGTATCAGTATTCCCACCGACAAACACGCTGAACTTTCATCCACTGAGCTGACACTCCCCCCCCCCCCCCCCCCCCACGCATGGGGAACCTGCGGCTCCCACA
>JAPSGF010000060.1:1784754-1816330 GCA_035772895.1 Perdix hodgsoniae | reverse complement strand
CCGGGGCTGCGGGAGGAGGAAAGTTGGTACGGCTTTGTGAGAAAGCGTCTCCGCGCCCCCCCCCCCCCCCCAACTTCGTAACCCGTTTGGCCCAACACATCCACACATTGCGTTTGAACCAAAACTTAAAGCCTTAAAAACTTATAAGATGAGCGCGCAGCCGCTTTCTCACAAAGCCGTACCAACTTTCCTCCTCCCGCAGCCCCGGCCCTGCGCGCACCCACCTCGCTGCCTGCGGCATCCCTCAGCATCCCGCCGGTCTCGCCTCTCGTTCGCCTTTCATTTCTTTTCCCTGTAGGTGGAGAGCCGTGACTCAGTGGTGAATCTTGGTTTCAGGAGTTCGCATAATGCTTCCCCATTCAGTTTCAATGAACTAGAAAAAAACAGTGGGGAATTTCCCCTCCTCCTCCATCACGGAACACTGTGGATGGTGCTGAATCCTGACTTTGGGAAGGCTAACCCAGAGCTCAGCGCTGCACCAAGATTTAGGAATTATATGTGCAGAATGCTGAAAACCTTCAAGCAAACAGAAAATGGAGCTCTGTATTTTCCCTGGGAAGTGTGCCTTGCAAGATGCCAAGCGAAAGATGAACCTTTTCAGCTTTCGTTCGTCGCTGAAGCGTGGCCATTGGAAGTGACACTGAGCAGGAGTTTGTCAGAACAGAGCAAAATGTCTGGCAATGAGAGAGAAGCATCCAAGGTTGATGTTTTCTTTGTAGGAATGTGCTGTGCTGGTGAACCTCAGATTTGTCTGATTGGTTTTCCCCAACTTTTTTTGATATGGAAAGTGAGGGACAGGTGCTCCTGTAATAACACCTCCATGTTCATAGTCCTGCCATGTGCAATCATGGAATGGCCTGGGTTGAAAAGGATCACAGTGCTCATCCAGTTCCAGCCCCCTGCTATGTGCAGGGTCATCAACCAGCAGCCCAGGCTGCCCAGAGCCACATCCAGCCTGGCCCTGAATGCCTGTGGGGATGGGGGCAATGCAGTGGCCGGTGTGGTGAACAACTGCAAAGAGACACTGGGTGCTGAGCTCCCAGAGTGCGGGAGACCTTTGATCTCCTCCTGAGCAGCTCAGCACCAGCGCTGCCCCACATTCCTGCCACCTGCACTGCTGTCTGCTGGCAATGGGTAAAGTTGGAGTGGTTCAGATTGGTGGCAGATTGGGCTTAGAGCACCTTAGAATGTTCCCTGGGCAGAGCTGTGCTCCTCCCATGCCTGCGCTGGGGATGCTGCAGGCTGCCCATCCCAAGGAGTGCTCGTGCTGCTTTGCCTGAAATGATGGAGCAGTACAGAATGTGAGAAGCCCTCACTGCACCTCCAGCCTCACAGCAGCTGATCTCCTCGCACAGCCAGGCCTGCCCACACACTGCCGTCATCTCTGGCCTCTGCTCAGCAGGGACAGGGAGGTGATTGTCCCTCTCTGCTCTGCTCTTGTGAGGCCCCATCTGCAGCACTGTGTCCAGGTCTGGAGCCCCCAGTACAAGAAAGACAGAGAGCTGTTGGAGAGGGTCCAGAGGAGCCACAAAGATGAGCAGGGGACTGGAGCAACTCCACTACAAAGACAGGCTGAGGGAGCTGGGCTTGTTCAGCCTGGAGAAGAGGAGGCTGTGGGGTGACCTCATTGCAGCCTTCAGTGCCTAAAGGGAGCCTACAAACAGGAGGGGAATCAACTCTTGGAAAGGGTTGATAACAGCAGGACAAGGGGAAATGGTTTGAAGTTGAGGCGGGCAAGATTGAGGTTGGATGTCAGGGGGAAGTTCTTGGCTATGAGAGCGGTGAGGTGCTGGAACAGCTGCCCAGAGAGGCTGTGGATGCCCCGTCCATCCCTGGAGGTGTTCAAGGCCAGGTTGGATGGGGCCCTGGGCAGCCTGGGCTGGGATTCAATGTGGAGGTTGGTGGCCCTGCGTGGGGCAGGGGGTTGGAGCTTCGTGATCCTTGAGCTCCCTTCCAAGCCTGGCCATTCTGTGATTCTGGGAAGGGCGCTGCAGCTGCCAGGCACACAACACAGAGCTCTGCAGGGCTTTTCCCCAAGTTCCTCCTGGGCACTGCTGCAGCATGTGGCAGCATGTTGTGCTGGGGAGCTGACAGGAGAGGAGCAGTCTCTTTTTCCACGCTGTTGGCGGGGAAACTCTGCAGTGTTTCAGTCGTATGGGCGATGCTCTGGGGATGTGTAATCAGATATTCCCCTTTGCTACTCATCACCCAAATTGCTCATTCTGCTGTGATATTTCTTAGAAGGTATCACCCTATAAAGCATCGATCGAAACCCTTCAAGGAGCCAAATAGAACCTTTATTAAAGGCTCTTTATTACACTGACCTGCATCTATTTTTTGAGGCATGCAGAGAACTCCTTTGGTTGACAAACTGTCCACAAAGCGATGTCCTGCTGGCCAGGGGGCAGCAGCAGTGTCTGTAGTCTGCAGAGTGCATGCTTTGGGCAGCAAGAGTGTCTGCAGGGCAATTTTCATACCAGGAGAGATGAGATTTCATTTGAACACCAAAATAACATCAGTACTTGTATTAACCTGATTGCATGCCCTGATATGAGCAGCAGCACCAGGCAGACTTTGTAGCTCAAGTCTCTTTCAGTCCTCTGTTCGTAGCTAGAAAAGCTTGTAGTCATCAAAACAACAAGGAGCCATTTTCTGTCCTGGGAACAGATCGCTAAGTTCCCATAAGGCAAAACACAATTATGCAATGAGGCAGCACAGTGTCCCAGGCATGCACAGTCTTGTTATGCACTCTCAGTGCTCGCATTCCAGCATACAGCCGCTCACAGGAGCGCTGCACAAAATGGTGCAAAGCCTTTCAGCGTGCTGCAGAACCATGCAGAGCCCTCCAGTGCAACGCAGGAGCATGCAGAGTCCCCTAACTCGTTTCCCAGCAGAAACAGCTCTGCTTCTTGCAGGCTTTTCGACCCAGATAGAGCCCTGCCTTCCCCAGGTATCAGGTGAAATGAATCAAGGAATGTCAGTTGAGGGAAAAGCTTCATGCGGTGAATGGAACGGGGAATACAACAAATGAAATACCTCAGTAACAGTTGGTTGGCAAAGGTGCTTTCCAGCAGCTCTGGCTGAACGGCGTGCGCTGACGGACGGATGCAGTGAAGTTCAGGTGTCACACTGCTCCATTGCCAGTGAGTTATCTCACATTCAGGGGGGTGAAACTTGTCCACAGCATTTGTAAAAGGAGAGATTGATCTTAGTAATCCCATTGCGTTCTAGGTGCAGAGAGGGACAAACACGATACCTCCAAATTAGCAAGCCAAAATAGTTGACTTTAATTGAAAGAGAAAAGCCTTACCCTTCCTGACAATTCCCCTGGTCTTCCCTACCCACCCATCACTATTACTGCTGAGCAGCTTTTGTCCTCAGCGTGTTTAAGAACCTGAAGTGAATCCATCATTCACTGCCTGGGCTTCCTCACACACTGAGAATTACTGACACCCACACTTGTGCTCTACTGCAGACCTGTGTGCACACACACACACAGGTGTCTCCCCATACACACGCACTGCTATTGGCAGCTCATTGACAGTAAGCAGATTAAGAGGAAGCCCCACTGCAGACGCAAAATACTCCCACAGCAGCAAATTTTAGACTGACTGTTGACCTCTGTTTTTCCATATTAGAAACTCTTCTTCCCAAGCCAATCTGCTTCCAAAAAAGAACAGCTTAAATCCTGATGGTCTTTAATATTATTATAATGGGGAGTCTATTGTTTCCTATTAACGCTACTCCAATCCTCTTAAAAGGAGAATCCTATCCAGCTATCAGCCTGGCTCAGGCACATTTTTAGCTACAGGTCATTTCTTTCCAGCTGACACAGATAAGTGGTCGGTTTCAAAACACCTGGGATGATGAGGATCGGGGCTGGCAGCCCCAGCAGGAATAGGGAACAGTGGTGGGAAGGGGGTTTTTGGCAGCAGGTGGCTGTGACCAGCCCCATACCGGGCCTCTACAAAGCAAGAAGAGGTCAGTATTATAGCCAGACATGGCAACCAGAAGTACTTCAACTGCAAAACGCACAGAAGAGGAATAAAGAGGCCTCAGGTTTTAAAAATACACATTTCTATATAGAAAGGAAATAAAAGACGTGCTGCTTTTCATTGAAAATGTCCATCATGTAGAGCAATAGGAACATCTGCCTCTGAGTATTCAATTCTTTATCATTTTGTGCAGAGTTAAGCTTATAGTAGGCAATTTTATATGTCAGTAGTCCCAGCAGCTTCTCTCCCGTGAGTGGAGTTGCATGTATTTTATCAGGGTCTGCTCTTAATGTTTCTCATTCACTTGCCTTCTTTCACTGAAAAGTTGGAGCGCTCCCTGCAAACAGGCGGTGTGTGCCTCCATTAGAAAAACTAACGTGAGGGTGCTTGTTGTCCTTCTTCTTAATGAGAAACGTAACGAAGTGAACAGAGCTGGTGGGCAATGTGCAAAAGGAAGCTCAGTTCCCAAATTCTTCAGCGTGAAGGTGTTAATGTGCAGGAGGACCCTGAGCCTCTGCAGCCTGCTTCTAAATAGGGCACAGCCCAGAACATCTGAAGGTCTCTGTGGCTCATGGGTGGGAATCTCCTAATGATCTTAGTTATTTTTATACGTGTCTGCTGCCACATGCTGCTCTGCCCCAGTGCAGAGAACAGCTCTGTGAGCACCGAGTGAGTGCAGGCAGCTGGGGAGGTGGGCACAGCCTGGGGAAGGAGAAATTGAGAGACAGCAGCAACACAGAGTCACAATATTCGCATCAAACAGAGGCACGGAACGGCCAGGAAAAGAAAAAGCAACTGAAGGTGGTTACAAAGGAGCATACAAGCAAAGGAACTTGGATTTCCTCTTCTCTTACGGAGCAAAATGGGACAGCAGTTTACCAACGCTGAAGGGGAACAGACAGAGATCGATGTTGCTGAATTGCAGGAATGGTATAAGAAATTTGTGGTTGAGTGTCCCAGCGGAACCCTCTTCATGCATGAATTCAAGAGGTTCTTCGGCGTCCAGGATAACCACGAAGCAGCAGAGTACATTGAAAACATGTTCAGAGCTTTTGATAAGAATGGGGTAAGCGGCGAGGAGTTCTTATGCTGGTTTGTCAGTGATCAGCACTTTTCCTCCTGCAAGATGCAGGTCTTCTGGTGCAGCTCCCAGCCGTGTCATGGTGCTCTAGTGGGACAGAAGGGGCACGTACTGCAGAGTTCTGCATGGGCTGGGGGGTGGCCTCACAGATCTGCATACTGACTAAAGGCAGAACATCCTTACTGCAGTATTTGCAGATGGATTGAAAGGTTTAAGTGTAGGCAGTCGTATTTGTGACAATATTACCGAAAGGACATGCAATTATCAAAGGCTGAGTGGGAAAAAATCTGTTATGCCAGGGGGGTTACAGTGACTTGATATGCAGTAGAAGAAGTGTGTGTACATATATGCAGGTGGCATGTAACAAAACATTGGTTGCAGTTGCTCAGAAGCAAAGGAATGTCGTCCAATTCAGACCTCCTGGTTTGGATTCCCTTGGCTGTAGGGAAAATGAGGCACCCTTTCCTGAGGTGCTTTCCCCAGGGCTCCTGGGCAAACAGGCTTTCTGGTTTAGTTGCAGTTTATACCTTCACATATATTAGTGCAAAAGATAGCATAATGCTCTCCTGTAATATTCATAGAAATGTAATATGCTTGCCTTTCTCATCTTGAAATGGGTAAGGGATGCTTGACAATCTTATTTTTCTGAACCTCTCGACTGTATTCAAAGCAGCCCAGATACTCTCAGCCCATGCAGTGTCCTCTGGCAGTTTTGCACTGAGATTTTGCAAGCGGTTTTCTATCAGTCATGGCCAGTTAAGCATCAGTGAGACTCTCCTCTTTTCCTTCAGGATAACACCATCGATTTTCTGGAATACGTGGCTGCCTTGAATCTTGTTTTACGGGGAAAACTGGAGCACAAGCTGAGGTGGACGTTCAAAGTGTATGACAAGGATGGGAATGGCTGCATAGACAAACCTGAGCTGCTAGAAATTGTTGAGGTAAGTCGGCATTGCCTCATCTCTCATTTCAGCAATCACAGTTCTTTGGCAACGTTGTGATGCATTCAGTTTTTGTGATAACTGAGGTTTCAAGGCAGCCGTGGGCAGCAAAGCGACAGTGCCTGACCGTGGTGAAGGGTCAGAGGGTTGGTGGAGCCCAGCAATGAGAACAGAGGTGCTGTGAGCTCTGGGTTTCTGCTCAGACCTTTCGTTCAGATATTTTACATCAGAACCCACTGTCCTGGCCAAGGGAAGAATGCTTCAGCCCTGCTCCTCCCAGCAGCCAGGCTTCCTGGCTGCACAGCAGCTGAGAATACGCTGGGAGGCACAACCTAGCAGAGAAGTCCCATTTGTAATTAGTCCTTTCTGGGTTTCTGTTCCGTGCTTAGTTTTAATTAGCGACTGCAAAGGTGTGCGAGGAGGCATGTGGGTTAGCAGGCAGATACAGGTAACTGGCCTTTAACTTCAGGTAAGTCCCTCAGGGAGTGTGCCAGTCACAGCTTCACCCTTTCACAGCCATATTTATGAGGTTCAACTGGTGCTTGTATGATATTTTAGGATTTGGGGGTAAATGCAATACCAAAAGCAATTCAGCTGTGGAAATCAAGTCCTCTCGATAGCCAGCAGCTGGGAAATAGCAACCAGTGTGTCACCTGCAGGGCAGGTGGGGAGCATCTGGGAGCCAGACCTGGGCAGGTTCAATTATGGTTTTGAGGTCAAACTGGAATTGGCCAGAGCTGTGTTAGGCCCTCGCTAATCCCCTCTCTGGGAAGACATCAGACAAAACTCTTCAGCCTAATGAGCAGAGATAATGATGAGCAGGTGGCTGTCATGTCAGGCAGAGGTGGAAAATGCCATTTTCTAATGACAAAATGAAGCAGGAGTTGGGGTATGTGATGCTGCAGGTTTGGGGCTTGCAGCTCAGGCAGGAGCTCCAGGGGGGCTGGGAAGCGTAGGCGAGCCTGGCTTTGGCTCTGCTCTGGCCTTAGAAAAAAGTCATATTGAAAAGCCAGATTTTCCTATCTGAAACTCTTGCATTGTTCTTTGCAAGGGGGCTCTGAGGTCTTGACCAGGTTCTGTGAGAGTAAACAGCTTCAAGGCACAGCTAAAGCAATCCGTAGTTGTGTGAGCATAAGATCAGAGGTGGATCTTTCTCAAAAGAGGTTAAAGCTGCAGCCTTTGTAAAAGGCCTCTGCACTGCTGGTAAAACAATGAATTTCATCACCGCTCTTCGTTTTCCAAGCCTTTATTCTGACTTGTGATCTTCCTTTCAGTCCATCTACAAGCTGAAGAAAGTGTGTCGATCAGAGGTGGAGGAGAGGACCCCACTGCTCACGCCTGAGGAGGTTGTGGACAGGATATTTCAGCTGGTGGATGAGAATGGGGATGGTAAGGAACTGATGGCTCAGATTGCATTCATGCATAATGAAAAGTTATCTCTGCTGGGCAGGCAGGTTTTAATTATGTTTATCAAGAAATCGCTTAGAATGATCACATTACTCAGACAAGTTGGGTTTGGTTCTGGTCTGTTCATGGTCAGAGCTGAGAGCAGCTTGGTGCAGCAGGAGGAAATCTGTTCTTATTTTAATGTAAAATATCACTGTTCTGTCTGCATGCTGCACCAGCATTGTTCTCTGAGAGCCCACGGCAGCCACAGAGTGCATCCCAGCCTGTAAACTGCAGCCCAATGGTGCCTGCGGGGTGTGCTTGTGATCCTGGCTCAGCGTTGTGAGCTAACATGGCATTGCACGCTAGCCAAAGGGATGGGGGGGGATGGAATGAATGGATGGGGTTACAACCCCGTTATTGGCCTTTTTTAGCCAGCTGACCTGTAGAGTTTGTATGGGGAAAACACAGGAGGTGGTTTTCGCTTCCTGTTGTCCTCTTCTTGTGTCTGATCTGTCCTGTTTTGTCTCCCCGTCCTGTCCTCCTCACCTCCCACACAGGGCAGCTGTCCCTGGATGAGTTCATCGATGGGGCCAGGAAGGACAAGTGGGTGATGAAGATGTTGCAAATGGATGTAAACCCCGGGGGATGGATCTCAGAGCAGAGGCGGAAAAGTGCTTTGTTTTGAGGGAGCCCAGTTTGGATATGGCTGAAGATGTGATGCAGACTGTGGCTGTGGCTCTATTACTCCAGGGTGTAGTGGCTTTCCTTGTCAATACAATCTCAGCATCCAGATGAAAACTGCAGTGGCTGAAGAAGCTGTATCTCACTCTAAACCCATGTGCTGCGAGGACTCCTGGGACCCAGAGACTATTTTTGGCCGGTGAATAAGTCTCTGTGTGTGTACACAATGCCACTCTGGGTTTTGGTTACACCCCGAGGAACAAACTTTCCATGGTGAAGTGGAGCAGGACCTGGGCAGCATCTGGTCCAGGCAACAGGGCAGGGAAGTGAGAAGTCCTGGTGTGGCAGTGCCATCTCTGTGCAGGGCAGCATCACTGTTTGCATCATTGATGTCTGCAGATAACACATGCTAACCCAAAAGCAATAGGGGTGTTCTGATGACAGTCTGCACCATCTGGAATACTGTCATGGTTCAGCAAGTGTATGCATATTTAGTGGATTATACTACTAACAATGTAAAGTGATTGAACACCATTGTATTGTAGATTATAAGGTTTATATTCAGTGTAAGCCAAAGCTGCACACAGCTGAGGAAAAGGCAGCACGTGGGCCGGGCAGGGGGAGCAGTCACTGCGGGTGCCTCCCTCTGCAGAGCAGATTCTGCTCCTTGCACATGGGACAAGAGCTGCAGGATGAGTAGGCTGAGCTCAGGGTGTCACTGCCATGAGGAGGTGGCACTGCTCTGCTGGCTGGGCTGGAGAACAGGAGGAGACAGACAAATCCACGGTATGACTGAAGGGGTACAGTGGTTTTACACTGGACTTTCATTGAGCCACTCTGCAGAGAGAAAATTGGCACAGCTTGGAGGTTGAGCTCTGCTGTTCTTACAGCTGACCCGTATACCTCCATACCTGTATGAAAGAATTTGAGTTGGCCTCATTCTTTGGTTCACTTCCCTTGGATTTATTTTTCAAAGTATTTTTTTCCTTACAAGAAAATATTCACCTGCAAAATAACCTGAGCTTTCCTGTTTTACTTTTCCCATGGGATCACTGAGCCAAGCCACATCCACGAAGAAGCTGGCAATCTCTCTTTTGTTTTTGTGGGTTCTTTTGTGGCCTTTAATCATGACAGCAGTACCTTTCACCAGGTGACCACTTTGCTGGTTTGCAGTTTAGTCCACTTAACCAATGTTTAAGTCCAGGAATAGGAGGAAGTGTTTAGGGCAGGGCACAGCCAGTGCTGGAGACCAAATGCGCGTACATTTCCACTTTGAAAGCCTTTCTGAGAGCTCTCTGTAAATACACTCTCACTCATGGCATGTCTGCTTATCAGAGCCGATTAGACTCCTTGCTTATGCTGCTGTAAGGAAGTGTTCAAGGCTCATTCAAGTCAACAGTTCATCCACCTGAAAGAAACATCTCCCTTCCAGCTGATATGGGGACCTGGGGGACAAGATTCACTTTGCTGATTTTCAGCCTCTTGGACAAATGTTCTCATGGCAGAATACAAATCAAACCCTCACATTTCAGCATCTCAGGCAATGTGACGCTTCCATTTCTGCTTCTCACAGTTCTTAACTCAAATGGTTCTGTCGTTACTGTAGTTTCACAGCCGTAGTTCAACCAAAACGCTGTGGGTTTTGGTGCCCTGCTCCCCAGTGGGGCAGGCAGCTGTGCATCTCTGTGCACGCACTCCTGCACTGGGGTGGTAGAGGGCATCCTAACACCGAGCAGATGGTGCCAGGAGTTTTGTATCATGCGTTTAATAAAGGTTGGTTTATTAAAAGTTGGTTTGTAGCAGTTATTTTTTGCTAGGATGAAGCTGGAGACCAGAATGTCTGACCACCATTCTAGTGTTTAGGACTGATATAAGGAGTTGAAGGGAAATAATGGGAGTTAAGGGCGGCAGCTGATCTGGGTGAGGCAGAGGTGGGAATGGTGTTGCAGACACAGAGCAGGAATGGAGTTCTATATGGCTTCTATGCAACGACATGGGCAGATGTGTGTGTGATCAATACTCATTTTCTGAATGGAATTTGGCAGAGCTGCTGACAGTACTGTGAGCAGTGAGATGGCCTCTGGTTCGTCCCTGTGAGGGCTCAGGAAGGAACCAAAAAAGTGTCTGGGACTCAGCTGCAGGACGCTGGCACTGATGGGGACAACAGAGGTGTTTGAGCTGGAGCAGCTCAGTGGAAAATCGCTTCCCAGTCTTGTGATCTTTTGTTGAGAAATCACAAGGTGCTTTGGTCTCTGTCCTCCTTTTAAATCCACAGGTATAAAGGCTTTGATCTCCTCCCAAACTCAGCTCAAACTTACATCAAGGTACTGAAGTCAGACATTCTGCATAATCCATTTTCCAGACTCGCAGCCCAGCTGGAATTGGATTTGGTTGATCGGATTTCTTGTTGGTCTAAATGGGGAAACAGGATGGCATGGAGAGGGCAAAAGGCATCTGATTTTCTGAGCTCCTTACCATCAGCTCTGAGGTTTGATGCACGCGGGGTTGGGTGGGATTGAAGGTGAAATAGGTGGGTTGGGAAGCTGGAGGCGAGGCGGCCGCAGGTGGCTGAGAGTGAGGGGCTGTGAGTGGGGAGCACTGCATCGTCAAGTGCTATGGGAGGGGATGTGCTGAGTGCAGCTCTGAGCAGCCAAAATCATGAAGTTGAGAAGGGCAGAGGGTGGTTACACTGCACTTAGCCACGCTCTTTATTTCTCTGTGTTTGTGTTCTGGGAGGTGAGGCTCACCTGTGTGTCGCTGGGGCTCTGACTGCCCAGGGGAGAACGTTGTGTGCAGCTCATCCCCAGAGCAGCTGGGATCCCCTTGTGAGTATTGAGAACCGATGGGCAGCTCAGGGCTCTAGCAGCCCCATGGGTGCTCCCAAAATCCTCTGCTCAGTGCAGGGGTTGAGCTGAGCATCGCTCCCTGTTGGCATCGCTGACAGCATGTCTGCGGCTCCAGCACAGCTGCTGCCACTTGGAAAAGAAAAATAAACCAATTCTGCGTGATTAGGGAGTCACAATATTAGTTTTTCATTGTTTTTACTTTGTTTTCGTCGAGGCTGAGAAAACATCCTCCTGAGAGCAATGCTGAGGGGTGCAGGGTGCCAGCTGGGTTTCTCAGACCTTTTTGGAGGAGCTTTGTCTTTAGGGGTTCCTATGCCATTGAAATTGGGTGTGTTGGGGCTTCTTGCAGCAACTTGGGAACGCAGTGCATCTCTCTGCTCCCCTGGGCAGCAGGCAGGGGCAAGATGGGGACAGAAGGAAACAGAGGGAAAACAACAGGAGCCTGGGAAGGCCAGGAAATAAAGCAGAGCTCTCAGAGAAACAGCTCCAGGGGTACCCAGGGGTGAGTTCTGCTTCAAGAAAGCTAAACCTGCTCAACACAAACAGCACTCAGAGCAGCAGGCTCACTGTGAGAAGCCAGGGCTCCTTCCTCGCTTGTGCTGTTCTTGCAGAAGGACGTAACAAAAACAAAGGTTGTGTCAGAGCTTGTGTCAAAGAGTTAACCTGTTCTGCTGGAAGCAGGGTGATGGAAAGAGAAAAGCACCAGGTGAAATGATTTTGTAAAACACCTTTATTAATTCACTATAAGATTGGAAGTACAAAAGCTTCCAGGTACAGTTGCCCCCACATGAAAAATGTGCACAGGAAGAAAAAAAAAAGGACCAAAAAATTCGCTTGTGAATTGCAAGCATCCAGAGATACACAACGAAGTCCTTTGGGTGGGCAAGAGCTCCTTCCTGGTGCCTTGCATTGCCTCATCGTGCTGAAATCAGCTCCCAGCAGATGAGGAAACTTCAGGGTGCTGGAGGGAGGGCTGGCTGGGTGTTTGGGGACGGTGCTCACGCCCACTGTGCTGTTGGGTGCTGGGGCTGCCTGCTCCCCACAGCTGGGGTTATTCATGGAGCCCATCTCTGCAGCACACCCAGCTGCATGGAGACCATTGCTGCCTGCAGAAAGCAGCTGACCCTCGAGGGTGCCAGGGAGCATTGTTTGTTGGATGGGTGATGAGACATGCAGGAGAATTCCTGACCTGGTCCCTCTGGGGTTACTGACATTGCGACCGTTCCAGGTATGAGCATACCCTTCAAGTTCTGACTGTTGTTAGAAAAAAGGCACCATTCTGTGTTTTTAATGCTTTAAAACAAAGAAAAGCCACTGCATTCACCTCTCTCCTTTACGTAACTCAGAGATGTTTTTGTCTTATCACTAATGATTGCTAATGTAATAGCAACGAATCAAAGAACGTGTGACCAAAGCCATTTGCTTTTGGGGAAAACATTGAGAATATTCTGAAAATATATATGGAAGGAGACATCCCAGATCTGCTTTTTGGGCACAAGCAAACACTGCTCTGCTCTTCCAAGGGACATTATCCCTGTGCAGAGGACCAGCTGGGGTCTCTGCAGGCAGACACGTGCCCTGTTCCTGTTTGCAGCAGCTCTGTACCCCACGGAGGTCCCACTGAGGAGCGGAGTCCTCGTGTGAGCTGAGCTCCCATCCAGACGCATGCGCTGTGTGGGTGCTGGCATTGGCCACTGGCTTGGTGAGAGCTCTGACTGCTCTAATGTATCTGAACCCTGTGTGCTGCAGCTCTCCCTGCCCACAGAGGTGGGGCTCTGCACGCCCCTACAACGCAGTGACCTTCAGAGGCACCCGAGTTGGGGTGGGCGCTGGTGGCCCTGCAGCAGCATGGCACGGCCATGTCCCTAGCATGCCATGCTGCATCGACCCCCTGTGCTCCCCCCACAGTGCTGTGTGTCAGCAGGGCCAAGTTTTCGGAGGGGACATCTGTCCCTGTGCTCATGGGGTGCCCAGTGCTCCATCACAGCATCAGGTTGGCACTGGGACAGTCCCCAGCTCCCTCAGTCACAGCCCATTTTGTGTCAATGATGCAAAGGAAGGGGGAAGAAAAGTTTGAGGGAATGTGTCCTGGAGTTTACTGGGCAGCCTCCTCTGCCTCCTCCGGAGCGTGTGGGTTCTTCCCATCGTTCTGGATTAATTTCACAATGTGTGTCAGGTCCAGGCTGCGGGTGAGGATGTCGAGCAGCACCTCATCCTTTTGGACACCCTCCATGAACTCCTCCAGTGAGAGCTCACCTGTGACACACAGCCAGAAGGGCTTCGTTAGGTCTCATTATGTCCTGCAGCCCTCATCCTCCACCCACAGCCCCCACACCCAGCCCAGGAGTTGTGGCATGAACTGAACCATAGCACACAGCCCAACCCCACTGCAGCTCAGCCCCACGCTGCAGTGTCCCCCTGGTGCCCACAGGGACCTATGGAAGGGCAATGGGAGCCAAACCTTCCCCTCACCCACTGCTATGGGGCACCCAACACCCAGAATTGCTCCAGCAAATCGGGCTGCAGGGAAGCAGGAGAGGGCAGAGCTTAACGTTGCATGGGAAACTTCCTTACCATCCCCATTGATATCAATTTTATCGAACACCATGTTTGTGAACTCCTCAGCTGTCATGGCTTCATTGCAGCGGTTGATGGCTCGGATGGCCTGGAAAGAAAGGACACACAGAATGGTACTGAATGCTGTGCAGGTTTCTGCATTGCTACAAGGAGCTCAGTGATCTGACATGAGATGCTTTTTTTCAGACCTTTAGGTTCTGGAAGTGACAAGTAAGTCCTTTCTAAAATAACGGAGATTAAAATCACTTTGAATTGCACTCAATGCATTAAAAGCTTAAGTGGGCATACTGGGATAAGCCAGGAGCCCTTCACCTCTGCAAATCCTTAGATTAAATTCAAGTGCTTATCTCAGCCCAGGCTGCAGTGGCCACGCTCATACAGCATCACAAGGGGCTCACTGTGCACCAAGGTGTGGGGCAGCTCAGGGCTGGGGCTGAGGCCAGGGTGAGGGTTAGAGCTGAGTTAGGATTAGGGTTGGGTTAGGGTTAGGGTCAGGGTGAGACAGGTCCCAGGTGAGACACAGTGCTCTGGGAGCACTGGGCACTGCCTGCTGATTTACAGGGAGTTGTCTGTTGGGTTGGGATGTTCCCATTGCAGCCTCTCTCCACCCGTGTCTAATAACTTTCGTCTGTGGAAGAAGCAGGAAAAGCAGAGCCCACTCACTTTGATGATGTTTAGCAGTTCTCCCCGGTCAATGCAGCCATTCCCGTCTACATCATAGAGTTTGAAATACCATCGCAGTTTCTGATCCACTTTGCCTTTCAGGACCAAGCTCAGAGCTGCCACATATTCCATGAAATCTATGTAGCCATCCTAGAAGTAGAAGGATTTAATCTATACAGAGCCATAATGAGCAAACTTGACGTATGTACCTGGCAAGGGATTAATGAGCCTCAAATCTCCCCATGCTAAAGGAATCTTGCTATGCAAAGCAGCAGTAATTCAGAGGTCAAAGAGGAGCAGGCTTATGATGGATCACCCAACGTTTTGCTCTCTGCATGTAACAGCTCCTCTCTGCTGTCAAGGGGTTTGTCTGCAAACCTCCAGGAAAGAAGCAAACCCAGGAGGGACCCCCAGCCATGCAGAGCTGTCCTGGGCTGTGCTCCATTGCCAGCAGCCTGCTGCTTCTGCATGCTGCTCCGTGTCTGGGAGCTGTGCTGAAATGTAGAGTGATTCAATGGCACGTGCCATTGATATTGGTACCATGGCCTTCCCATCCAAATCGCTTCAATGGAAGATGGGACGTGCTACAAAACCACGGAAAGTCTTCTGGAGAGAGTAAGGTGGTGCCTTGTCAATGAACAAAGCCCCGGCTGTCTCATGGAGCAGCTTCCAGAAGGGATCATCTGCTCTGCTCCACTGCTGGATTAGTGCAAATCGCTGCTGAGCCCTTCCCAGCAGGGATCTCCTGAGCATCAATTCCTTTTCCAGGCACAGAGTCAAACACCAGGCAATGAGCAAGGAAAGGGCCCGGGCATAAGCAAAACCACTTGGAGGATTTATAGCCTATATTGTATTATTTCAGTGGGATTAAGCCGACTAAGCATGAAGCATCCTCCTCATCTCACTGGTGCTCAGGCCCTGCATGCAAACCTCTGCGGGGAATGGCAGCTCCTTGCCAGTGCAGAGCACATGCAACAAAATCAATAGCATTGCAATCCATTTACAATTCATAACAACGGAAAAACACACCCAAGCTGTGCTGCAAAGCATTGTTTGTGCCATGCTGGGCTTCTGCGGGAAGCAGATGGTGTCACAACACCAAGGCTTTGAGGGCACCTCATTTTAAAGGGATCTCAGCCTGCCCAAGAAAACTCTACAATTTTAATAACTTTAAATTCAAAGGGAAATATCAATCCTTGGAGAGCCTCTTCCAGAGCAATCAGCAGGTGAGCAGGCTCTGCTGACTGATGCCCTATTGCATTTCTTCACGCTGCCTAATTGCAATCTGTGAGGCTGCAGACAATCAGGCCATGCATTGCAGACGCACACCTACACTGCCAACACCCGCCATCGCGCACGGAACAGCACGCAGCCAACCCACAGAGCAGAGTGGGAAGGACAATATTTACCTTATTAAAGTCAAACGTCTCAAACATTTGCTCAACGTATTTGTTCGCTGACGGGCTCAGGTTTTTCAAGCCAAAAAACTGTTTGAACTCATAGAGGGTGAGCTGGCCTGATGGGCACTCTGTCATGAACTTCTTGTACCACTGGTGGCACTCGGTGGCACTCAGCTCCTCCACTGCTTTCCCATCCATGTTCCCCATCTCCACACAGCGCGTTGGTCACTTTGCAGCCCAAACTGGAGGTCAGTGGGTGAGTTCTGAGGTTGGTGGGTGAGTTCTCAGGGTGGTGGGTGAGTTCTCGAGTTGGTGGATGAGTTCTGAAGTTTTGGGGCTTTGAAGTTCTCCTTCTCACCTTTAAAGTGCCTCGTGCTGGTCCCAGTCCGGCAGTGGTGGTGATGGACACAGGTTCCTTTCTCTCTTCAGGCAAATGTAAAAGCACAACAACCAAAAAGCACAAAGACACAGAGCTGAGGGTGCCATTTAAGTACCAGCAAATCCTCCCTCAGCCAATGAGGAGCAGGATGGACCCCCACCAGGAGTATTAAGCATTCAGGTTTAAAATAGAAAGGAGGTAAAATGGGAAAGTCTTGCAGATTACAGCCCAGCAGAAGATTAGGAGGTCAGAATTTGCTCCGTGACGGTGTAAGCTCCTAATCCACTTCACTTACAGTTTTCTGTGGGCTCACACGAACAACAGCTTTTGCACCAAAATCAGTGTCAAAGAGAGAAAGGCACTGAGATGTTCTGGTGGTGGTGTTATCCTATTGCTCTTCCTCAACCTTATTCTACTGGAAGATTCCTGGGTGGGAATCACAGAATCACAGAATGGCCAGGGTTGGAAGGGACCTCAAGGATCACGAAGCTCCAACCCCCTGCCACACGCAGGGCCACCAACCTCCCCATTGAATCCCAGCCCAGGCTGCCCAGGGCCCCATCCAACCTGGCCTTGAACACCTCCAGGGATGGACGGGGCATCCACAGCCTCTCTAACTCAAATCAAGTTGAAATTCAGAGAGGGATATTTCCATTTTGGCTCCTATCAGGGATGCCGTTAGGGTATATTCAATGTGCTGAGATGGACACATCATTCCTTTGAATGGCAAGGTGTTAAGTGTAAATGCAGCTGCCAGATGCTGTACGTGGAAGCTCCTGCACCCCTGTGAGCCCCACACGCACCCTCACAGCACCCAGAGGAGGACTGGGTATATCCTGAGGATGTGGCACGGGCTTTCTGCTAGCACTGTCATTGTGGAGCTGCCCACAGGGAACCTGTCCCATAGCACCTCTGCTTTTAGATCACAGCCTTAAGACGAAGAGCCCAGCTTTGCCACAGAACCTGGTGCTGAGCCTGCATTGAAGTAAATCAGGAATAAGTCTGCTCTGGTAGGTGGCATTACATAAGCATCAAACAGTTATGAAAAAGGAATTAGATCGAGGAACTGTAATTGGATGTACTAATCCTGCTCCTGCCCGCGGCTGCTCAGCTCCTGCTGTGCCCAGCGCCTGGTGCAGAGGGAGCCTCTATGGGGCAGCCCGTCCCAAAGCGCAGGCAGGCCTTGCAGTTGTTGGGTGCCCATTAATAGAGGCAGGGTTGTGTGCTAGGGGTGGGTGTGAGCTCACCAACAGTTTCCAGAGGCTTTGCTAACACTGCACCTGGAACACAAGGCTGGGATGCTTCCTGTGCCTCCGGGAGAGCAGGACGGAGACCTGCCAGCCACCCCACAGCCACTGGGAATAATAATTTCCCTGTGTGTAGGGCAGCCCTGTGAGCAGTGCCATGGCTCTGCTGCCCGTCCCCTGGCTCCGTGTCACTTCTGATCTATGCCTTCGGGTGGGAAGCAGGAGGAAGACCAACAGCTGCTCTCACTGCTTGGGTTTATTGCTCTGCATTACGGCTTTGAGTTGGGATGGGTCCCCACTTCCTGATGTTAGCGCTCTGGACGTCCATCACCTTCTTGGTGTGGTCGGTGTCGTGGTGAAAGAGGTACCCACAGGTCGGTCGCTGTGAGGTGTAGAAAGGGCTGTATGAGTTGGAGCAGTGCCGTGTGTAGGAGAGGAACTTGAAGGAGTTGGGTTCCTGGCCCCCAGTGTGGGCAGCAAAGGGGACAAAGAGGGAGGCCAAGGTCTGCTCTGAGCAGTGCTGTGCTGGGGATCCCCGGCCCTTGGGGCTGGGTGGGGGGTGGGGAGCATCCTGATTTGCTTTGCTCTCCCCCATTCCTTTTGCCTTCTTCTGGTCTTTGCTATGCGTGGCCTTCTGGTGTTTCAGTCACCTGAAAAAAAGTTGGACAAACGCATTTTCAGTGGACAAATGCAGTGCCATCACCCAGCAGTGCTCAACATCCCAACGTGATCATTGCATACCAGTGGCCAAAAATCAGAATGAACATAAACCAAAAACACCAAAACCAGCTGAGAGACTTGGGCTCATCCCCTGCTGCTTGGAGGACACTGCTTTTCCCTTCGGTGCTGGGCACAGTGGAGCTCTGGTCCCAGGTTAGGTCTCAGTTATAACAAATAAATAATAATAAAATGAGCTCCTTCCACCTCCATGGTGGAAGGACTCCACCAAGCAGCAGCCACGGCTGATGGGCTGTGCAGACAGCTTACCCCAGCCTGATGCATGAGGTGCAGCAAGGTGTGAGCAGCAGCAGCAGCAGCAGCATGCAAGCACAGCCTGGAGGCACAGCCCTCAGCAGTGCCAAGGGGAAAACAGGATTATTGAATCTGGTGAGGCCAGCCTGTCCCTGCCACCAAGGTCAGCACACCAGAGACGTGCACAGCACCGGGACCAGGGGCAGCACAAAGCACTCATCCCACCCCCATGGATGAGAAAGCCCTTTGCAGGAGGACGTGGCGTGGGTGTGTGCCCAGCACAGCAGCCCTGCCTTGTGCCCCCCAGCTACTCCGGGGCTGAGCCTGACTGCAGAATTATTTTGCCATGGTTATTTAACCATGACTCAGTTATCTTGTTTTCATTGATGGCAGCTCTGTGCCGATGGAAACTGGCTCTTCCCCCAGCAATTATCCTATTTACTTCTGGGCGTCCTAAATAAACTCCTCGCTGTCTGAATTTATTTTTAACCACATAAAGAGGTTTCCCAGTTTCCGTGACGCCCTGGCTTACTTGGTGCTCTATTTTGGTTCTGCATATCTGGCTCTGAACAGAGGCTGCTAAACCTATTATGAGGGGAACACCAGTGAATCATTTATAGAAATCTCCCTCAGCCTCATAGGGAAATGATGAGATCCCCCAGGCTTATCACCTCATTTTGTCATTTATTTCCCAGATGCAGCCATCTGCCTGGTGCCTGGAAGTCCCTGTGGCCAGAGCTCAGCATAAGCAGCAGTTCAGCTGTCCCTCCTGCAAGGAAACAACCTGGCCCCCAGCACTTCCCATGGGAGACAAAGTAATGGGGCTTTGGGTCTCAAAGATGTAAGAGCAGACCTTGCACTGTGGATCCCTGCTCCAAATACTCTGAGGTTTGCTCAGTACCAATCACAGTCACACATACGCAATGATTACAGCTCCTTGCCTTGTGTGCTTTGACAGATAACAGACAAGTATACACACGACTGAGCTGCTGCAACTGCACCCACCCAGCAGGGAGGCATTAGCGTTATTGAGGCAGCGCATTTGGGGTGTGTGGGTAAGTCCTTGACTGCTTTGAAAACCTAACTGCTAAGTCATGTAGATGCCTTTGAGATGTGCAAGGCTTGCATGCGCCCTGCGATAGGGCAGTGATGGGCAGGATTCTGGGCCGGGGAGTGCTGAGCTCTGGGCTTTGCTCATGCCATGGGTTCGCCTGCCCCAGGGCCTCCTCCTCACCCTGTGGGGCTCTGAAAGATCCCTCGTGCCCGTGTAGGTGCACCTGATTACGTGATCATGCAGGGGAAGCACCAGTTCCATGTCCACGGCACTATTTATGGTACTGGCAGAGCCCTAGCAGGGATTAAGAGTCCTGCGCGATCCTATTTTGTTCAGCCATGCATTTAGAGACCTCTAATCCCTCCAACATTGCCTATTAACTCCCAGAGAAGATCCCTACAGGTGGGGTCACAGGGGCAAGGCTGAGTTACCGGAGTATTCTGCCCTGCTGGCAGCAGAAGCCCTACCCTGGGATGTTGTCACTGTCCCTGCACAGGGATTGATACTCACACACAGTGGGGCAGGGATGCTTCTGCTCCCTGGCACCACCAGGTCCTATTAGCAGAGCTCTCCCTGCACTGGGGCTTCTGGGGGCCATTGTGGTGTCACCAGGGTGGTGACCCCAATGCAAAGGGGTTCGGCCAGGGCTGCCCATGCAGCTGCTCTGCCACCACCACCAGACCGTGGCCCCAGCAGCACAGACCCAACGTTCCTTTTGGCATGAGCTGCTTCATTGCATGGCTTTCTCCTCCCAACTCCTCTGGGGTCTGGCAGGGGAACCTCACTGCACAAGAACTTCTCACCAGGGAGATCTGCATCTGCAGGGCGCAGCTCCCTGCACTGATGCAAAGGCAGATTGTTCTGGGGTGTTCACCTGTGATCAAAGAGAGCCTCACACAGCAGTGTTCCATCACGGCAGTGCTCACAGGGCTATCTCTGTGCCACAAAGTCAGCTGGCAGCCACCCCAGCCCTCCCAGTCCTCCCAGCTCCTCCCTGCCAAGCACCCAGCCCAGCAGCCCACCTGCCCCACCAGCAGCATCAGCACCCCTTAAAATACAGCTGTCACCAAGTGGGGCATCTTCTCTACATCATCTGAGCCTGCTCTGTGAGGAAGCCTGCACCACGCCTAGTGTGCTTTTCTTTTGCTCTTTCCATGGAGGTATTCTTGTGACCCCCATCTGTTGGGTGCAGGAACTCCTGGTGATGGTGGAAGAGGCTGAATCAACCCTCCCTGTCACTGCACAGCACCGCTGCAGCTTCACAGCCCCTCTGACATCTCTGTGGTGCAACAGCATTTTGTGAAGCAGCTCTGCTGTGCAAGAGCCCAGGCTTCCTCATCCCACGGATCTTTATTGGTTTATCTCCTCAGAACAGTTCCTCTTCTCCTTCCCCTTTCTTGTGACTTTCTTTGCCTTTCTGTGTGCCCCGCTCCACTTGTTCAGTCAAAGACTGTGGCTACCAGCCCAGCACGTACACCTGGCACATCTCGCAGAGATATTGTGTCCTTTGCACATAACAGTGCATTTGTTTCACCCATCAGCTGGTGAAATAAAACCGCTCCATTTGGCAGCATGTGGCTCCTTCCTCGCACTTGTTTTCTGCTTCCCAGAGGTGCCCCTCTCCCCTGAGCCATGGCTGCAGCCCTCAGGCACACCCGGGGTGTGCAGGAGATGCACTCAGACAGATGTTTGCAGGATCGCTTCCGTTCCACCTCCCCATAAGCAGCAGTTAAGGTAACAGTCCCGAGGGCTGAACCCCACTAATTACAGAGCAGGTCAGGCCTGGAGCTTCCCTGGCAGCATCAGCCTGCAGGATGGGCGTGGGGTGTCGGTGGATCCGGCTGCATCCTGGAAAGGCTCTGAAATATCGCAGCCTGTAACAGCCCCAGAGCTCACAGCCTCTCAGCTCCCCTCCCCTTTTGCATTTGCCACTTTTGGTGGCTCTCTTGGTGTTTCCTGGCCTTTCACGACGTGGTTGGATTTCCCTTTTGCCGTATCACAGCGGTGCTCGTTTTTCACTGTTCCCACACACTCTGTGCTCTGTGTATAAAGAAAAGGTTGTGGAAAGCGGGATTTCAAAAAGTGATTAAATATGTGATAGTTATCACTGGGAAAGAAATCTGTATCATTTTGATTGCCAGAACAACATGGAAGCAGAAATAAATGCAAGACAGGAGGACCCTACGCTGTAGCTGTGCTTCAGAGTTAATGGTCTGACGATTATTTGGGGTTTAAAGTTCTCCCGTAAGCCCCATCATTTATTAATAACCAAGGTTACTCATTAACCCTCAGCTCTCATTTGTGTGACGTGACACTGATGGCAGTGTGGGACGCTTCAGAAAAATGATCTGGGGTCGGGTCCCACTGTCTTTCAGCTTCTGTGTCTGAAATAGCCCAGCGCCCAGCAGTGGGGTGTGCAGGGAGGGTTGGTGTTTGCAGGGATCTGGAGGGGATCCGTGTGTGCGAATGGGGCTTTGCAACTCAGCAAGCCCTGTCCTTGTGGGCACCCAAGGGCAGCGGATGGGGCTTTGAGCACCCGACGGAGCTGTGGGTGTCCCCGTGCACTGCAGGGCAGTGGAACCTGATGGCCTTTTGCGGGTCCTCTCCAACTCAAGCCGTTCTATGCTCGTGAGGCAGCGGGACAGACAGACAACCCTTGGGCAAAAGCTTCGCCACGCTGGGGACGAGTCGGAAAAGCCGTGCGTCTGCACCTGGGGCTGAAGGGGAAGCAGAGGCAGGCGGCAGGAGGAGCGGGGCCGGGCGGGCACCTGGCGGAGGCGGAGCCGGGCGGGGCCAGGTGTTCCGGCCGCTCCGCTCGCTCCCTGCCCGCTGCCTCCCGCTCCCAGCGGCCCGGTGCCGCCGGAGGTTCGGTGCCGGGAGCGGAGCGGAGCGGCCGAACCCCGCCATGAAGAAGCATCACTCCGTGCAGGGCACTTTCAGCCGCCTCTTCGGCAAGAAGCACGGCACGGCCGCCGCTTCGCTCTTCGCTACCAACCCGCCTTGGATCTTCAGCCAGGAGGTGACCTCCGACAGCGCGGGCGGCACCGGTCAGTGCTCCGCATCCTCCGTGCTGCCGGGGGGGGGAGAAAAGCTTGGGGAGGGGCGACCCGGAGCGCTGCGGGGCGGGGGGAAGGGTTGCCCCGTTCCCGTCCCATCCCCGCGATGCGGCCGTGCCGCTCTTTGCCCGGCTTTCCTCTCCTCTCCCTAAAGCTGTTTCGTGAAACGCCGTGATTGAGGGGGGTGTTGTTTGCGTTTCGTTTGGTTGTAATCGCAACGCTGTGCCCTGGAGGTTCAGGGAGGAGGGGGAAGGGGTGGTGGTGGTGCAGCTGCGGCCGCTGCAGGACGGGGTTTGGCGGTGTGAGCTCCCAGCGGAACCCCCAGCGCAGCTCCCCGGCTGTTGGGCGAAGCGGTGCCGTCGCAGCGCGGTTACGTCCCGAAGGCCGCTGATGGAACTCGGGTAAAGCATGACGGAGTTTCATGCAGCTCTCGAACACGGAGGGAAAATCGCTGCCTTCTGCCCGCCGCGAATGTGAGCGGGATTCGAGCCTCTCTCTGATGTGGCTTGACTTAAAAGTAAACAAACAGAAAGCAAGCAACAAACTTGCTGCCTGCTTGCTACCCAATGGACTCCCATGGCTGCGGCACACTACAAAGGCATTCCTTGCAGGTGTAGGAGCTGCTGCGCAGAGTAAAAGCCAGAAGTCCTGGAACTTGTGCATAAATGAAGGTGGTTGAATCATTCCCTGCCATCCTCATGGTGTTCGTGCTATTGGTTCATTTCTATGGCTCCAGGTTGCCCAAGGAGGTTGCAGATGCCCCATCCCTGGAGGTATTCGAAGCCAGGATGTGGCCCTGGGCAGCCTGGGCTGCTGGTTGGTGACCCTGCACATAGCGGGGGGTTGGAACTGGATGGGCATTGTGGTCCTTTTCAACCCAGGCCATTCTGTGTGGCGCATGCATTGAGTGACTGTGCTCTGAGCAGCGTGTGCTCAGTGCATTGAGTGGGGTGGTGCTCCCAGGCTCTCTTGGATCCCAAACAGTTTATTTTCACCCCATGAAGCCCCACACGCTCCCCGCCTCTCAAGGATTTGCTGCATCTTTGCATGTCGTGGCTGCTGCCAAAAAGAATCCCCTGCCTGTGCGGATCCCCACCTTGGTTTTTTCATACAAAGTAAACAGAAGTTAAGCAACGTGGGAAGGGTGTAGGTCTGCCTGTCACTGACTCAGAGATTCCTGAACATAGTGACTGCTGCCGCCTCCTCGCTGCAGTTCCCGGCCGTGCTGCGCCTGCTCCAGGTGATGCAACCAACCCTGGAGTAGGAAGGAGTTCCATTGCATGTGTTGTAAATTGCTTATTTTGTTTCCCACAACTGAGGGGACACACATGACCTCTAAACAGACCCAATGCCACAGAGTGGCCAACGCTTGGCCAGGACCAGCTGCTCCCTGTGGCTCTGTAGCTTCCCCAAGCTCTCCT
Organism: Perdix hodgsoniae; assembly: GCA_035772895.1. Taxonomy (NCBI): domain Eukaryota; kingdom Metazoa; phylum Chordata; class Aves; order Galliformes; family Phasianidae; genus Perdix; species Perdix hodgsoniae. Next base: position 1,792,628 of record JAPSGF010000060.1, on the reverse strand, counting down.
TCCAGGAAACAGCACAGTGACAGACCTGCAGCAGGCAGGTCCTGTTTATCTAGCAAAGAAAGCACAACTACAAGCACTTCATTTTACTTTAATTAAATGCATTCGGGTTAGAGATGCTTAGTAATCTAGGATCAAAGACCTTGTGATCTTTAATACATTTTCTCACTGAGTTTACTTACTCAATGTCTTCATAGGAAATTCTCACATTATTTCAGGTCTCTGAACCGCTCTATCTCTGTTCCACAAAGCTGTCTGAATCAACATTCCCATGTTGTGTTGGCCTTGGCTCTTGCTGCTTGCTTGCTGAATGTGGGGTTACCTGAGGGGTTATACAAAATTAACAATAACAGTAATTACTTGCTGGCATCTCAGGGAAGTCCATAAGGACAGAGGATGGTGGATATACCTGGCTGTATGTTAAGATAACCTGTGATGGGAGAAAGGAGGAGTTTGCATGCCTGCTGGACCTGGTGCTACAGCCTGTGGTTATGCTGAATTCTTTCATCCCTTCTGAATCATTTCCAGCCCCCACTGTGGCCAATTCCTTCACTCCAGGTGAAGAAAGTGCTTTAGTTCTGTGGGGATGCACTGAAGCATTTGCCCTCCCCTTATCTCCCTGATCTCAGTGTAAACCTCTGTTTCCTTCTTGGCTGATCTCTGCTTGTCCCCAGAGAGCAGAGCTTCTTGCAGCCAATGAGAGGAAGGCCCACAGGCTCTCTGAAGTCCCTTTGAGGTGTTTGAGTTTGTTCAGCAGGAGAGGTTCCTGTTTAATGATTTCTACTCTGCAGCGTATGACTGCATTCCATCCATCCCAGCCCCAGTTGGACCTGCTCTGATTCATTTACTATTTTAGAGAAAATCTGCCCTGCCTCCTGGTCTTGTCCATATGTATGCAGTGCCTGATGTCTCCTTCCCGCTCTGTTTATCCAGCCTTAGCAGCAGACGTGGCTGCGTGCCATGGCAGCCCAGGGTTGCCCAGAGACCCCACCAGGGGCTCCACCTGCATGAGGAGGGGGTGGCAGTGTGGGGGACATGAGCTGTGCCAGGGGACACGGCCAACTGTGCAGGTGCCCTGCCTGGAGGTGGTGGAGGCATGGAACCACAGCTAACACTGAGCTTATGCAACTTCTGCTCTTCTGCTCCTCAGCCTTTAATTTCAGTATGGAACTTGACAGAAACTATTTCTGCACTTCCCACTTTAGCATGGGAGCTTGAGCGCTGTGCTTCCAAACTTCTCAAGGGGAAAATAAGTCTGTTTACTTCTCAGTGTCAGTGTTTCGGAGCGGAAGGATCGGTTTCTGCTTTATCCTCTTGGTGGGAGCACTTCTGCTGACCTTCTCTGGTCACAGCTGCTTTGCTTGCTCTCCCCCCCCCCCCCCCCCCTTCCTTTTCAGACCCCTGTATTCGGTGGTGGTCTGCTTGGCTGGGAATTATTGGTGCATCTCCTTCCAGCCAAGGTGGGGTTTACACGCTTCAGAGCTTCTGCTTGTAAGTTCATGCTGTTAATCAGGCACAAAGAACGCAATTAAAGTAATTTTATGAGCTTTATTCTCCGTCAGAAATGAACTGGCCTAAGAGGTGTGGCTGAAGGTAGAAGCACAGGGCTGGGAACTAAAGCAGGACCTGAGAGCTTCTGCTCACAGTGCCAGGGCTCTGTGCTCATTGTACCATTCATGGACAGATTGGAGCTTCTCTTCATGAGGCTGGCTGGAGGCTCAGGGTTGGGGCGAGAGGTTTGTTTTCCAGTGCCAATTGTGAGAGGCCAACTTCCAGCAATGTGCAGAAGGATGCTCAGGGGATGCCATGTCACACCTCCAGCTGGATGAGTGGTTCCAGCACCTGTCCTGCTGGGAGTACATGGAGAGAGGAAGAAGGTGCCTCCTGGGGAAGTCCTGTGGTGTCCCAGAGGGGTACCTTCCTTCCCCAGACCAAATCTGGGTGGGGAGTGAATTGGATGCTTGTACTGACATTTGGTCCTCTGCGGTAAATTCTGCTTCATCGCTATTAGAAATTAGTCTGTCAGAGAGGTGCCTGTGCTCTCCCACCTCCAGCACCTGGAGCCCAGACCTGCCTCCTCCCCTCCTCAGCTCCGATCCCCTACACAGTGTGATGCTCCTTGCCCATTTCTGGGAGCTGATACAACAAATCCTCCCAGTGCTTTCTGAAGCGAGGTGCTGCCCAGCGCAGTTTTCCTGCTGCCCTGAATGCGGTGCTGCTGCTAACTGTCCTTTCTTCCTCTCAGGGGATGTGATTGAAGTATATTATGGTGACAATCGCTTTGGGACGATGACCGACTCCGGAACCGCAACGTTGAAGCCTCGTCCCAGAGTGCGGCCGCTGCTGACATTCCTGCCCCTGGTGAGTGCTGGCCAGCCGTGCTGGGGGCTGATGCCCAGAACCAGCCTGGCTGGTTGCTTCCCTCACCCTCCTCCCAGGAGGGGGGAAGAAAAGAAATGAAAAGCCAAACCAACCACTCTGTAATGATGATGGATGCGAGGGATTAGGAGGTGATTCGAGTTCAAGGCTCATGTTGGGCATAGGCGAGATGCTTGGGTGAGAGATGTGAGCATTATCTGCCTTGTACTTTCATTTTTGTCAAAATTGCTGAGTGTGTAGATGAACAGATCTGGCTGGCGCTGTTCTTTGTGTAACTGCTGGCAGTCTTTGATCCGGCGTCGTACTGGATAGAGCAGGAGGAAAGCTTGTGTTTCTGGCACAAGAGCAAGGAGGTGATGCAGCAGGTGCCTGCAGAGCCTGATGGGCTGCACTGACTCCAAATCTCTTTGTTTTGGTGTGAAACAAAGGAGTAGCATCTCCCGTGTCCCATAGCAAACACCAAACGTGAATGTCAAACATCACAAGCTCAGCAAGCAGGGTATGACCAAGCTGCATTTTTTTCTTTTTCTGTAAGAAGTTTGGGGAGTGACAGAACCTTTGCAGAAGCCAAAGGCTGACATGGAGGGAAGAGCAGCATCTCCATGTCTGAGCCAATCCCAAAGGTGACATCTTTGTGTTGCTTGATGAGTTTGTGGTGATTGAAGTCACGCTCCTGGTCAGAGCTCCTCCACCCAGCATGGCTGGGGATGGGACAGGACAGTGGGTTTTGTTCTCTGCATCTGAACAGCTGTGGGCAGTTGTCACACCCGTGTTCTCAGGACACTATCACGAAGCTTTGTGGCTGTTGGACAGTTATTTTTCCCAATCTCTGCCTATGGGATACAGCTCCGAGCAGAGCTACCAGTGCCCAAAGCAAGGAGTGCCAGCACACCTGGACCACAAGTGGTTGGACCACAGCTGGGACACCGCTGTCTCCAAAAGCCACAAGTGCTCAGTGCTGGCTCTGGTGCTGTGCTGCCACTTGTGCTGAGCAAGCTGTCCTCCTGCGTAAGGCACCTTTCCAGTGGTCTTACCTCGTGTAGGTACATGAAGTAGGAAGTGTGTGGTTGCTCAGAGGTAGTTTGGAGATGGTGACAGCTAAATCTGAAGTGTTAAACACGGGTCACTGAACGCACTTAGAAGTCCTTAGTCTTGACAAGCACGTCCTGTCTGAGCAAGGGATGTTTTCTTTGTGCACCCTGAGCCTTCAGAGCAGTCATCACCTGCAGCAGAAGAGCTGGTCTGCTGTCACCTGGGTGCAATTCATTCATGGGTTGCACAGGTGTCACTGGGAGGACAAGGAGGGGGGAAACTATAGAGCAGCTTGAGAGCATAATTAGCAAACTACAAAGGATTGTGCCCTCCCCAGTGCCCTCCAAAAGACCACAAGAGGTGAAAGGAATCATGTGAGCTGAGTCAGTTAGGAGCAGTGCCTGAAAAAACTCCTCTGGTATCACAGAGCTCAGCTCATGACCATAGCTGGCACCCCATAGCACTTGCTGGGTTTTTGCATCTTCTCAGAGCTCTCAAACATCTTCCTAGTGGAGGTGAAGGTGATACTGGAGTAAATGGCACAAATGGAATAAATACTTGGGGCTGTCACTCTGGCAGTGTTGTTTTCCTGCTGCCTTCAGGGGCATAGGTGGCCTGGGGGTTGGGGGGTTGGGGGTTCTCCCAGAGTGATGGATCCTTGTCACTGCGCTCCTCTTCTGAGAGTAACATATTTAGCTGAAGAAATCAGCAGTAGGTGTAGGCCACATATTTTTGAGGACCAGTCTGGGTTGATTATTTGCATTATTTTGATCAGGTTTGATGATGACTTGTCTTGGCACAGACGCTTCTGCTGCCACACACATATTTGTGCTGGGCTGTTCTGCAGCCTTAACCCTTTCTTTCCACCCAGCCCCTCTGCATTCCCCAGCCAGCAGCATGCTGGGGAGCAGCTCGTGGGCAGCTGAGTCAGGCGATGCTCACACCCTGCCCTGCAGTGCCTGCTCCCTGCATGGCAGCGTTCTGCAGCCCTCCCTACACACCAGTGGGCACCGGCAGCCCTGGAAGGAGCAGGCAGAGCACAGCCATCTGTCTGTGCGATGTCCCCTTCTCCTGCAAGTGAAGGCAAAGCTTTGGCACGTGGGGGATGAAATTCCTTTGGTTAGCCACCGAATTTCCCAGGCTTTGCTTCAGAATAGAGTTTGGAGGTAGATGTCCTTATATGGGGAAATAGTTGGCTTCTTTAAGACTCTCAAAATGCAAGGTAGCTGTTTTGGTGCTTTATTTAAGGAGTGGCCTTCAACTGAGCTCACTTAATGGGTGGGAAGCATGGGCTTCCACGGGAAATGCCCAGAGAGGTGGTGCCCTGTCTTTGCAGACATCCAGGGGACAGGTCTCTGAGCACCTGATGGATGTCCCTGCTCAGTGCAGGGCAATGGAACCAGATGGCCTTTGGGGGTTTCTCCTATCTCAAACAATTCTATGACTCTAAATCCATGGGAAAGACTGGGGGAGCCGAGGACCACAACAACAGGCAGGCTTTTCCACTGGAGACAGAGGATATTTGGTTTTGTCTCAGTGCTGAAAAGGGATTCCTGGTTGTTGCAGTGAAAGCTCGCCCTAATAGGATCCTCAGCACGCAAATCTGATTTCGAGCACCACAAACTGGAAATGCAGGTTCCTGGTGCACCACCCACGAGCACAGCAGCCTGCTGTGAATCAGCGGGAGCTTCGGGCTGGTCACACCCCTAGCAAACACATGAGAGGGAAATAATCTTTCTGGTCATCTCTCAAGGCTGGCAGCGCATTGGAGATGCTTTCCATTTTAGAAGCCAGGCTGTGATGTGAGGATGGGTGGGTTTTCAGATGCTGAGCATTAGTGACTGCCACAGAAATTTTGAGTGTGAAACAGGCTTGCCCAGTTTTTAGGACCTGTTGAAGTAACATGTCCAAAATGCCTCATTTGTGATGTGTGGACTTTGTTTCCTCCAGTTTTGCATAGATCTCTTCTGTCTGCTCTTCCCTTTCTACCTACGGCTATCCAAACGTGTGATGCATACTTTGCTTTTAATTCAGGTCAAACAAGCGCTCAGACGTTTTTGTTCTCCTGTAAATGAGCAGGAACCCTCAGTGTGTTCTGAAGATTGGCAGCAATGAATTGCCATGAGAAATGGGTACCACTGGCTCTTTCCTTTTGGCCTTTGGAATTTGGTTGCATCGGACAATTTTGTTCTCTGGTCTTGAAGTGTCTCTGTTACTCTTCATCTTCCTTCTGGCTTTCAGCTGAAGCTGAGGATCCTTCCTCTGCATTGTACCTTTAGATGAGGTTGTAAAGCTCACCTGGTGCGCTTTGCCACTAACAGAGATCTGTCCTAATGCCTCAGCAGACCTTGGCTTCCCACCAGTGTGAAGTTCCCCGGTCAGTTGCTCAATGCCATGAGCTCTGCATTCCCATTTACTCTCTCTGGGCTTGCCTTTACCTGGCTCACTCACTTGTGGTTATAGAGGGTATTTGGTCATCTGCAAGACAATAGACTTTCAAGGGCAGTAGCACGTGCGTGTTTGGGGATGGGAAGGACACAGGGCCCTTCTGAAGGAGCTCAGGCTTCTTCTGAAGTCAACTCTGCCCCAGCAGCTCACGTTCTCAATCTCCTTACACCCCGTATGTAATGCTCGCGTGATGCCTGTGCCCTGCACGGGGCTGTTTGTAGGCATTCAACCTTTGAGCAAACAGACTTTGGAATCCTATTGCAGTCTCCTGTGAAAACAGTGCTGGTACCAGAGAAAGGCAAAGGGCGCTGGCTCAATCATTACCTAGACACTGCACAGGCATGGTGCAAGCTGAAGAATGTCTCCTTAGCAGGTGGGGCTTCAAATAGCTGCAAGCCGCAGTGCTGGCCTGGGAAGGCAGAGCCCACGCAGCAATGTGTCCCCAGCTCCTGCCCACAGGAGCTCCTGGTACGTCCTCGCTATGGTTTTACTCAGCACTGCTATCTGAATGCCCAGTGCGCTGCTTCAGCTGCTTACGTCCGCTTGGCAGCCTGAATCAGCATCAGGTTGTGTTTCAGCCATGGGTGCGTTACTGTACATTTCATGAGCAACTGCAACCCCAACCTTACAGTGAGTCACTGCAGGAAGGAGGAGAGCCTTTCTGCTTTTGGCAAGCGTGAGGCAGGAGTCCTGGTCAGCACCCTGGGTGAGTCACCGTGCTGTGAATATCTCACAGTGGGTTGCTGTAATAATCCCAGCTGCCCTGGCTGTGGGCATCCTCACAGATGTGTAGGCTGCTAAATTGCCCGGTCCTGCAAGAGCTAAATGTGCTGCTGAGTCTTCAGCATGAATACTAAGGATTGATTGAGAGTGAAACAAACCAGACAGGCAGCAGTTTTCCCCAGACTGTTCAGATATGCTGGTGCCAGAGTTTCCCAAAAACCTGTGAGCCTTTCTGCAGCTTCAGTGGCTGTGGCAGAGGCTGTCGGGGCTTGCTGCAGAGCAATGCCCACAAAACCAGAGAGAGCGATTAAATTGACTTGATAGGTGAATGGTGAGAAACTAATGCTGCTGATCTCAAGTTGTGAAGCCCTAAGCTTGGGTGTGAAACAACCACGTTCCTTTCAGCCTGTCTGCACCTGATTAGCAAGGGAAGTTTTGTCCTGTGGCTTGTGCAACCTCGACCGCTTCCCGTGTCCACTTAAACAGCATCAACAGCAGCTGCTGCACTACCTCCATGGCAATGAAATGGCGCTGCATCCCATCAGGTTTCTGTTTGCTTAGATTACCAGCTGTACAGTGTACTGCCTGCTTGTCAACCCTTTGTTCTAAACCCCTGGGCATAAAACAGCTCTGTTTTCTCAACAGAATGCGCAGGAATCCCATGGGGTGGCTGTGCCAACGCCATCAGTGCCGGATGACTTTGAGGAAAAGGCAGCTCCTGGTAAGGGATCTTTTCAAAGGCCTTCAGTGCAATGAGTTCAGCAATTCCTTGGACTTGGGGAATCCTTTGAAGAAAGGGTGCATGTGCCACGCTCTGGAGTAGACAGTCTGATCCTGAGATGTTAATGCTAAAACCAGACTACTATTAATAACTTCTTGGGGTCGTTGTAAATGAATTCGTTTTCAAAAGTTGAGGTGTAGTGGCTGTTAGAGTTAAGCAAGCTTTAGACAGCTGCTGAGCAAAATAAACCAGCTTCCCAGGAGGAAAGTCTGGTCTTTGCACTGCTGGTGGAGGTGCTTATGCCACCCTGCTCTTGCAATTCCTTACAGGTCCTGGCTCCCAGATGAATGGGAACTACCGAATGTACAGCTCGGTGGGGGACCTGCGCCCACAAGCTCTTGAGAGGGAAGATGAGGATGAGGACATCCCTCCGCCACCATCAGTGCCCCCACCACCCCCTCCAACAGCGCAGATGCTCACACCACCACCTCCAGCCCCACCGGCTCCTCCACCACCTGAATCACTGCCACCACCGCCGTCGCTGCCACCACCTGAGGCAGTGCCACCACCCCCC